>JAMYCR010000007.1:19465607-19883924 GCA_028830335.1 Eucera pruinosa
GAAGCGCTATACGTTCGTTTAATGAAAAGCCACACGATATAGCGCAGGACAAAAACGAGTCCCACAGAATCTCCTAAAAATTCCTCGTGTCAGAGAAAGACGACGAACTCTCTTCCAGCCTTCTTTTGCCTGCGTGTGTTTGCCTCTTCGGTGCGACGGGACAGCGAAGATGCGACCATTCGGCCGGCAGTTTCCGTATATTTGAGGAGAGTCGACGGTCGCGACGGCCGGTCGGAGCAGCGTCGGGCGCGTGGCTATTCTATGACCTCGGTTGAGAATGAGTCCACCGCTCGTCGAGGTGTTTATCGTTGTCGAGTGCTCTAGTAGCGCGCTTGGTCCCGGGACATTTCTCTACACTGCATTTGCTCGGGTCGGTGTCTGTGGCCGAATGGCCCATACGTTGCGAGCCTGCTAACGGACAGGCTGAACTAACTGAGCATCAACTCTCGACCAAATGTACCGTGATAACACGAGCGGTCACATGAATTCCGAGCGATCGGACGATCTTTTAAAATAAAAAAGATCTATACGACAAATACCAAAAACATAATGTCGAACGAGTCGGTGCCGAGAAACGATGGCTTACGAGCGGAGACGCAAACATCCTCCTGTCCGCGTTTCCTTCGGCATACGACCATTTGGAGAGCCCGCCAGGCTCGATGGTAAGAGGAGAACGACTCTCTCGGTCTCTCGACTACGGGATATATTAAGAGATTGAAACGAACGAACAGGCGCTCGCGTGAGGTCGCAAAAGAAACGACCCGCCGCCTTTGTCACAGAGCGCAAAGTAATGTGTCGAATGAAAAGCCACGCAATAAAAGCGGAGCAAAAACGAGTCCCACAAATTATCAGGCACGAAGCGCTATACGTTCGTTTAATGAAAAGCCACACGATAGAGCAGTACAAAATAAACAAGTCCCACAAATTATCGAAAATCTCTAAAAGTTCCCCGTGTCAGGGAGAGATGACGGACGTGTACCCTCTTCAGCCTTTCTTGCCTGCGTGTGTTTGCTCTCCGGGATCGGGATAGGGAGGATGCCGCTCCGAGATCGAACGACCGAAGCGACCGCGTTTCGAACGAATAGGGTGTGGGAGGGAGCCAGCAGTGAGTCGGCCTGAGACGAATTCCATGAACGAACGAGCAGCCGTCGAAATGATTTTCGCGACGTTCTCTTGGAAGGAAACGTACGACCTCTGGCAAACCCTCCCTTCGCACGCATCTCGCTTCCCTCTCGCTGAGCGTGCTCTTCTCCACTACTCCCGAATGAACGTCGCATTAGCGACGGTTGTGCGTTGAGCCCACGACCCCCCCCCCCCCCCCTGGTTGCCCACAAATTATATACATATATTTTTATACATACATATATTCAAAAATTTTATCGTATTTTTATAACGTATAACAACATATATACCATTATAACACTTATTCTTTACAATTCCTGCAACTAATTGATTGACCCGAAACTGATATTCTTTATAATCTATGCGAGGGATTTGGTGTCAAATAATCTGATATGCTTTATAATTTATGCGAGGGATTCGTTGTCTAATCCGATATTCTTTATAATATATGCGAGAAGTTTCTTGACTCGAAACTGATATTCTTTACATACATGGCAATTACATATGCTACCCCGACCTGGGCAAAAGAGACGGTTTTTAGTGGGTATACCCTGGGGTCGCCCTCTCCAGGGGAGTCCCACAGTACCACCCTCGGGTGGTCTGCATAAAGCATTTTCCGTCTCTCAAAAAAAAAAAAAAAAAAAAAAAATGAATAAAAATGAATAGAC
The DNA here is from genome assembly GCA_028830335.1 of Eucera pruinosa. Lineage (NCBI taxonomy): Eukaryota > Metazoa > Arthropoda > Insecta > Hymenoptera > Apidae > Eucera > Eucera pruinosa. Next base: position 19,467,398 of record JAMYCR010000007.1, read on the forward strand.
ATATGCCACTGTTGAACTGAGCGTAAGTCGTCCTGAGGGAACGGCCGGCTTGTGCAGCCTCGTTGTCGAGAGTCGGACACCCGTGCCGGGGCGAGAATCGAACGCAACACTTCTCGCCATCGGATTTTGGGAAGGAAGACCGCGCGAGGCCGACCGGCGCGATAGAGCAGACGCATGCGAAATGCCTTAAATATCATTTTCAGATTGAAATCTTATGTTTATCACGTATTTATCTATTGTATACAATTGAAGTACATGTCTCTTTTTCAATGCTAATTCTATCAAATATAACTGCATTTTCTTACATACTTTTTACACATTTTTACGTGCTGTAAATTCCAAATATTACGATTTATTTTTCAAATGCCTTCTAGTTTATTTGGATCTTGGAATTTTGCACGAATAAGGTATTCTAGATAGTGTTACTGTTTCATAAAGAAATTAAGTTTATTTTATTCGTTTTGACATTCTTTTTCAATAATTAATGATCTTACAAATTTATACTTTTACAACTATTGTTTAACATTCTACTTCGTTACATGCAATTATAAATTAACTAAAATTTTTGTAACTTTGGGATTTTAGGGTGGAAATATACAATACGCGCTTTTATTACAATTACTTATTTTCATATGCAAACATTTAATTTGATGTTGAGCAATCTTTTTTTTATTCGTTTTTTATTATTATTGTCGTTGATCTTCGTTTTTCTCTTCTACATCTTTTCATTTTCTCCTTCCCTCTTTCTTTTTCTTTCCTTCCTCCATTCTCACAATCCTCCACATTTTGAATAGTTTCTTTTGAATATTGGTTCCGATCTTTTCTCCACCCTCCTTCGGAGCCCCAGATATCAAAGTATCGAATGTGATTAAGAAGCCTTATAAATAAATTCAAATAGTTAAATAATATTCATGGATCTATTGGTAGTTGTAACGTATTACAGTAGGATAACGCATTGTTATTTATTTCTCCTGTGCAGGACATCCATGTTGCATGCTTCTCTACACTGCAGTTTCTATCATGCTGTAAGCGGGTATCTCCTAAGATACTCGTTTCGTGTTTCTGCTGCTTCCTTCCGACAGTTGCCCGATTGGCACCAAAGCTTAGACGTAGAAGCGCGAGAAAATGCCGCGAGTCAATTGTACAGTAAAATGGTTTTGATTTTTACTTTTCTCCGCTAACAGCTTCGAAGTACGGATGAGGTAGAGAAGGAATTACTAACCGAATTAGGTTTAGAATAAATGAGACAGTAACGCAGCTTTTTCAAAATGTTTCGTTCCATGAACGACAAAATTCTTCTCATCGTCCAGTACAATAATGTTGCTAGTCAAACGTAAAACGAAACTTCGCGCGCACGAAACTGCACGAGTCTGCGCATTAGCAATTTTTACGCGGTATACGACTCAGCGTTTAAACCGTTAAACCTAACCTAAGTATAGGTACGGAAATCTGCTCTACTTCTAAGAGCTCATTCACGCCGGTCTAAAACGAAACAACGGGCTGCAGTAGTTAATTATCAGCCTGAAATGAAAGCGCGGAGTGCCGCGGTCAATAATCAGTTAGATTCAATCAGAAACGTGCACCAGTTCGTATAATATGAAGAAATTCGCCTGTGACGCGTCAGGTAGCCAATCTCAATAGAATTGGAAATATGCTTAGATCTAGGTTTCTAATTGTTTCTAATCGACTACTCCGATACAAATGAAAGTGCTAAGTGCCGCGGTTCAGAATTAGTTGGTTTGTTCCCGGCCGACTGAGTGGTTGGTTAATAGTTAAACAATTTGTGTTCGGTGGCAGGTTTCCGCGCGAGTGAGAATTAGATAGAGCGTTAGATCTTTGCTTCTAAGCATTTCTAATCATCGAGTCCGGGCAGAAATGAAAGTGCTAAGTGCCGCGGTTCAGAATTAGTTGGTTTTATCCCGGTCGATTGAGTGGTTGGTTAATAGTTAAACAATTTGTGTTCGGTGGCAGGTTTCCGCGCGAGTGAGAATTAGATAGAGCGTTAGATCTTTGCTTCTAAGCATTTCTAATCATCGAGTCCGGGCAGAAATGAAAGTGCTAAGCGCCGCGGTTCAGAATTAGTTGGTTTTATCCCGGTCGACTGAGTGGTTGGTTAATAGTTAAACAATTTGTGTTCGGTGGCAGGTTTCCGCGCGAGTGAGAATTAGATAGAGCGTTAGATCTTTGCTTCTAAGCATTTCTAATCATCGAGTCCAGGCAGAAATGAAAGTGCTAAGCGCCGCGGTTCAGAATTAGTTGGTTTTATCCGGTCGATTGAGTAGTTGGTTAGTAGTTAAACAATTTGTGTTCGGTGGCAGGTTTCCGCGCGAGTGAGAATTAGATAGAGCGTTAGATCTTTGCTTCTAAGCATTTCTAATCATCGAGTCCGGGCAGAAATGAATGAAAGTGCTAAGTGCCGCGGTTCAGAATTAGTTGGTTTTATCCCGATCGTTTGAGTGGTTCGTTACTAGTTAAACATTTTGTGTTACGCGTCACTTAACGCTTTCAGAGGAGTTTAGAGAAATGCTTAGATCTCTGCTTCTAAGTGTTTCTAACGAACTTTCTTTCTTTTTTCTGTCGCAGATCTTCCTCAGATTTGCTTGCCACTGGAACCACAGGGTGTCAATCACCAGGTTTTCATCCGCCTGGCTGCAGCAAATGACAGCGTAGTCGTCTAATGGTGAGTAGCATGCATTTGTAATTCTTCTGGTCACTCACGCATGTCGTAGGATGAAAGATCCGATTCGGCACGAAGGACTGGTTGTATACGTAATGTTTTGCATAAACAAGTACAGTGACCACGGGTATACATTATTGCCGTGTACATTTCTCTTGTGCGCTTTATTTACTAGACTAGGCTAGGTCTTCTTGCGCAACGCGTTTTTAAATATTGTAATATAATCGCGACTTATTTGTGTCCACGCAAGAGTAGTTGATTAGTATGAATACTATTATGAATAGACGTGCAGTTAAAAGTAGAGGTAGTAAAAATCTTAAGTAAAATAAACTTTTAATTCATTACCATCTTTATTGTCTATTTGTCATTAACTTTGTACGGTACTATATTTAACTGTTTTTACTATTTAGTTGCAAGATTTTGTTTAAATGAATTGTAGTTTGTAACTTTTAGCGGTGAAGTCGAAGATCACTCGACTTCGTTCCTTTCTTTGTTAGTAATTATATTTGTTGCACTTCTCCCATGTTGCATCCTTAATCGTCTGCACGCGTTCAGTCTGCCGCTTTAGAAGTTTTTCGTTCATCTTTATACAATTCCTCTTTGGATTGGGATTAGAGATCCTCGAGATTAGATTTAAGTTTCTGTGGGTATTGCGCCTGAAGGAAACACGCACACGAAATACTTATCACAGACGAGGTACAGGAGGTACATTGTTGCAGTCTAGGTCATTCACATTTGGTATTAGATCACAGAGTCCGAAACGTAGCTGTGATCAATAGTGTTAATCCAACATGAACGTATAATGGTAAAAAAGATTGTTACATGAAGACAAAAATTTCAATTCCCATAATATTCATCTTCGCTTTACGAAAACGATATTAAGGGATTATTACATACATATATATGTATATATGTATAACTTGTACTTGTTTTACTGGTAAACAGTATTGAAAGAACTCAGAAGTTTAACTCGAAAATTGTTTGTTTCTTATAGTTACTCATTTATTAGGAGTCAAAATTTGGAAACCACTTTAATATAGTTACTATGCGCGGGATACGATTTTTGGCTCTGATTCATTTGAGCTGAGCTTCGGCAGCTTATTTTTGTGCTATGTAAAGGTTTATTTACAGCTCGTTCACGCAATACGGGTTTGGACCAACTCGGTTATTTTACCACATCAACATTAACCGAAAACAGTGGTCCACACATTTCCATGTCTCCACAGAAAATTTAATTTTTGTGCGTATGCATATATACTTACTAAGTTGATTGTCATGCTAACTCGTTCGCAGTTTTATCTTTACATAAATGTAATGACTACGTACTACTTTTAAATTACATTCTTTCATGTGGTTAGCCCGAAATTTACCATATAGATAACGAATAGTTTGTTTGGATACCTATATGATTTGATTATTGCCGCGTATAATTGCACTTTATGGTATACATCATACAGGTGCTATTCCTCTTGGTGACAAAAGTAACCATAAAAAATAACCGATTTAGTAGTTTTATTGTGTATACACATACAAAATATAAATAGTATTTCGGAAGGTGATAAAAATTTGATTTAGCAAATAACTGATTTGCATGAATGCAATAGTTTGTACATACTTCAGTGAATCGGTTAATTCGGTAAACTAACTGACGAAATGAAACCGCATCGTATGACCGAACTAATGTACTCATGTATCCGGCGGTCGAGTATACACGATAGTTTATCGCCACTCTGTACATTTAAATGCTACTGACTATCGCTTGGTTTAATTGTCCTTTTCGCCGTTACAATGGCTTTGTGGTCTTTTCTGGTGTTGACTCGATAACGTCGTAAGTGACACGGAAATGGTAAGGGGGTCTCGAGACCCCCAAACCGTGTGACAGAAAACATCATTGGATGATAGGTCTGTGGCACAGACGAGGTACAGAATAGACCACTCATTTTATGACACTTTGTGTCACATGCTTTGAAATACCGACCTTGAAAAAAATCCGAGTGTTTCATACGACCCGCTGTGGTACTCATAGTTATTATAATTCTTGCATTCGCCTTAGCGTATAAAAAATTGGGAAGCTTTCTCTTTAAAATCCTTTTTATTTCATCTAAATCCTATTTTTTATTGAAAAAATATAATTGTCGAAAGAGAAGCGTACGTTTCACTATTTCCTAACCAACCCCAAAACATCTATTAAAACGTCTCGACGTTTAACTCGCCGCCATTTTGAAACGAATCGAACGTTTTCAAAATCCCGTTATCGCCATAATCGGTGAACCTTCCCCTTTCAAACCCTTTTTGGTTCACCTAAATCCGATTTTCGGTTGCCACGATATCATCATTTATAGCCACGAGTAATTTTTCTCTTGATTCTCGGCCCCCGCCGAACTGACCTATCTCAACATTCGCAGGTCAGTTTTATCATGTGTGCTAGGAAGCGTACGCCGTTCCAGGAATTTAAGTAGGTCAAGCGTAATTCATAACTCCGCGCGCGCCAACCGTAAGGGTAAACTTTAAACGATCATATCTCGCAAACGAGTTGACCTATCGTCGTGAAACGGAAAGCAAATTAAAGGGCACATTTTTCTCTATTTCTAGGATCACTCGTTCTCCATTTTTCGCGATCGCAACCGTAGTTACGGAACGAAGAACGTGGGGGACGCAGGAATTTTTCTTGAGGAAACTACGAATCCAAAATTCTTGAAACTTGGTGAGAGGTTGAATTTGTGGTTGGAGAAACGTTGGGAATTTTTGCACGAGGAAATTCGAAGAACAATAGCGTCTGCGTTTCGCTATTGGAAAAAAGGACGGTGCGTAAGTATGGTGAAGTTTGGGAAAGTATGAATCGAAACGTCTCCAAACTTGGCGCATGGTTGAATCTGTCGTTGAAAAGTATTTGAGAATTTTTTCGTAAGGAAATTCGAAGTACAATGGCGTCCGCACAGTCAGATATGAATTATGTAGTTACAAAACCACGAGACGAAAACGTGGTGAAGTATTGGAATTTTTTGAAAGAGAATAGAGTAGGGGACAATGGATATTCGGCCGAAGAAATAAAATTTAAAGAAAAAAAATGTCTACGTTGAAGTCCCGTTTCCGAAGCAGATGGCAAGTTGCAAAAAGCCAGCACAATATGTTCATTAATGTAGACCTATAGCGGTAAAAGGCCAGGTACAAGCGGTACCCCCGGTGCTCGAAGGCGCGAGACCGGGAAAACCCTAAGCCGCCCGTGACCTGGCTGGCTCGTCCCAGTCCTCTACCGCGTGTATTTTATAGGAGCGGAATTGTTAAAAATGGGAAAAGGTGTAGGTGCGAGGATGCGCTGCGTCGCTTCGAGATGTAATAAAGTTAGTCACAGCGTAGACCCAGGCCGTGAAAGGTCGTTCTTTGGGTATTGCCGCGCCCGTACGACGAAGCCATCACCTGATGACAAAATATATATCTACACACAGTGGTGCAAACGGACCCTGTCGTGTGTTATTTCTCATCCTGTTGGCATCCTGCATTTCCTTCCGTCGTTAATTTTGATATCGCAAAGCGTACATTATGCAAAATGAGAATTGGCTAAAAGGAGTTGTGAGTGTTCCGAAAGGTACGAATAAACAAGAAAGGCCACGAAAACCTTTCGCAGAATTGTCCGAACGTGGCAAGAGAAAGGGGACAGAAGACAACCCGATCTTTAGAAATTGAAGAATTGGAATTTGCAACGAATCGAAATTACGGTGGCTGGGCAATTAGATGCTTCAAATTGGTCGAAAGAAGTTGTAGCATCATCACCTGGGAAAGCGAAAAGGCTCAGAGAAGCATAAGACAACTCCGAAAAAAGGAAAAGAGAGCAAATATCTGTATTAAGAGCTCTGCAAATATTTATAGATGCTGATTTGTCGCGGAAACAGTACGATATTATTCGGATGGCCGATAAGGAATTGTTTCCTTCGTATAAGAGCTACGGAAAGCCAAGCAGGTATGTTACCCAAAGAAGGAAGCATTTTATGTTACAGGTACACGTGCAGGGGTTAATCTACAAGATTTATTAGACCATACAGTGGAGCGAATAATTCTTCTTTTAGGCGATTCATTCCTAATATTAGGAGGTAGCGATGGGACGCTAGAATTGATTAGTGAATCGGGATGTGGTGGATCGCAACAAGTAGAGTATAGACAAAAATTTGAAGATGAAGCGGATTCGGATGATCAAGTAATCCAATGTTCAACGTTGCCACTGCGATTAATTTGTGGTAATTATTTAAAAATAATTATTTAAGTTTAAAACATTTGGAGTTTACAAGGTCAGATGATTCGAAAGATATTTTCATAAAAAAAAAAAAAAACGATTTTGTGACAAAACACAGTTTCATCGTTGCCGTATTATTGCCGTCCAATTCGAATAAGGTTCGAAAAGGAAATACCGGCCATTATTCGAGAAGGCATCGATCACGTACAGTAGCAGATCGATAGATTAATTTAATAATTATTATGTATCGATGTAATTGTAGTTAATATATTTTCAAAATTTTAGTTGCCATTAACTTAATCATTTGAAATTGCAGAAAATACAGTGTCCATTAAACATAGACGGATATTGGCAATGGTCGATGTTGCGGTGTGCAACGCTGCCACTAAACACATTATCGAGCATGAACTGCTACATTTGCGGAGCAACACAAAAGATTTTAACAATATATCACTACAAAACAAGTGGATCCTACTGCAGTACGAATCAGCCAATCGATATTGCACGCGAGGATAAGATTTTTTGAAACGTTATTACACTTATCCTCCATACTTCCCATCAAGAAATGCCAAACAAGACTAGAAACCGATAAAAAACATAGTTATGGGTAGGAAGAAAGAAATTCAAGATAAATTTAAAAGTGAAATGGGCTTATTAGTTGATATGCCGAAACAAGGATAGGGTAATACTTTATTAAATCATCCTTATCAGAGTTGAAAGAAACATATAAAAATTGATTTGAAGAAAATGAACTTTTAAATAACGTTTCAGGTAATTCCAATGATGGAAATACGAGCCGAAAATTTCTCAAGAACCCAGAAGTTGCAGCTAGGATCACTGGTGTAGATGTACAAACTAATAACAAGGTACAGAAAAAAGCGAACGTTTCTGTAACTCTTTAAAGATACTTTAATTCAGAAAAAATGCTGTCCTTTTAGAACATTACAAAATTTTTTTTCTGTTATAAAAATAAATTCAAAGTCATCTTAGAGGCCATATCCAGCGGACACTGAATTGATGTCAACAAATTTGGAAGCTATGTCATGAACTCAGCGAAGCTGTACGTTCAGTTATATTATCCCTGGCACCCAATGAACCCCAACAGTCCACAAAATTCCTATTCAGCGAGCACTGGTCATCGAAAATGCATTGGTGCCTATCGGGCAACTGTCGGAAAGAAGCAGCAGAAACACGAAACGAGTATCTTAGGAGATACCCGCTTACAGCATGATAGAAACTGCAGTGTAGAGAAGCATGCAACATGGATGTCCTGCACAGGAGAAATAAATAACAATGCGTTATCCTACTGTAATACGTTACAACTACCAATAGATCCATGAATATTATTTAACTATTTGAATTTATTTATAAGGCTTCTTAATCACATTCGATACTTTGATATCTGGGGCTCCGAAGGAGGGTGGAGAAAATCGGAACCAATATTCAAAAGAAACTATTCAAAATGTGGAGGATTGTGAGAATGGAGGAAGGAAGAAGAAAAAGAAGGAGGAAAGGAGAAAATGAAAAGATGTAGAAGAGAAAAACGAAGATCAACGATAATAATAATAACAAACGAATAAAAAAAGATTGCTCAACATCAAATTAAATGTTTGCATATGAAAATAAGTAATAGTAATAAAAGCGCGTATTGTATATTTCCACCCTAAAATCCCAAAGTTACAAAAATTTTAGTTAATTTATAATTGCATGTAACGAAGTAGAATGTTAAACATAGTTGTAAAAATATAAATTTGTAAGATCACTAATTATTGAAAAAGAATGTCAAAACGATTAATTTAAACTTAATTTCTTTATGAAACTGTAACACTATCTAGAATACCTTATTCGTGCAAAATTCCAAGATCCAAATAAATTAGAAGGCATTTGAAAAATAAATCGTAATATTTGGAATTTACAGCACGTAAAAATGTATAAAAAGTATGTAAGAAAATGCAGTTATATTTGATAGAATTAGCATTGAAAAAGAGACATGTACTTCAATTGTATACAATAGATAAATACGTGATAAACATAAGATTTCAATCTGAAAATGATATTTAACGCATTTCGCATGCGTCTGCTCTATCGCGCCGGTCGGCCTCGCGCGGTCTTCCTTCCCAAAATCCGATGGCGAGAAGTGTTGCGTTCGATTCTCGCCACGGCACGGGTGTCCGACTCTCGACAACGAGGCTGCACAAGCCGGCCGTTCCCTCAGGACGACTTACGCTCAGTTCAACAGTGGCATATGTCTATTCATTTTTTTTTTTTTTTTTTTTTTTTTTTTTTTTTGAGAGACGGAAAATGCTTTATGCAGACCACCCGAGGGTGGTACTGTGGGACTCCCCTGGAGAGGGCGACCCCAGGGTATACCCACTAAAAACCGTCTCTTTTGCCCAGGTCGGGGTAGCATATGTAATTGCCATGTATGTAAAGAATATCAGTTTCGAGTCAAGAAACTTCTCGCATAAATTATAAAGAATATCAGATTATTTGACACCAAATCCCTCGCATAGATTATAAAGAATATCAGTTTCGGGTCAATCAATTAGTTGCAGGAATTGTAAAGAATAAGTGTTATAATGGTATATATGTTGTTATACGTTATAAAAATACGATAAAATGTTTGCATATATGTATGTATATAAATATATGTACATAATTTGTTGGCAATCAGGGAAGGGGGGGGGTCGTGGGCTCAACGCACAACCGTCGCTAATGCGACGTTCATTCGGGAGTAGAGGAGAAGAGCACGCTCAACGAGAGGGAAGCGAGATGCGTGCGAAGGGAGGGTTTGCCAGAGGTCGTACGTTTCCTTCCAAGAGAACGTCGCGAAAATCATTTCGACGGCTGCTCGTTCGTTCATGGAATTCGTCTCAGGCCGACTCACTGCTGGCTCCCTCCCACACCCTATTCGTTCGAAACGCGGTCGCTTCGGTAGTTCGATCTCGGAGCGGCATCCTCCCTATCCCGGCCCCGGAGAGCAAACACACGCAGGCAAGAAAGGCTGAAGAGGGTACACGTCCGTCATCTCTCCCTGACACGGGGAACTTTTAGAGATTTTCGATAATTTGTGGGACTTGTTTATTTTGTACTGCTTTATCGTGTGGCTTTTCATTAAACGAACGTATAGCGCTTCGTGCCTGATAATTTGTGGGACTCGTTTTTGCTCCGCTTTATTGCGTGGCTTTTCATTCGACACATTACTTTGCGCTCTGTGACAAAGGCGGCGGGTCGTTTCTTTTGCGACCTCACCCGAGCGCCTTTTCGTTCGTTTCAATCTCTTATTATATCCCGTAGTCGAGAGACCGAGAGAGTCGTTCTCCTCTTACCATCGAGCCTGGCGGGCTCTCCAAATGGTCGTATGCCGAAGGAAACGCGGACGGGAGGATGTTGCGTCTCCGCTCGTAAGCCATCGTTTCTCGGCACCGACTCGTTCGACATTATGTTTTTGGTATTTGTCGTATAGATCTTTTTTATTTTAAAAGATCGTCCGATCGCTCGGAATTCATGTGACCGCCCGTGTTATCACGGTACATTTGGTCGAGAGTTGATGCTCAGTTAGTTCAGCCTGTCCGTTAGCAGGCTCGCCACGTATGGGCCATTCGGTCATAGACACCGACCCGTGGCAATGCAGTGTAGAGAAATGTCTCGGGACGAAGCGCGGTACTAGAGCAGTCGAGAACGATAAAGTACTCGAGGAGCGGTGGACTGATTCTCAACCGAGGTCATAGAATAGCCACGCGCCCGACGCTGCTCCGACCGGCCCGTCCGGACCGTCGACTCTCTCAAATATACGGAACTGCCGGCCGAATGGTCGGCATCTTCGCTGTCCCGTCACCGAAGAGCAAACACACGCAGGCAAAGAAGGCGGAAGAGAGTGCGTCGTCTTTCTCTGACACGAGGAATTTTTAGAGATTCTGTGGGACTCGTTTTTGTCCTGCGTTATATCGTGTGGCTTTTCATTAAACGAACGTATAGCGCTTCGTGTCTGATAATTTGTGGGACTCGTTTTTGCTCCGCTTCATTGCGTGGCTTTTCATTCGACACTTTACTTTGCGCTATGTGACAAAGGCGGCGGGTCGTTTCTGTTGCGACCCCACGCGAGCGCCTTTTCATTCGTTTGAATCTCTTACCATCCCGTAGTCGAGAGAGAGAGAGAACTCCTCTTCTTACCATCGAGCCTGGCGGGCTCCCCATATGATCGTATGCCGAAGGAAACGCGGACGGGAGGCTGTTACATCTCCGCTCGTAAGCCGTCGTTCCTCGGCACCGACTCGTTCGAAATTAGGTTTTTGGTATTTGCCGCATGACTGTCTTTGAAGCCATACGTAGTCTTTGGTAAAATGCCGCTTTCGCGGGTACCTTTATTCACTTAAAGGAATTAAACATGTAATGAACCACAGGTTCACACACGGGAAGCATAGGACTTCCGATATCGGATCTCGACCTCGCGCGGTCTTTCATCCCATAATCCTACAGCGAGAAATGTTGAGTTCGATTCTCGCCGTGGCACGGGTGTCCGACTCTCGACAACGAGGCTGCACAAGCCGGCCGTTCCCTCAGGACGACTTACGCTCAGTTCAACAGTGGCATATGTCTATTCATTTCTATTCATTTTTTTTTTTTTTTTTTTTGAGAGACGGAAAATGCTTTATGCAGACCACCCGAGGGTGGTACTGTGGGACTCCCCTGGAGAGGGCGACCCCAAGGTATACCCACTAAAAACCGTCTCTTTTGCCCAGGTCGGGGTAGCATATGTAATTGCCATGTATGTAAAGAATATCAGTTTCGAGTCAAGAAACTTCTCGCATAAATTATAAAGAATATCGGATTAGACAACGAATCCCTCGCATAGATTACACAGAATATCTCAGATTATTAGATGTCGACCCACACTTATCGACATCTCCCAGTAACCAGCAAACCCAAACATTTCAGTCTGCCAATCCCTTACAACTATACCCCGAAAATTAGACCCGGACCCTTTTCCATTTTTCTCATCCTAACCAGATAACTGATCTTTCCTACAAGACCTTCGTATTTCTCTTCTGCCATCCTCTTCCCCATCAGGTCCAGTGATAACTTATAGATCTGGGCCTTCTTTCCATTTTTCTCATCCTAACTAGATAACTGATCTTTCCTGCAAGGCTTTTCCTTTTGACTTCCATATTTTTCCACCATCAGGCCCTCACTGATGAAGCCTCCATACAGCATCCCATTTCCCCCCTTTCTCACGGCCGGTCCACCACCCCCAAATTTCAGAAACTCCTACCCCTATTTTCCCACCAAACACCGGATGTAAAAAGGGAACCAAAAAGGCTTAGAAACAGACTAGCGTTTCTAACCTGGAGCACGTCGATCCTCTGCGCGAGTAAATTATTGTACTCCACTGTATAACAATACAATGAATAAATCTGATAAAATCAGTGCAATCGACTCTTTGACTACCTCGACGACATAGACAACAAATCCCTCCCATAGATTATAAAGAATATCAGATTATTAGACAACAAATCCCTCGCATAGATTATAAAGAATATCAGTTTCGGGTCAATCAATTAGTCGCATGAATTGTAAAGAATATGTGTTATAATGGTATATATGTTGTTATACGTTATAAAAATACGATAAAATGTTTGCATATATGTATGTATATAAATATATGTATATAATTTGTTGGCAATCAGGGAAGGGGGGGGGGGGGTCGTGGGCTCAACGCACAACCGTCGCTAATGCGACGTTCACTCGGGAGTAGAGGAGAAGAGCACGCTCAGCGAGAGGGAAGCGAGATGCGTGCGAAGGGAGGGTTTGCCAGAGGTCGTACGTTTCCTTCCAAGAGAACGTCGCGAAAATCATTTCGACGGCTGCTCGTTCGTTCATGGAATTCGTCTCAGGCCGACTCACTGCTGGCTCCCTCCCACACCCTATTCGTTCGAAACGCGGTCGCTTCGGTCGTTCGATCTCGGAGCGGCATCCTCCCTATCCCGATCCCGGAGAGCAAACACACGCAGGCAAGAAAGGCTGAAGAGGGTACACGTCCGTCATCTCTCCCTGACACGGGGAACTTTTAGAGATTTTCGATAATTTGTGGGACTTGTTTATTTTGTACTGCTTTATCGTGTGGCTTTTCATTAAACGAACGTATAGCGCTTTGTGCCTGATAATTTGTGGGACTTGTTTTTGTTCCGCTTTATTGCGTGGCTTTTCATTCGACACATTACTTTGCGCTCTGTGACAAAGGCGGCGGGTCGATTCTTTTGCGACCTCACGCGGGCGCCGTTTCGTTCGTTTCAATCTCTTAACATCCCGTAGTCGAGAAACAGAGAGGACTCCTCTTACCATCGAGCCTGGAGGGCTCCCGGTATAATCGGATGCCGACGGGAACGCGGACGGAAGGCTGTTGCCAGCTCCGCACGTAAGCCGTCGTTCCTCGGCACCGAAGGTACAACCTGTCGATAGCAGGCTCGCCACATACGTACGGTGATAGGACACCGATACGGTGGCAATGCAGTGTAAATAAATGTCCTCGCGACGAAGCACGGTACCTAGAGCAGTCGAGAACGATAAAGTCCTCGAGGAGCGGTGGACTGATTCTCAACCGAGGTCATAGAATAGCCACGCGCCCGACGCTGCTCCGACCGGCCCGTCCGGATCGTCGACTCTCTCAAATATACGGAACTGCCGGCCGAATGGTCGGCATCTTCGCTGTCCCGTCACCGAAGAGCAAAACACACGCAGCAAAGAAGGCGGAAGAGGGTGCGTCGTCTTTCTCTGACACGAGGAATTTTTAGAGATTCTGTGGGACTCGTTTTTGTCCTGCGTTATATCGTGTGGCTTTTTCATTAACGAAACGTATAGCGCTTCGTGGCCTGATAATTGTGGGACTCGTTTTTTGCTCCGCTTTATTGCGTGGCTTTTCATTCGACACATTACTTTGCGCTCTGTGACAAAGGCGGGCGGGTCGTTTCTTTTGCGACCTCACGCGAGCGCCTTTCGTTCGTTTGAATCTCTACCATCCCGTAGTCGAGAGAGAGAGAGACCTTCTCCTCTTACCATCGAGCCTGGCGGGCTCCCCATATGATCGGTTATGCCGAAGAAAAACGCGGACGGGAGGCTGTTACAACTCCGCTCGTAAGCCGTCGTTCCTCGGCACGACTCGTTCGACATTTGGTTTTTTGGTATTTGTCGTTATAGCTGTCTTTGAAGCCATACGTGGTCTTTGTCATAGTTACACATTTGCGGTTTCCTTTATTGCATTAATGGAAATAAAAATGCAATAGAACCACAGGGGTTCACCCACGGGAAGCTTAGGGACGTTCGATGTCGGAGAGGCATCGTCGCTATCCCGTCTCCGAAGAGCAAACACACGCAGACAAGGCTAGGCAGAAGAGGGCGCGCCACCTCGCTCTCACAGGCGGAACCTTGAGAGATTCTGTGGGACTTTTTTTTGTCCTGCTTTATCGTGTGGCTTTTCATTAAACGAACGTACAGCGCTTCGTGCCTGATAATTTGTGGGACTTGTTTTTTTTCTCTTTATTGCGTGGCTTTTTATTCGACACTTACTTTGCGCTCTGTGACAAAGGCGGCGGGTCGTTTCTTTTGCGACCTCACGCGAGCGCCTTTTCGTTCGTTCAATCTCTTTATATATCCCGTAGTCGAGAGACCGAGAGAGTCGTCCTCCTCTTACCATCGAGCCTGGCGGGCTCGCCAAATGGGCGTCTGCCGCAGGCAACGCGGACGGGCGGGTGTCGCGTCTCCGCTCGTCCGCCGTCGTTTCTCGGCACCGACTCGTTCGACATTAGGTTTTGGTATTTGTCGTATAGATCTTTTTTATTTTAAAAGATCGTCCGATCGCTCGGAATTCAGGTGACCACCCGCGTTATCACGGTACATTTGGTCGAGAGTTGCTGCTCAGTTAGTTCAGCCTGTCCGTTAGCAGGCTCGCCAACGTATGGGCCATTCGGTCATAGGACACCGACCCGTGGCAATGCAGTGTAGAGAAATGTCTCGGGACGAAGCGCGGTACTAGAGCAGTCGAGAACGATAAAGTCCTAGAGGAGTGGTGGACTGATTCTCAACCGAGGGCATAGGAGAGCCACGCGCCCGACGCTGCTCCGTCCGGCACGTCCAGTCTGTCGACAATCTTATAGGTACGAAGCGGCCGGCCGAATGGTCGGTTCCGCTCAGGAAGCGAGTACGTGCGCTTACCGTGATAAACTGCCGTAGCAGCAGCTCGTCCGGCGTGGCCGCTCAGACTTTGCCGCGCTCACTACTACAACAGGCTCTACTTTCAACGTCGATAACTTGTGTTTGCGGAACCTTAATTTAAAAAATGAAATACACTATAGTGTAGGAAATTAGCGCAGCTTTTAATGATATAATGTTTTGTTAAGATTTAAGCATTTCATTGCAAAATGTATGGTAAACTATCTGCATCTTGTACTTCCATATTGCCTATGATTAGGGATAAAATTAAAAGTTGGATCACTTTATCAATACCAAAACTTAAAAGATAAAATAATAAACTAATGAATGTTAACGATAGAAACTTGTTTTCCAACAGACACAAATGAAAACCCCAAAATGTTATCTCCGTATGTTAACCTACTCCTTCTTTGTTAAATATTTTATTTCCTTCGTTTTTTACTTAACCCGTTTTATGCATCTCTTGCTTTAAAATAAGTCAAACATTATATGTAATTATTAATTATTGTATATGTAACAATTAAACAAATTTATGTGCTTCGTTCTATTCTGCATTTTTTATATTGCCTCATTCTTTAGTTCGAAATATACTTTAGAGAATCAAATTTGTCATTGTTCCGCACGGAACAGAATTACTTAAAGCATCGAAAACGTGACCATTGCCACGGTTCGTACTCTCCAACCTTTTTCAAAAAAAGGGGTAATTTACGAAGGAATATTTTTTATGGGCCATCAATCAGCATAGAGGAAAGGAAAAGGGGCACAACTCGTAGCCTGCGTCGCACGTCCAAGGCAGGCCCGGCTTACCCTAACTCCACCGCGACCCTCCGCACGGGGCCAAGAAGACGCGGGCCAGAGTAAGTCGCTAGGAAGCTACAAATTGCAAAATACCCCACCACCTACGACGACAACCCGTCAGACTGGGAGACCAATCCAGTGATTGTACATTAACAAATATCCCTGATTGGTCTCCCAGTCGAAGCCACCAGAAAAAGGACCATCCCTCCGATTTTTCCTCGCCGAATCCATGCAAGGAAAAAGTTAGTTAACACGTACAATTCAGGGGAGAAACAGTATCCTCTCTCAAGAATCATAACCACCTCCGGCATTACAGACGTGACACTTAACACGAAACCGTATTTATTAAATATTTAGATCATCACAACAAATTCGTAGTTAAACAAAACTTATTTTCCCTATCTCCTGAAAAGGTCGTAGGGACATACGCGGACAACGGTGTCGATAAAAATCGAAGCGGGGATTTACGACCCCGCCATACTCGGCTCCCCAGGCATCCGTACGTAGCATCGCGGCCGCGTATTAACGCAAGAAACAGTCATAAAACATGTTTTCAGCGCATTGAATAAATATGTCTGCGTGTACCATTAACGGTACATATATTTGTACGGTACAAAAGTATTATAATAAAAAATCTTTCCGGAACACCGATAACTATCGACGTGAAATGTGCATACTTTCGGTAATACAACATCTTTTAACATACAATTTGAAATGAAACGCTTAAATCTTAACAAAACATTATATCATTTAAAAGCTGCGCTAATTTCCTACATTTGAGTGTATTTCATTTTTAAATTAAGGTTCCGCAAACAAAGTTATCGACGTTCAAAGTAGAGCATGTTGTAGTAGCGAGCGCGGCAAAGTCTGAGCGGCCGCGCCGGACGGGCTGCCGCTACGGCAGTTTAGTACCGTAAGCGCCCGTACTTCCTCCCTGAGCGGCGCCGACCGTTCGGCCGGTGGCTCCGTATCTATAAGAGAGTCGACGGTCCGGACGGGCCGGTCGGAGCAGCGTCGGGCGCGTGGCTATTCTATGACCTCGGTTGAGAATCAGTCCACCGCTCCTCGAGGACTTTATCGTTCTCGACTGCTCTAGTACCGCGCTTCGTCCCGAGACATTTCTCTACACTGCATTGCCACGGGTCGGTGTCTATGACCGAATGGCCCATATGTGGCGAGCCTGCTAACGGACAGGCTGCACTAACTGAGCATCAACTCTCGACCAAATGTACCGTGATAACACGGGCGGTCACATGAATTCCGAGAGATCGGACGATCTTTTAAAATAAAAAAGATCTATGAACGAAATATTATACGATCAACGTCACCATGACGAGAAAGGAATGTGTGGCTTCAAAGACAGCCATGCTACAAATACCAAAAACCTAATGTCGAACGAGTCGGTGCCGAGGAACGACGGCTTACGAGCGGAGATGTAACAGCCTCCCGTCCGCGTTTTCTTCGGCATACGATCATATGGGGAGCCCGCCAGGCTCGATGGTAAGAGGAGAACGTCTCTCTCGGTCTCTCGACTACGGGATATAATAAGAGATTGAAACGAACGAAAAGGCGCTCGCGTGAGGTCGCAAAAGAAACGACCCGCCGCCTTTGTCACAGAGCGCAAAGTAACGTGTCGAATGAAAAGCCACGCAATAAAGCGGAGCAAAAACGAGTCCCACAAATTATCAGGCACGAAGCGCTATACGTTCGTTTAACGAAAAGCCACACGATAAAGCAGGACATAAAAAGTCCCACAGAATCTCTAAATGTTCCGCCTGTCAGAGCGAGGTTACGCACCCTCTTCTGCCTACCTTGTCTGCGTGTGTTTGCTCTTCGGAGACGGGATAGCGACGATGCCTCTCCGACATCGAACGTCCTAAGCTTCCCGAGGGTGAACCCCTGTGGTTCTATTGCATTTTTATTTCCATTAATGCAATAAAGGAAACCGCAAATGAGTAACTATGACAAAGACCACGTATGGCTTCAAAGACAGCTATACGACAAATACCAAAAAACCAAATGTCGAACGAGTCGGTGCCGAGGAACGACGGCTTACGAGCGGAGTTGTAACAGCCTCCCGTCCGCGTTTTCTTCGGCATACGATCATATGGGGAGCCCGCCAGGCTCGATGGTAAGAGGAGAAGGTCTCTCTCTCTCTCGACTACGGGATGGTAAGAGATTCAAACGAACGAAAAGGCGCTCGCGTGAGGTCGCAAAAGAATCGACCCGCCGCCTTTGTCACAGAGCGCAAAGTAATGTGTCGAATGAAAAGCCACGCAATAAAGCGGAGCAAAAACGAGTCCCACAAATTATCAGGCACGAAGCGCTATACGTTCGTTTAATGAAAGCCACACGATATAACGCAGGACAAAAACGAGTCCCACAGAATCTCTAAAAATTCCTCGTGTCAGAGAAAGACGACGCACCCTCTTCCGCCTTCTTTGCCTGCGTGTGTTTGCTCTTCGGTGACGGGACAGCGAAGATGCCGACCATTCGGCCGGCAGTTCCGTATATTTGAGAGAGTCGACGGTCCGGACGGGCCGGTCGGAGCAGCGTCGGGCGCGTGGCTATTCTATGACCTCGGTTGAGAATCAGTCCACCGCTCCTCGAGGACTTTATCGTTCTCGACTGCTCTAGTACCGTGCTTCGTCGCGAGACATTTATTTACACTGCATTGCCACCGTATCGGTGTCTATCACCGTACGTATGTGGCGAGCCTGCTATCGGACAGGTTGTACCTTCGGTGCCGAGGAACGACGGCTTACGTGCGGAGCTGCAACAGCCTTCCGTCCGCGTTCCCGTCGGCATCCGATTATACAGGGAGCCCTCCAGGCTCGATGGTAAGAGGAGTCCTCTCTGTTTCTCGACTACGGGATGTTAAGAGATTGAAACGAACGAAAAGGCGCCCGCGTGAGGTCGCAAAAGAATCGACCCGCCGCCTTTGTCACAGAGCGCAAAGTAATGTGTCGAATGAAAAGCCACGCAATAAAGCGGAGCAAAAACGAGTCCCACAAATTATCAGGCACGAAGCGCTATACGTTCGTTTAATGAAAAGCCACACGATAGAGCAGTACAAAATAAACAAGTCCCACAAATTATCGAAAATCTCTAAAAGTTCCCCGTGTCAGGGAGAGATGACGGACGTGTACCCTCTTCAGCCTTTCTTGCCTGCGTGTGTTTGCTCTCCGGGATCGGGATAGGGAGGATGCCGCTCCGAGATCGAACGACCGAAGCGACCGCGTTTCGAACGAATAGGGTGTGGGAGGGAGCCAGCAGTGAGTCGGCCTGAGACGAATTCCATGAACGAACGAGCAGCCGTCGAAATGATTTTCGCGACGTTCTCTTGGAAGGAAACGTACGACCTCTGGCAAAACCCTCCCTTCGCACGCATCTCGCTTCCCTCTCGCTGAGCGTGCTCTTCTCCACTACTCCCGAATGAACGTCGCATTAGCGACGGTTGTGCGTTGAGCCCACGACCCCCCCCCCCCTTCCCTGATTGCCAACAAATTATATACATATATTTATATACATACATATATGCAAACATTTTATCGTATTTTATAACGTATAACAACATATATACCATTATAACACTTATTCTTTACAATTCCTGCAACTAATTGATTGACCCGAAACTGATATTCTTTATAATCTATGCGAGGGATTTGGTGTCAAATAATCTGATATGCTTTATAATTTATGCGAGGGATTCGTTGTCTAATCCGATATTCTTTATAATATATGCGAGAAGTTTCTTGACTCGAAACTGATATTCTTTACATACATGGCAATTACATATGCTACCCCGACCTGGGCAAAAGAGACGGTTTTTAGTGGGTATACCCTGGGGTCGCCCTCTCCAGGGGAGTCCCACAGTACCACCCTCGGGTGGTCTGCATAAAGCATTTTCCGTCTCAAAAAAAAAAAAAAAAAAAAAAAAAATGAATAAAAATGAATAGACATATGCCACTGTTGAACTGAGCGTAAGTCGTCCTGAGGGAACGGCCGGCTTGTGCAGCCTCGTTGTCGAGAGTCGGACACCCGTGCCGGGGCGAGAATCGAACGCAACACTTCTCGCCATCGGATTTTGGGAAGGAAGACCGCGCGAGGCCGACCGGCGCGATAGAGCAGACGCATGCGAAATGCGTTAAATATCATTTTCAGATTGAAATCTTATGTTTATCACGTATTTATCTATTGTATACAATTGAAGTACATGTCTCTTTTTCAATGCTAATTCTATCAAATATAACTGCATTTTCTTACATACTTTTTACACATTTTTACGTGCTGTAAATTCCAAATATTACGATTTATTTTTCAAATGCCTTCTAGTTTATTTGGATCTTGGAATTTTGCACGAATAAGGTATTCTAGATAGTGTTACAGTTTCATAAAGAAATTAAGTTTAAATTAATCGTTTTGACATTCTTTTTCAATAATTAATGATCTTACAAATTTATATTTTTACAACTATTGTTTAACATTCTACTTCGTTACATGCAATTATAAATTAACTAAAATTTTTGTAACTTTGGGATTTTAGGGTGGAAATATACAATACGCGCTTTTATTACAATTACTTATTTTCATATGCAAACATTTAATTTGATGTTGAGCAATCTTTTTTTTATTCGTTTGTTATTATTATTGTCGTTGATCTTCGTTTTTCTCTTCTACATCTTTTCATTTTCTCCTTTCCTCCTTCTTTTTCTTCTTCCTTCCTCCATTCTCACAATCCTCCACATTTTGAATAGTTTCTTTTGAATATTGGTTCCGATCTTTTCTCCACCCTCCTTCGGAGCCCCAGATATCAAAGTATCGAATGTGATTAAGAAGCCTTATAAATAAATTCAAATAGTTAAATAATATTCATGGATCTATTGGTAGTTGTAACGTATTACAGTAGGATAACGCATTGTTATTTATTTCTCCTGTGCAGGACATCCATGTTGCATGCTTCTCTACACTGCAGTTTCTATCATGCTGTAAGCGGGTATCTCCTAAGATACTCGTTTCGTGTTTCTGCTGCTTCCTTCCGACAGTTGCCCGATTGGCACCAAAGCTTAGACGTAGAAGCGCGAGAAAATGCCGCGAGTCAATTGTACAGTAAAATGGTTTTGATTTTTACTTTTCTCCGCTAACAGCTTCGAAGTACGGATGAGGTAGAGAAGGAATTACTAACCGAATTAGGTTTAGAATAAATGAGACAGTAACGCAGCTTTTTCAAAATGTTTCGTTCCATGAACGACAAAATTCTTCTCATCGTCCAGTACAATAATGTTGCTAGTCAAACGTAAAACGAAACTTCGCGCGCACGAAACTGCACGAGTCTGCGCATTAGCAATTTTTACGCGGTATACGACTAAGCGTTAAACCGTTAAACCTAACCTAAGTATAGGTACGGAAATCTGCTCTACTTCTAAGAGCTCATTCACGCCGGTCTAAAACGAAACAACGGGCTGCAGTAGTTAATTATCAGCCTGAAATGAAAGCGCGGAGTGCCGCGGTCAATAATCAGTTAGATTCAATCAGAAACGTGCACCAGTTCGTATAATATGAAGAAATTCGCCTGTGACGCGTCAGGTAGCCAATCTCAATAGAATTGGAAATATGCTTAGATCTAGGTTTCTAATTGTTTCTAATCGACTACTCCGATACAAATGAAAGTGCTAAGTGCCGCGGTTCAGAATTAGTTGGTTTTATCCCGGTCGACTGAGTGGTTGGTTAATAGTTAAACAATTTGTGTTCGGTGGCAGGTTTCCGCGCGAGTGAGAATTAGATAGAGCGTTAGATCTTTGCTTCTAAGCATTTCTAATCATCGAGTCCGGGCAGAAATGAAAGTGCTAAGTGCCGCGGTTCAGAATTAGTTGGTTTTATCCCGGTCGACTGAGTGGTTGGTTAATAGTTAAACAATTTGTGTTCGGTGGCAGGTTTCCGCGCGAGTGAGAATTAGATAGAGCGTTAGATCTTTGCTTCTAAGCATTTCTAATCATCGAGTCCAGGCAGAAATGAAAGTGCTAAGCGCCGCGGTTCAGAATTAGTTGGTTTTATCCCGGTCGACTGAGTGGTTGGTTAATAGTTAAACAATTTGTGTTCGGTGGCAGGTTTCCGCGCGAGTGAGAATTAGATAGAGCGTTAGATCTTTGCTTCTAAGCATTTCTAATCATCGAGTCCAGGCAGAAATGAAAGTGCTAAGCGCCGCGGTTCAGAATTAGTTGGTTTTATCCCGGTCGATTGAGTAGTTTGTTAGTAGTTAAACAATTTGTGTTCGGTGGCAGGTTTCTGCGCGAGTGAGAATTAGATAGAGCGTTAGATCTTTGCTTCTAAGCATTTCTAATCATCGAGTCCGGGCAGAAATGAAAGTGCTAAGTGCCGCGGTTCAGAATTAGTTGGTTTTATCCCGATCGTTTGAGTGGTTCGTTACTAGTTAAACATTTTGTGTTACGCGTCACTTAACGCTTTCAGAGGAGTTTAGAGAAATGCTTAGATCTCTGCTTCTAAGTGTTTCTAACGAACTTTCTTTCTTTTTTCTGTCGCAGATCTTCCTCAGATTTGCTTGCCACTGGAACCACAGGGTGTCAATCACCAGGTTTTCATCCGCCTGGCTGCAGCAAATGACAGCGTAGTCGTCTAATGGTGAGTAGCATGCATTTGTAATTCTTCTGGTCACTCACGCATGTCGTAGGATGAAAGATCCGATTCGGCACGAAGGACTGGTTGTATACGTAATGTTTTGCATAAACAAGTACAGTGACCACGGGTATACATTATTGCCGTGTACATTTCTCTTGTGCGCTTTATTTACTAGACTAGGCTAGGTCTTCTTGCGCAACGCGTTTTTAAATATTGTAATATAATCGCGACTTATTTGTGTCCACGCAAGAGTAGTTGATTAGTATGAATACTATTATGAATAGACGTGCAGTTAAAAGTAGAGGTAGTAAAAATCTTAAGTAAAATAAACTTTTAATTCATTACCATCTTTATTGTCTATTTGTCATTAACTTTGTACGGTACTATATTTAACTGTTTTTACTATTTAGTTGCAAGATTTTGTTTAAATGAATTGTAGTTTGTAACTTTTAGCGGTGAAGTCGAAGATCACTCGACTTCGTTCCTTTCTTTGTTAGTAATTATATTTGTTGCACTTCTCCCATGTTGCATCCTTAATCGTCTGCACGCGTTCAGTCTGCCGCTTTAGAAGTTTTTCGTTCATCTTTATACAATTCCTCTTTGGATTGGGATTAGAGATCCTCGAGATTAGATTTAAGTTTCTGTGGGTATTGCGCCTGAAGGAAACACGCACACGAAATACTTATCACAGACGAGGTACAGGAGGTACATTGTTGCAGTCTAGGTCATTCACATTTGGTATTAGATCACAGAGTCCGAAACGTAGCTGTGATCAATAGTGTTAATCCAACATGAACGTATAATGGTAAAAAAGATTGTTACATGAAGACAAAAATTTCAATTCCCATAATATTCATCTTCGCTTTACGAAAACGATATTAAGGGATTATTACATACATATATATGTATATATGTATAACTTGTACTTGTTTTACTGGTAAACAGTATTGAAAGAACTCAGAAGTTTAACTCGAAAATTGTTTGTTTCTTATAGTTACTCATTTATTAGGAGTCAAAATTTGGAAACCACTTTAATATAGTTACTATGCGCGGGATACGATTTTTGGCTCTGATTCATTTGAGCTGAGCTTCGGCAGCTTATTTTTGTGCTATGTAAAGGTTTATTTACAGCTCGTTCACGCAATACGGGTTTGGACCAACTCGGTTATTTTACCACATCAACATTAACCGAAAACAGTGGTCCACACATTTCCATGTCTCCACAGAAAATTTAATTTTTGTGCGTATGCATATATACTTACTAAGTTGATTGTCATGCTAACTCGTTCGCAGTTTTATCTTTACATAAATGTAATGACTACGTACTACTTTTAAATTACATTCTTTCATGTGGTTAGCCCGAAATTTACCATATAGATAACGAATAGTTTGTTTGGATACCTATATGATTTGATTATTGCCGCGTATAATTGCACTTTATGGTATACATCATACAGGTGCTATTCCGATTGGTGACAAAAGTAACCATAAAAAATAACCGATTTAGTAGTTTTATTGTGTATACACATACAAAATATAAATAGTATTTCGGAAGGTGATAAAAATTTGATTTAGCAAATAACTGATTTGCATGAATGCAATAGTTTGTACATACTTCAGTGAATCGGTTAATTCGGTAAACTAACTGACGAAATGAAACCGCATCGTATGACCGAACTAATGTACTCATGTATCCGGCGGTCGAGTATACACGATAGTTTATCGCCACTCTGTACATTTAAATGCTACTGACTATCGCTTGGTTTAATTGTCCTTTTCGCCGTTACAATGGCTTTGTGGTCTTTTCTGGTGTTGACTCGATAACGTCGTAAGTGACACGGAAATGGTAAGGGGGTCTCGAGACCCCCAAACCGTGTGACAGAAAACATCATTGGATGATAGGTCTGTGGCACAGACGAGGTACAGAATAGACCACTCATTTTATGACACTTTGTGTCACATGCTTTGAAATACCGACCTTGAAAAAAATCCGAGTGTTTCATACGACCCGCTGTGGTACTCATAGTTATTATAATTCTTGCATTCGCCTTAGCGTATAAAAAATTGGGAAGCTTTCTCTTTAAAATCCTTTTTATTTCATCTAAATCCTATTTTTTATTGAAAAAATATAATTGTCGAAAGAGAAGCGTACGTTTCACTATTTCCTAACCAACCCCAAAACATCTATTAAAACGTCTCGACGTTTAACTCGCCGCCATTTTGAAACGAATCGAACGTTTTCAAAATCCCGTTATCGCCATAATCGGTGAACCTTCCCCTTTCAAACCCTTTTTGGTTCACCTAAATCCGATTTTCGGTTGCCACGATATCATCATTTATAGCCACGAGTAATTTTTCTCTTGATTCTCGGCCCCCGCCGAACTGACCTATCTCAACATTCGCAGGTCAGTTTTATCATGTGTGCTAGGAAGCGTACGCCGTTCCAGGAATTTAAGTAGGTCAAGCGTAATTCATAACTCCGCGCGCGCCAACCGTAAGGGTAAACTTTAAACGATCATATCTCGCAAACGAGTTGACCTATCGTCGTGAAACGGAAAGCAAATTAAAGGGCACATTTTTCTCTATTTCTAGGATCACTCGTTCTCCATTTTTCGCGATCGCAACCGTAGTTACGGAACGAAGAACGTGGGGGACGCAGGAATTTTTCTTGAGGAAACTACGAATCCAAAATTCTTGAAACTTGGTGAGAGGTTGAATTTGTGGTTGGAGAAACGTTGGGAATTTTTGCACGAGGAAATTCGAAGAACAATAGCGTCTGCGTTTCGCTATTGGAAAAAAGGACGGTGCGTAAGTATGGTGAAGTTTGGGAAAGTATGAATCGAAACGTCTCCAAACTTGGCGCATGGTTGAATCTGTCGTTGAAAAGTATTTGAGAATTTTTTCGTAAGGAAATTCGAAGTACAATGGCGTCCGCACAGTCAGATATGAATTATGTAGTTACAAAACCACGAGACGAAAACGTGGTGAAGTATTGGAATTTTTTGAAAGAGAATAGAGTAGGGGACAATGGATATTCGGCCGAAGAAAATAAAATTTTAAAGAAAAAAATGTCTACGTTGAAGTCCCGTTTCCGAAGCAGATGGCAAGTTGCAAAAAGCCAGCACAATATGTTCATTAATGTAGACCTATAGCGGTAAAAGGCCAGGTACAAGCGGTACCCCCGGTGCTCGAAGGCGCGAGACCGGGAAAACCCTAAGCCGCCCGTGACCTGGCTGGCTCGTCCCAGTCCTCTACCGCGTGTATTTTATAGGAGCGGAATTGTTAAAAATGGGAAAAGGTGTAGGTGCGAGGATGCGCTGCGTCGCTTCGAGATGTAATAAAGTTAGTCACAGCGTAGACCCAGGCCGTGAAAGGTCGTTCTTTGGGTATTGCCGCGCCCGTACGACGAAGCCATCACCTGATGACAAAATATATATCTACACACAGTGGTGCAAACGGACCCTGTCGTGTGTTATTTCTCATCCTGTTGGCATCCTGCATTTCCTTCCGTCGTTAATTTTGATATCGCAAAGCGTACATTATGCAAAATGAGAATTGGCTAAAAGGAGTTGTGAGTGTTCCGAAAGGTACGAATAAACAAGAAAGGCCACGAAAACCTTTCGCAGAATTGTCCGAACGTGGCAAGAGAAAGGGGACAGAAGACAACCCGATCTTTAGAAATTGAAGAATTGGAATTTGCAACCGAATCGAAATTACGGGTGGCTGGGCAATTAGATGCTTCAAAATTGGTCAAAGAAGTTGTAGCATCATCACCTGGGAAAGCGAAAAGGCTCAGAGAAGCATAAGACAACTCCGAAAAAAGGAAAAGAGAGCAAATATCTGTATTAAGAGCTCTGCAAATATTTATAGATGCTGATTTGTCGCGGAAACAGTACGATATTATTCGGATGGCCGATAAGGAATTGTTTCCTTCGTATAAGGAGCTACGGAGAGCCAAGCAGGTGTTACCCAAAAAACGATACCAAGCTAAGAACTACGCATTAACGTGTAACCCTTATATTTTAGTTTATATATTACCTTAGACTTTCGTGTACTTGCTTCAATCTTAGATTACACCTTACAGCTACCAGTTCCTAAGAGTGACCGACTTCAATTTCAAAATACAATTTACTCGTATCTCTAGCCGCGGAGCGACTCGACCGAAGATTGAGGAGTAACCCGCTCCAAGCCGCGGAGCGACTCGACCGAAGATTAAACAGTAATGCGCTCGAAGCCGCGGAGTGACTCGACCGAAGATTAAGGAGTAACGCGCTCCAATCCGCGGAGCGACTCGACCGAAAATTAAGGAATCACGCGCTCCAATCCGCGGAGCGACTCGACCGAAGATTATACAGTAACGCGCTCGAAGCCGCGGAGAGACTCGACCGAAGATTAAGGAGTAACGCGCTCCAATCCGCGGAGCGACTCGACCCAAGATTAAGCAGTAACGCACGTAATATATTGTGGACGTCGAAAGAATTTTCTTATGCTTTTTTCTATGCGACACTGGAGCACTTGTACGGTACAAAGGTATTATAATGTAAAATCTTTCTGGAACACCGAAAACTACCGACGTGCAATGTGCACACTTTTCGGTCATGCAACATCTTTTAACATACAATTTGCAATGACATGCTTAAATCTTAGCAAAACATTATATCATTTAAAAGCTGCGTTAATTTCCTGCATTTCAGTGTATTTCATTTTTAACATGAATATGTTTTAGGGATGGGGGGTCGCCAGGTGAAAAAGTGAAATGCGTTACGAAATTTGACTGAGGACATTTTTCTTCTGTGCTGCTGGGATGATGTCATTATTTCTTATCTATATAAGGTTAATCCGACGCTGAGCGCTCAGTATCGATTTGACTCTTGAGTGAGAACAATGGATGAAATTAATCAGTTTGTCGCCGCTTTTCGTCGTGCTGAAAAGAGAAAAGATAATAATGATGAATCGTGTTCGAAACTTGCTGCGTTGTTCGATCAAGAAATATGGGTACAACTTCCAGGTCGTGTTTAGGCGGTGGTTATCTCATTTTTATAATATCTCGTCTTCGTCGTTTAACTTTACAGACAATGACATAAAGGCGCGTGAAAATAAGTAAGGAGTAACGCGTAGAAATCAATGATAGAAGTGCAATACATATGAAGATATGCTTGTGTGCACGTTACTTTAAATCTAGCTATTATATATCGCGGCGCGTATATCGGAGACAGTTATTTATCGTATTGTTTATTCAGAAATTCTATCGTTTTAGAAACGCTGCTGTTTTCGTTTAGCAAGGGGGCCTGGTAGCACCCTAATGATTTCGTATAAGAATATATGAGGATAGTCTATTCTATGTTTTGTCAGTGTCGCTACATTACATCTCAATACATGAACACTATGTTACAAATAATAGCACGACATATTTACAATAAATACAAATGTACGACAATATACAAGATGTTTAGCACGCTCTTTACTAACGCAGTCGCAAGACTGTAACGTGGCGGTACCACACTCGCAAGTCATAGCGGCTGAAACGGAAAGAAACGTATAAAAGAGCAGTGACATAAAAATCACGTTGCTTCTACAAACACTTAGGAATGTTTCGGGAACGCGTAGGCGTATTCGCCTACAGATATAGCTGCTGTGTATTGCCACGTCGTAAGATGCAAGTACAATAAACATCTCTTTCCACAAAATATGTTAAAAACATGTAGAAATATTACGCGTGATATTTTACACGTACGACAAACTGAGTCACACGAGCACGAAACTAACAAAGCTTCAACGTAGACCAAATTCGTAACAGTCTAAATCATACAATACACAGTTCTGTAATCGATATTAATACAATATTAAAGTAGAAATGCACAGCCTGCAAAATATTAACACAGTCAAAGATACGTGTAACATGCATTTGGAAATCGAAGTCGATCACTCTTGGAAACTGGTAGCTGTAAGATGTAATCTCAGATCGAAGCATGTAATCGAAAGTCTAAGGTAAAATATAAACTAAAATATAAAGGTTACACGTTAATGCGTAGTTCTTAGCTTGGTATCGTTTTCGAAAGACATTTCATTCTTTGGAAAACGATACCAATTACCAGGTCTCACCACGAGGAGGTGACTACCCGTCGAGACCCACCGAAATCCATTCTACGCCCTTAAAGTTTCTCGAAGAAACTTTAAGAGAACATAGAATGGATTTCGGTTCACAAAACTGTACAACGATGCTTAACCCTACCGATGTATTCTGTTTCTAAGATACGCTTCACTAACTTGGAGCCGACGTACGAATGATAAGAGACTCTACTGACACTTTGTTACAACGCTAGTGTCTTGCAAAGAGGAATTTAACGCGCAAAACTAAGCTCTACTTTACTGTACGCAACGCTAAGCAAATAGAAAAATCGCGAGCAATGCAAACACGCACTCCCATGCGCAACAAAAGCCTATAGTCGCGCGCTCTATCATGCGACTCGCACTCAGCCGAATCGAAAGCGAAATTCGAACGCGACTTACACGAGTCTAAGAAATCGCTTACGAGACCGAGATGAAGTTGCGCTGCTCCGCGGAGGAAATAGCGGCCTAATAGTCGGATCGCAAGAAACTAAACTTTGAGGGCAGTAGCGGACCACTGATGCCGTCTGAACGGAAGACGTATCCCCTGCGACAAACAGAAGGCCATACTGCGTACCCGCGGTAAAGATGCTTACGATCCAGCCTACGGGGCCTTACACCCCTATCGGGCACTTTCGATAGGGGCTGCAAGTCCTCGCATTGCAAACGCCGCTCCAACTCGACTCGCAAGCGATCTCAAAGACTCGAGGCGCGAACGAACGTTGATTGCGATTCGGAGTGAGATTGAAAACGTATGACAGAACGACTTACCAAGCATAGAGTTTGATCGTGCATGACTACCCTCGAACAGCGCACCTGTTTGAGAGCGACTGCGTGCAGAATGGATATCGTGTACTGTAAAGAAAAGTTAAGGCTTTTTGGCTCCAAGTTAGGAAGCCGTCGTAGAACAAAATACATGCACAGTAATCGAGGTACACGTTACTTTGACTAGATGTAAGTATCGATACGCTTTTCCAACTTACAGCCATATTACGAACAGCAAATATAAAAATCGCGAGCAAAGTAAAAACAATTCACTATCTCTCGAAAGAACCAACGAGCTTCGCGACGCTCTCCCATGCGCAACAAAACTCTACACTCGCGCGCTCTATCACGCGATTCGCACTCACGTCGAATCGTAAGCGAAATTCGAACGCGGCTTACACGAGTCAAAGAAAACGCTTTCGAGATCGAGGTGAAGTTGCGATGCTTTGCGGAGGATCTAGCACAGGCTAATAGTCGGATCGCAAGTGCCCCAAACCCTAATGGCAGGAATAAAGTACAGAGCCAGCATTACCTAGAAACTACTGCAGCTGCAACATAGGGTTACCAAACCCTTACGTTCCAGCCTACAGGCCCTGACCCCCTATCGAGTACCTGCGACAGGGGTTGCATAATCCTCGCATCGCAAACGCCGCTGCACCTCGACTCGAAAGAGATTTCAACGACTCGAGGCGCGAACGAACGTCGCGTACGATTCAGAATGAGATTGAGATCGTATGACAGAACGACTTACCAAGCATACAGTTCGATTGTGCATGACTACCCTCGAACAGCGCGCTTGTTTGAAAGCGAGTGCGTGCGAGGATCTCGAAGGGATCGAGCGATTGCAAATTGATAAACGCGAGCAAGAATGGGATGATGGATATTATGTGCTGTAAAAGGGAAGTTGAGGCTTTTTGGCTGCAAGTTGGACAGCGATCGTTGTACAAAATTTACATTGACTAAATATAAGTAGCTTATATGTACTTAAAATTAGACGCACGCCTCCCACGATGAATCTTCTTTCGATGACTTCCCGTTGAGGATTATTCTTAAAGTATTTCTTAACGCTACTGAATATTCGCGCGAAAAGTAATTTGTTTCTCGAAGAAACTTTAAGAGAACATGGAATGAATTTCGGTTCACAAAACTGTACAACGATGCTTAACCCTACCGATGTATTCTGTTTCTAAGATACGCTCTTCCAACTTAGAGCCATATTACGAAAAGCAAGAGACTCTACTGACACTTTGTTAAAACGTTCGTGTCTCGCAAAGAGGAATTTAATACGGCAAACTAAACTCTACTTTACTCTGTACGCAACGCTAATTCTTTGAACATTCGCCCGGAAGTGGGCGATGAAAAGCAAATATAAAAATCGCGAGCAAAGCAAACACAATTTACTATCTCTCGAAAGAACCAACGAGTCACGAAACGCACTTGCATGCGCAACAAAACTCTATACTCGAGCGCTCTGCCACGCGACTCGCACTCACCCGAATCGAAAGCGAAATTCGAACGCGACTTACACGAGTCAAAGAAATCGCTTTCGAGACCGAGGTGAAGTTGCGTTGCTTTGCAGAGGATCCAGCACAGCCTAATAGTCGGATCGCAAGAATCCCTCTACATCGAGGGCAGTACATAATGACCACTGATACCGTCTAACAGAAAGTTAACATTATGTTAACCCCAGCAGCAAACAGAAGGCCGCACTGCGTACCCGAGACAGAGATGCGTACGATCCAGCCTACAGGGCCTTGCACCCCTATCGAATTGCTTCGATAGGGGCTGCAGATCCTCGCATCGCAAACACCACTGCACCTCGACTCGAAAGCGATTTCAACGATTCGAGGCGCGAACGAACGTCAATTGCGATTAGGAATGAGATTGAGATCGTATGACAGAACGACTTACCAAGCATACAGTTCGATTGTCCATGACTACCCTCGAACAGCGCGGCTGTTTGAGAGCGAGTGCGTGGCGAGAATCTCGAAGGGATCGAGCGACTGCAAATTGATTAACGCGAGCAAAAATGGGATGAAATATATTATGTACTTTGAAAGAGAAGTTAAGAGAAGTTAAGGCTTTTTGGCTCTAAGTTGTCGAGCGATCCTAGAACAAAATGCATGTACAGTAATCGTGGTACAAAATACTCTGACTAAATGTACGTAGCTTATTCTAACTTAGAATTAGACGCACGCATCCCGCGATGAATCTTCTTTCGCTGATTTCTTGTTAAAATTCTTCTTAAAATTCTTGAATCTTCGTGACGAAGTTAATCTGTTAAAGTGAAATTAGTAGTCCACGCAATAAATCAATAAAAGACAAAAGTAATTAATAGAATAGAATGTAGGTACAAGAAACGAGAAATAAAGTAAAATGTTAGCAGAATAAAATGTAAGCAGAGTAACATTTAAACAGAATGAAATATATAAATTATTAGAAGACAAACGTAATTAATAGAACAGAATGTTGATACAACGAAACAGAAACAAAGTAAAATGATAGCAGAATAAAATATGAGAAGAATAACATAAATAAAATGAAAAATAAATAGAATAACGTAATAAAAGTTAGTGGGTAGCACCTGCAATACAATCATACATGCACAGATATGTGTGTATCAAACGTAATGGGTTAAATTTAATCTTGAGTCTAAGAGAAATTACTAGTAGGTGGGTGGTGGGTTGTGGGTGGTGGGTGGTGGGTGGTGGGCGGGGGTGGTGGGCGGTGGTCATCTCTGGTCATCATCTAGCTAAAAAGTGAATCTGCGATATACAGATTCGATCCGATCCCTTCGGGAGCACCTGCAACAATGAGAGTGCGCGTCGCCCTTCCGCTGCTTATATAGGCGAGGAGATGTCACGTGACTCCCCTTCTTCGGATCACGCGTGAGAAGAGACCTTTCTCAATTTTTCACTAGGTTTCTAGTACAATATGATAAGATTTATTAATTTTTATATCTTTATTATACGTTTGCGCTCTGAGGAATTTATTGTAACAATAAATACAATACGTTAAACATTTCGTTACGTAACAGCGTAATAGTAAAATAATTTAAAGAGTATACGAGATACACCATGAGATTGATTTGTTAATGCTTTTTAATTCGTCGATATTGTAAATGGTCGAACGTATATATAAAACTGCATCTCCAACCATATTTAAATTGTTACGGATATTATAGTTTTAATTCTTATCACTTGCAGCGCTGCACATTTATTTCATGCTTAACCGTTAACGTTGGACGTGACACGAAAATGGTAATGGGGCTCATGAGCCCCAAAACCGTGTGACAAACAAAAGCATTGGATGAGTGGTCTATCCTGTTCTTAGTCAATGGTGTCACATGCTCTGAAATACCGATAACCTAAAAATTCAGACTTTTCGAAAGAATATCTTTCGTTTTATTATCTGACAAAGAATGTAAACAGTTCTAAAGTATTTTAATATACAAAATGTAAAAGCAAACGCAAAAGTTATACATTTTAGACAATCGAAAAGGTAAAAATGAAACGGGTGACAAAGAAAAGTATTGGATAAGTGGTCTATCCTGTTCTTAGTCAATGCCTGTACACAGACGAGGTACAGGATAGACCTATCATCTTATGGGACTCCGTGTCACCAGCTCTGAAATACCGACCTCGAAAAAAATTCGAGTGTTTCATACGCCCTCTGCGTATTAATGCGGTGAGTGTAAGAAATACCTGTGGAAATGTCGCTGACGACGATAAAGTCAACAGACTCAAGTACATCGTTCTCTATCCGCGTCACGAAGAAATCTGTTTGACCACTATACACGGTGTCCCATTTAAATAAATCTATTTAAAAATTATGTAAACCACGAATCATGCCAAAAATTGTTTCAGACAAATGTCGAATAGTTTTTAAAGAGTACACAATGTAATAACAGTGATTTTTTCCAAGTAGATGCGAACAAAAAGAAATTGTGCAGATTATATGCACACTCTGTGCGTATAAAACAAATATAACTATGATTTATCTTCTTACATTTTGTAATACTTCACGGTAATGTTATCAATGCATAGATAAAATTTTTCTAGTAAAAGATAAGCAAAAATCCGAGCTCACTTAATTAATTTTAATTTCTTTGCACGGCTGGAGTGTATTTTTATAATGTAGCTATCAACTTACAAAATTAATTACGTTACTGTAATGTTATAATTATATGCTCGGAACCATTATTGCAGAGGAAAGCTCAAACTTCTGATAAATTTCTAGAAGTTTGTAATAAAAAATATAAAACCATGAAATTAAAATATAAAGAGTTTCAAATGTATTTCTTATAACTCTTATTTATTATGCTAAAAATATCACTTGAAAATTTGTTTAAGACTCATCTACCAGAATATATTATCTAAGTTATGTTTCAATGCAAGGCTTGTTCTTCCACATCTAGGAAAAAGTAAGCAGAAATGTAATTAATCCTCGAAGTACTTACGCAGTTTTGAAAAACGCGGTTTTTTGTGATCTTTGTAGTCACCGCGACTGGGAAGAGCCACAAAAATTACAATATACTTTCGTGAAATATAAATAACATATGTACACAATATATAATAAATTCACTACAAATTTTTATGCGTTTATAGGAACTTTAAATGTTTGAAAGAATGAAGAATACGCGTAACATGCAAAAATATATAAAATATTCAAAGCGCAGTACATTTCATAATATTTAAAAGATGAAGGAAATTCTATTTAGGCTACACCTGGGTATATATTTATGTTAGGATTGCCTATTAGATTTTTATGAAATTGAAATATGTCGTAAAATTCAACATTTTGAGAAATTTTTCCCGATTTGTGCCTATGATCGGCATTAAAGGATAGATCCTCGAGTTCTGGGAAT
Source organism: Eucera pruinosa (assembly GCA_028830335.1). Taxonomy (NCBI): domain Eukaryota; kingdom Metazoa; phylum Arthropoda; class Insecta; order Hymenoptera; family Apidae; genus Eucera; species Eucera pruinosa. Next base: position 19,501,682 of record JAMYCR010000007.1, read on the forward strand.
TTTTGAATAACATTATTATTTTCGTAACATACATATGTTCGTAAATATATAAAATGCAACACATATTTAACATTTCTAAACAACGGTATGCGGCTCCACAGTGAGGTAGGCGATATATCATATTAATCGGAAGCTTATGTATGACGAAGTAGTAGTGGTTCTAACTTAGAAGTTTAGAAATATTAGCAAAAATATATTAGTACAATTGCATTGTATTCTACCTATACGTACAATAGCAATGACAACACCACAAATAATGCAGTCGCATTGTGCCAGAAACGGAGTGCCGCTTGACGACGAGATGAAAAATAAGCAAACCATATCCGCCGGCGAGCGAAGCGGCTAACGCGTCGGATGGCTGTGTACGCATTGTGTACCTATGCATACATATATATACATATTGAAACAGCATGCAATGTAGTTGTACCAATATGTTTTTGTTAATATCTTGGAACCTATGCAACAACCCTGTTACTACCATTGTAATTGGAATTTATTTAGAAAAGAGGGGTCTCACCGATTTCGATGATTTTTTAATATGTTGTAGAAATCAACATTTTAAACAACTTTTTCCTATACATATAACCGTCGCTCGGGCTTAGTTTCCGAAATTTTTTTCGAAGAATGATCGGTACAACTGCATTGAATTCTTTCTATAAGTACGCGTCCGTGGCAGCGCATCCGTAAACATTTGGTCGGTGATTGTCCACTGTTTCTTTAAACGCATCGAGGCAGCTCGCAACGGACGCGTAGAATGGGAATGCTTCCGAACTCGATTCGGGTAGCCGACCGTCTCACGGCGGCTGGAATAATAATCCAGCCCGAACCTTACTCAAATCGAACTCTGCTATCTAGTATCTAATTTAATGAAGTTTAGGTTCGGGACGAAGAATTCATTCTGGCCGCCGTGAGGCGGCCGGCCACACATTCATTTTTGTTTTAATGATCTTTATTGATATTACACGAAGTTGTAAACATTTCAGTTATTATTTCGAAAAATTTTTGTACATTGTATAATATTCGTCGCTGGCCGCTATGCTGTTATGTATAGAAACGACAGACAGTTGCCAATCAAACGCTTACGCATACGCTCCCACGGACGCGTACTTATAGACAAAATTTGATGTAGTAGTACCAATCTCCTTTGAGACAAATTTCGGAAACGAAGGCCGAGCGGCGGTTATATGTATGGGAAAAAGTTGCTCAAAATGTTGATTTTTATAACATACTCGAAAATCATCGAAATCGGTTTAGAAAAGGGGGCTTTTCTAAATAATTACCTTGTAATTGTTCACGCATATCTTTCGATTAATATCATCCCCACCCCCTTCTCTTTGTTCAAATAACTAAACTTTTACCCAGGTTATAACTATGTATGTACATATGTAATATAAATTTATACTAGGAGTGAGAAGGGAAGTCTCAAAATTACGCGAGCCATCATTAACGCGATACATAAATGTTCCGAACCCCCGCGTAATTCGGCGGGACAACTGTACATTGTATATTGCTTTGCTTAATGTCTGGTTCGGACCGTATGGATCATACATGATCCATGAGTGACATGGGTGCCCGATACATACACATACAATGTTATCTCGCCAAGCCTGCAGCTGGGCCTAAGTCCGCTGAGGACACGAAACTCAAACCTCGTCTGATTTCTGCCGTCGGAAAGAACAACGAGCGAAAGACAAAGTGAGAATGAGAAGCCGAGCATTCGAAGAAGTTTAAATGCCCGCTGTGCTAATGCAATGCAAACTTAAAAGTTTTTCATTTTTTTATCTTTCTTTAAAGTAATTTATTTATCATATTAATGCAATTTTTTTATTAAAATGAAACCAAACACCATATAATTTGTACCACTTTTACTTAACATTTATGGAATAAGTACGCTGTATTATAGTTTCTAACAAACTGCAGAAATGGATTGTTTCTAGCAAAATACATATTGTAATAACATTATGGCATTGAATATGATATACTTACGTAAAGTATACAATTTATAAATTTTTTAAAGGCAGCTGATATGTGCAATACATAGACTACGCACTTCACTTCCTGTAGCTTTCTTTTGCTCTATACAATCCATCTATTCCAGCGATTTACTTCTCTTCCATTTCCTACTTCTCTTAACTCCTGTATTAATACAATATTTTCACATTTTCGTAGGTAAATATAATCCGAACTATGTCGTCTTTGGTCTCATTTTAACGAGAAAAGTTTGGCGAATATGTTGAAAGAAAATTTGTTAAGAAAGAAATAATAAAAAAAGTTTTTTAGTCTACATTAACGTGTTCATACATTGTATGGGGTTTTAAACCGCTCGGCTCTGATCAAAGGCGAGCCGAACTCGCTTCACTGATCGCGAATTGTGGTTCCAAGCGAGGCAGTCCTCACGGCCTCCTCTGCTGTAGGCTAGAATACGAGAAAGGCAACGCTGGCATTAGTCCTACAACGACTGGTCGGACTGATGATTTTTGTTTGCGGTGTTGTGACAGCGTATGTTTCGCCTTTGATATAGCGACGGACATGGAGCCCCCCCCCCCCCCCCCGCACATAATAAGGGATTCGACTGAAATCTACGCATTTATCCATGGGTTCGCTCGAGTTCTTGGCGAGAAAATATTGTAATAACTGTACAGTATATGCATATATACATATTGAACTATACACACACATATTAAACAAACTTTCCATGCTGAAAACAAGCTCTCTTTGGAATACCGATACGAACCTGTTAAGTTGCATAAAAGCATACACTCTAAAAAATCCCCATAGTGCTTGGTTTAAAGCACAGCATACTACTTGTGAAGAAGAATCGACGGTACATTGTTGCAGTCTAGGTCATTCACATTTGATATTAGATCACAGAGTCCGAAACATAGCTGTGATCAATAGTAACCGTTAATCTATCATGAAAGATTAATGGTAAAAAAGATTGTTACAGAAAAACATAAATTTCAATTCCCATACGTTTCATCTTCGCTTTACGAAAACGATATTAAGGGATTATTTCATATACATATAACTTGTACTAGTTTTACTGGTAAACAGTTTTGAAAGAACTCAAAAGTTTAACTCGAAAATTATTTGTTTTTAATAGTTACTCATTTATTAGAAGTAAAAATTTCGAAACCATTCTTCGGGATACGATTTTTGGCTCTGATTCATTTGAGTTGAGCTCCGGTAGCTTATATTTGGGCTATGTAAATGTTTATTTGCAGCTCGTTCACACAATACGGTTTTTGACCAACTCGGTTATTTTACCAAATCAAGATTAACCGAAAACAGTGTCCACACATTTCTCCATCTCCACAGAAAATTTAATTTTCATGCATATATATACTTCATAAATTGGTTGCCATGCTGATTCGTTCTCAGTTTTATCTTTAGATAAATGCAACGTCTACGTATTACTTTTAAATTACGTTCTTTAATGTGACTAGCTAGACTTTACCATATTCATCATGAATATGTTATTTGGATACCTACATGATTTTGCTATTGCCGAATATAATTGCACTTTATGGTATACATGATACAGGTGCCATTCCGATACGTGATAAAAGTAACCATAACAAATAACCGATTTAATACGCTTATCGTACACACATACAAAATATAAATAGTATTTCGAAAGGTGATAAAAATTTGATTCAGCAAATAAGTGATTTGCATGACGGCAATAGTTTGTACATACTTCAGTGAATCGGTTAATTCGGTAATCTAACTGACGAAATGAAACCGCATCGTATGACCGAACTATTGGGGTTCATGTATACGACGGCCGAGTATACACGATAGTTTATCGCCACTCTGTACATTTAAAAGGCTACTGACTATCGCTCGATTTAATTGTCCTTTTCGCCGTTTCAATGGCTCTGTGGTCTTTTCTGGTGTTGAATCGGTAACATCGCACGTGACACGGAAATGGTAAGGGGGTCTCGAGACCCCCGAACCGTGTGACAGAAAAGAGCATTGGATGATAGGTCTATACTGTACCTCGTCTGTGGCCTGTATCTCGTTTGTGTCTGCCGTGAGATCAACTCGTTCGGTCGGTAAAGTCGCATCGGATGACGGCGTTGAGGTTTTGTTTCTGTCACAACGCATGAGTCACGAGGCGACCTAAACACAGTTAGCGTTTTAGACGCGTGGTGAAAGAGAACGTTTTTTATGTGGCAAAGCTGATAATTTCGTAGGTGAATAATGGCCGCGCAGCGGGCATTGCCGCAGAGCAAAGAAGCTTTATTGAAATCGTACACGACGAGATTAAAAGAGGACGTGAAGTCGATGCTGGAGAATTTTGAAGGTACGCTTTTCCTAACCTCACTCTTTCGCTTGCCGTGGGCTAACCAAAAAAAGCCGGCGTTTTTTCAAAGGAAAAATTACCGGTGACGTTGTTAGTTTAGTGTAGACGAAAACGCGACAGCGTTTTTAAAACGATGGAAATTATTAGGTGTAGAAATTAATTCCGAGCCTTTGGGATTTTATAATACAAGATTTAATATTCGTTTTGCAAAGAATTAAGTAACAGTATTAGTATTAACAATTTCCAGCATTTTCACACTTGTCAAGCAAATTTGTCATTCGAAAAATAGTAGAGTAGCAATTTCGAATTGCGAGAGATACAAAAGAATTTAAAACAAAAGGCTCTGGATTAATTTATACATATAGATAAATATTGCGCGACGCATTTGTTTCGACGTATGTTATCTGTAAAATTCAGATCTATAATAATGTGTATACCTAGATTAACCGAACTGATTGGTGTCGCAAAAACCGAATAATTGAACAACAGAGATTGTGATTGTATTTCATATAAAAACTGCTATTTTATTACGCTATTTTGTGTACGTATATACAGTGGTGTGAAAAAGTTTTCGGAATTCTACTTTAAATCACAATAAGTAAATAAAAAACAAACATACGGGTGTATAGTCACTTTATTCAATAACATTGTTGCTAATTATCAAGTACTAAAGATATTTTAATATGAAAAGTCCGTCGTTCACCAAAATCTACGGAGAAATGGTTAGTAGAATGTAAGCGTCCTGAAAAGAGGTAGGAAAAAGTTATCGGAAATGATAGTGCATAACTTTAAACAATATAGAAATTACCATAAAAGTTACATGTTTAATATTTAGTGTGAAATCCCTTTTGTCGAAGAACTTCCTTTAATCTATTTGGTACAGACTCGACGAGTTTTTTTAAATAACTTTGAGGGATTTTCGTCCACTGCTCTTGTACTACTTCGCGAAGGTTTGAAATTGTTCTTGATGGAGGTAATTTCCGAATTTCTTTTTCCAAGTAAGCCCAAACGTGTTCAATAGGGTTTAAATCAGGGCTTTGTGGAGGTGTTTCGATTACATGGGGGCAATTATACAAGAGCCAACAACGAACATCCCAAGCCTTATGCTTGGGATCGTTGTCTTGATAAAAATAAAATTCATTTTCTATGCCTAATTTTCGAGCTGATTCTATTAAATTTTCTTTAAGAAGCTTCAAATATCCATCCTTATTCATAATAGTATTTATAAATACTAGTTTGCCCGTTCCATTGTGTCCCATAGCACCCCATACCATTACGTTCTTTCCACCATGCTTTACAGTGCCGCTAACGTTTTGTGCGTTTAACTCTGTATTTGGTCTTCTTCTTATCCTACTTTGTTTTGTATCGCTACTGTATAAATTGAATTTGCTTTCATCTACAAATATTACATTTTTCCAGAACTCGATGCCTTTATTCGCGTAATTCCGTGCAAATTTGAGCCTTTTATCGCGATTGATTTTGTTAAGTAATGGCTTTCTACGACTAACGCGTGACATATAACCATTTTTAATAAGTATTTTGCGAATGGCTGAAGTACTAATTTCCTTTCCACTAAACTCTCGAAGCTTAGATGCTAATTCGGTGGATGTGATTTTGGGATTTTGCTTAGTTTCTCTTAATAAAAACTTTTCGTCACTTGCATTTATTTTCGCGGGACGACCACAACGCTCTTTATCGGCAAGGGAATTATCTTGATAGTATCTTCCACATATTAGTTATTTAGTTATTTAGTTATTTAGTTATGTATATCATATACTGTAGATCGTTTCAAGGATAGTATATCTGCAATAGCCTGTAAAGTTTTGCCCTTTTCGCTATGAAAAATAACTAATGAGCGGATATTAACGTCTGTATTTGTCCCTTTCCTTGACATTTTAAATAAACTTTTTGTTACTATATAAACTTATTATTTCACTATAATATAGGTACTTTATGAACAGAATCTAGAATATCTAAACTTCGTCACACGTCATTTACAACTGAAATCATCGTCTTTATAGGGTCGTCATCGGAAGGACAATGAATCATTTCCGATAACTTTTTCCCACCTCTTTTCAGGACGCTTACATTCTACTAACCATTTCTCCGTAGATGTTGACGAACGACGGACTTTTCATGTTAAAATATCTTTAGTATTTAATAATTAACAACAATGTTACTGAATAAAGTGACTATACATCCGTATGTTTGTTTTTTTATTTATTTATTGTGATTTAAAGTAGAATTCCGAAAACTTTTTCACACCACTGTATGTACGATTTCATTATTACGTGTTTGCGTATAAATAGATGTTTACAATAGAAGCATTTCTGTTTGCTGGCGATGATAAGAACACGTAATTCATCTCTGTGTTTCAAATCTTTAATTAATGAATTTGTCGAAATATAAGTAAATATCTTCTATTTGCGAGAGGGAAGCAGAAAACCGCGCAATCGTTGGAGGGTTGAATTATTCCGTATTCGTTTCAATAATTACACGTCTATTTGCGTTTTAATCATTTTTCTCTTCACCTTATGATCTACGATTTCTTCCCAATCGTTTACAGCATTCGTTTCTTTTGGCTAATATTTCTGAATGGATAGGAATTCTATTTACGAAATCTGAATTGATAGATACATTAAATTTGTAAATATCGTACGAATAATCGAACAATAATTCCGGAAAACAGGCGTTCGGATGCGTGAATGTTTGGTTGATTAATTAATTAATGGGTGGTTCGGTTAATCGAGATCCTACTCTACTACTTATTTACGTATCTACTCTCATTTCAAAGAAAACTTTCCGCCGAATCCTGTATCGCTCAAAGAAATAAGATATTTAATCCTTTAAATAATACGCGCTACCGAATGTTTGTGTCTTCCGAACGCGACACGCGAATAAAACCGATCTATGTTCGAAATAAACGTATGTTTTGCGAGAAGTATAAATATTCTACTAACAAGTACAACTCATGGTAACTTTAATCAGCGCTTCGTACAAAAATAGCATGTACTTTTAAATCTTCTATTAAGAAGAGGAATTTTGCCATTGAAGTTAAACTTTATTACGGATACAGTGTGTCTTCGTTCTATTTAAGTTCTAGTATTCGTCACGAGTGTAGCTCGTCGTTCTATGGCAAGGGGTTAACCTACTCGCATGGTTAACGTGCGTATTAATGTTCTTGCAGAAATTATAAAGCTAGCCAAAGGGGAAAGCGAATCTCAATTGTCTCGGATGACCCAATGCGAGCAGGACACGTACGAAATGCACGTTAGGGCGGCTAATATCGTTCGCGCGGGAGAATCGCTGATGAAACTGGTCTCGGATATAAAGCAGTATTTGATATTGAACGATTTCCCGTCGGTGAACGAGGCGATAGCGCAGAATAGCAAATTGTTTAGAACGAAACAGGCGGAATGCGATCAAAAGTTGGCGTCTTTGCGCGACGATATGGCCGCCGATTTGTACGACTTGGAGGAGGAATATTATACGTCGATATACAAATAACAGAGAGAGAGTCCGCGATGGGTCTCGAAGGATGTGCAATCGTGTGCTTGTCTGCTGGACCATGAAATCGACTAACGCGGTGTGATTTATTTCTTCAATAAACTGTATATATTTATTTAAATAAATAAGAATAGTTTTGATAGTACAAGATTGCTACTCTTTTTTAAATCGGGAGTGCCTGACGAGAGGCACGCGCGGAGAAAAAGATAGGCGACCACGATATGCTCGTACATAATTAATTCATTCGGGCTTAATTGTTGCATTTTATTACTTGGATACCTTAATAACACACAGACGATACATCACACAATACTTCTAAACTTGGTAAGTATACTCAATAAGGTAATTGTGTATTCAAGTTTCGGATAATAGTAACGATAATAGGAGTAACGATAATGAGAGAATAATCATAAGATATTAATCATAATAATAATAATAATAATAATAATAATAATAATAATAATAATAATAATAGTAATACGACGACGACGAAGAATAAGAATACGCTTAGAATAATACTATTTCCTCTTTAATCCTTTTACTTGAACGACGATGCCTTTCCATATACTGTACAGCGATAATTTACAAAAATAATACGGAGTTCCTTCGACCGGAGCAGCGAGATTACGATTCGATTCCGCATACAATCGACCGATCAGGTTGCACAGCAAAAGCAATAGGTAAATGCAGGAAAGCAAAAAGTAGAAGCGAAAAAACAGAGACGCGTGTAACGTTTGGAATTTGAAATGTTTGGTTGGCTGCAGCAGCGATGGGACTAAAATACATGTTTGATACTTTTATGTTTGGAATTGATATTTGCGTACCAATCTCACGTACGATACGTTTGCAAACGATTTTAGATGCACTGAAACACGTGATCTTCGTATCGATACGTATCAATTGTATTACGTTTGAAACCTATTTGAATATAATCACGAACACCTGAATACGATTCGAACAAAATCTGTATCAAAATATGTATGAACGTAAGCCAGTGATGATCAACTTTTCATCCTCTACTATCGTGTATATCGTTTCTATCATACTTACTATTTATACCGAAATCCGCCGATCTTTTCGAAAATTAATGCATAGTTTCGTGTTGCGATGAATTAGAAAAATATTGTATTTTGGCTATTGAAACAGGTTAAACACGTACAGCGGTACATTGATCATCACTGATGTACACTTTGCTTCGCCTTCGTGATATCTCCATGAATACCACGCAATTGTTTTGAATCGCGATCGCACGAGGCGACATTAAACATATTTCACCATTGCCGCGAAGAAATTATTTCGATACGCGTTTGATATCGTATTAAAGTATTCGGGAATTGATACGTATCGGTATTCAGAAGCGTGTTTCCGAATTTGTCCCACCACTAATTGGTTGCGTGTTGTTTTGTGTGGTAAATCTCTAAGTAATCTCGTTGGCTCCGTGTTGCGCGTTACGCGTGCTACTATGGAAACGACAAACTGAGCGGTCGACACGGTACTGCTCCCTTAAAGTATTTCGAAAGGAATTATGTAATGTCGTTAATTAGGGGAAAAAGTAACAAAAATATCACAGTGTAAAACGCAACTCTGTGACACAGACCCATCAAGCATCGATCGAACGATAACGTGGAATCAAATGAAATGGAGCGCCTACAGCCTGGGACACGCTGTTTGTCACGTGAAATCGCGCGATTTTTGTTGACACGCGTAGAGAGAAAGAGATAGCAACACAAATTATCCTCTTAATTGATCGCGAGAACGACTCGTCTTACGAATTACCAATAATCTGGGTGCATTAATTAGCACATTTCCTTAGTAATTCCTTACTTTCCGAGGCATCGTTACATTTGTATCGGAAACTACTTATTTCATAATTGCATTGGCTGAAATTAAAATTCCCCTAATCGGTATTCGTTGCTTTTTATTAATTTTAAGCTCTGTGTATGAAAAAGATTCCGACTCTATTTTTGCTATTTCTTTCCAACACTCTACGCGTGTCAACTGAAATCTCGTGCGTTTTAGTTGACGCGACAATAATGCGTATCCGTGCCTTACGTTTTTCGCGAGATGCGAGCGCAGCCGTAATAGCCTAATAGCTAGTCTAACAAATACGGCCATGGAAATTCGAACACAATTGTTGCTTCGGTGTATAATAAATTGGAGCTGCTGCTTCTCGTCGGGTATCCGAGTGCCCGGAAACTCACCGCGATATTCGGCTGAACAAAAAAAGTTCCTATCGGATCGACGAGGAATTCATCGACTGTGAAAAGTGTAAATATTCTTTCCATCTGTTGTTCCTCCGAAGTGAACAGTGAACGAAGTAAAGTAAAGCCGAGTTCTACTACGTTTCGTGATTCCGTAGCGAAGCGACAGTGACGAGCCACGCTTCTCGTCGATCTTAGAAATATCCATATATCCACGAAATCCGATATCGAATACCCGAATTGAATGCAACAGTTCCGGTATAAATGCATCTTTATGTTCTATCCTTAGTTATTATCATCGTATCGCACGTTTACCCTTGAATCAGTCCGCGATCACGCGATTAAATCCTAATCGAAAGTTATAATCATACTGTCGCAATCATACTTTAAACACTTACGCGATTCAACATAGCATTTCGAAGTTTTCCGATATTCGTGTACAAACATAATACGGACAACAAAAAGAAGCGAAAGTGATTTAACACGTAGTTGGATCGACCTCAAAGCAAAATCAATTGTCCCCCGCGTTTCGCAATACGTAACCCTATATTAATATGCCCCCGAGAAACTCTGAGATCGATAATAATTTAGTATGTACAAAATTTCACTCGCTTAAAATTAACAATCAAGGATCATCAAACACGAATCGATTTGATTTTCAATTCTTTCTCCCCTCCCCCGCCCCAAAAAATCTTGACAACAATTGGTTGGTTTTCTTTTCTTCTTGGTCCTCGTCGAAATGTAAGAAAGAAACCGAACGAAACGAAACGGTATCGCATATATCTACATCGAAATGTGAACGAACCTTGAGCATCCGTATGAGATATTCGTATGATTTAACATACATTCGGTATAAACAATGAGCTTCTTCGGAATTTACAATTGCCAGCGTTGGTATTCCTGGACCAAAACTTCCGCTTATCGTACAATATTATATTAAGTATATCGAGTAGACTTACATTCTACTTTGGCAAAACCTTTTACAAATCTAAATTCGAATGTTTCAATGTATCCCTTCTTTTTTTCCTCGATCGAATTCTCTTTTTGTCGTACTCAATCGTTTTTTTTTCCTCCCTTTTTCTAAAATTCTGGCCTCTCGACTGGCAGCTTGAACGTTACACGGCTCAGCATTAAAGTAATCTCAAAAAGGTTACAAAAGTGTTTCAGTTCCATCGTCGACTTCTCTCCGTTTGCTATAAAATGTGCCAAAAAGATGATATGCTCGTTTTCCCTCTTCTCTTTTTCTTTTCTCTCCTCTCCACCTGGAAAGTCTTATAAAAAAGAAACCAAAAAAAAACAGAAAAGAAAAAGAAGGTAGAAGAAGAAAAGAAGGAAAGCACTCTATCTTTCGTACGTTGGCAGTTTTTCAGTTACACACGTTACTTAGGAAAAGTCTGTTCACTTCGTTATCTAGTAGCAATACAAAGTAAATGCATATACTTGGAATGATACTGTTTTATCTTTTCGCTTAATCATCTAAGAAAAGGTTGCATCCGCTTCGACTCGTTTGCGAACCAACTTCTAATTCTTCTCCTATCTGACTTTTTTTCTTTCATTCTTTCAGAAGGGAAGAGAAAACAACAGTTGGAACTTTACTCTTTTACTCCGGCATTAAGGCATGATGTGTGTGGGGTGTCCGTTGTGCTCGTGAACACGTCGCGCGATGCGTTTCTCAAAAAGTTTCATCGTCGGAGTTTGCTTATATCCTGTGTGTGGTTCGCAATTCGTACCGGTGAGCAATCGTCGCGTGTTCGCGTTCGAGTTCGAGTTCTCTCGAAGAAAACTCTTACATTGTAAATGCGTTGTGTGTGTGTGTGTGTGTGTGTGTCCTCTCGGTTCGCGCGGTGTGCAACCGCCTAGAGCGTCTGGCTTCTTCTCCGTGCAGCTTCTCTCTCTTTCGCGCTCTCGCGCGCGCGCGCGCGTGTGTGTGTGTGTACGAAAAAAAGGGAAGGAGAAAATACTTTTTGTCTTATTAGTCTTCCGAGCAGTAGGATTGGAACTTGGCGGGTTCCTTGCTCTCCTCCAAAGAGCTTATCAAGCTTCGCGCAAGATCCGCGCTGCTTCACGCGTCTCGCAGCAACGTTGCTTCGCGTCCTCGTGGTCAGTAGAGAAGATCGCCGGTTGTCTCGGAGCCCCACGCGGCCGCGTCTTGGGCCGGTTTCAGGTAATCCAGCTCGTTCTCGGTCTCGTTCTCCGTTTGCCCCGCTCGCGATTGCTGCGTCGACGAGCAAGAGGAAGACGTCAGCGTCGGAGTAGAGGACACGGCTCTGGTCACGCCCAACTCGAACCCTTCGGACGTCAAGTCCACTTTGCTAGGAGTATAACTGGCTAGGCCACCACCACCTGCGGGGACAAGCACTAGCTTTCAGCACACGCTACGCACACAATCTGGTCGAAAGCCACTTGAGCGAGAGAAACAACAACAACAACACGTGCGCGAATTAACACAAACACAGCGAACGAGCGGTGAAACGTTTTGAAAGTAAACACGCGCGAAAAGCAACAACGCGAGAACTACAGAGTCAGAAAATTGGTACGGGGAAGAGTGTAAGGGGTAGATGGTTATTGTCGACCTTTGGACGATGATACTAGCTTCTAAATTGATGTCGATCCCTTTAGTGACAAACAACGATACGTCGTGATTGATTCAGAGACTTAGGGTGGCTATTGTTGCAGAAAATTCGATGGAGGTACTGTTTTGTATACGGTGCAAAGTTACGCGATGTTAACCCCTTGCACTACGATTATTTTATTCCCTACGTATGCTAGTATTAGCTGGTTACTGTTTTTATATCATTTAAATTACAAATTATTTAGATATTGTTGGCACGTTTTACTTAAGAACCTCCAATCTTACAAGACCAAGGTAAAATTTGAATTGAAATTAAATTCCACTCTCGGTAATGTATGTTTTTGTTGAATCTAAGCCATAATTCATACAACGAATGTGACTCGTCATTGTAGGGCAAAGGGTTACGTAACTGTACAATTGATTATCGTGCAGGTTTAGTACAGTTTTATCTTTGAAACATTGTATAGGACATTTTAACTATGACTATTTAGCAATATATTTTTCTACATTTAGATCTTTGTAATGTGCCTGGTTTTTTCCTTTCGAATCTTGGCGAACGTCAAATTGGTTAGACAATTTTTGTTGAGACTCAACTTTTTCCGGTCGGTCACTAAAAGGGAGAAACATACTTAAACGCACGCGGGATTTCGCTGCTGAACGTGCTTCGAAAAGTTCGGAATAATTTGTAGAAGTACTGCCGAAGATTCGAAATAATTTATCGAAGTTAGAAACCGCTTGTTACGCGTTGCTATAAAAACATCGGAGCACGTTTTACAGTCGAAGCGAGTTTCATCTTAAGCGTAGCCGTTGAAAGTTCATAGAAGCGTCCATAATAATTTGACGAGCCGCTTGTAGATGCGCAACAGAGGCGTGGAAAGTGGCCGAACTAAGGCAACGAAAAACAGCCGTACTGAAACGATTGCGGGGAAAGTGAAGCGTTTCTAGAAAACTATGGAGCTAATTTGTAGCTTAGACTAGTGACTCTTTTACAGGGTCAACGTTTAAAAGGAATTGCAGCTCTTTGTAGCTGTTCACGGGAGATAGCATTTGTTGCGTGAACGTCGCCTCTGTAAAACACCCAAAACACGCGATATTTTTAATTCACGATGAGATCGGTACGCGGTGAACGAAGAAATTATTGGCGCAAGCGGAAACGTAGAAAGATATTAATCAAACTATCGATATCGTTTTAATCGAAAATACGTTTATCAGGTTGGCCAAAAAAAAAGTCTTGTCGTTTTTTACAACGTGACATCGGTAAGTTGATATATCAGCAAAATCGCAAACGCAAATAGGATTTGAAAGTACGTAAACGTTTCGGAGTATCATTTAAAGAAGAAGTCTTAAAGATTGCTTGCATTTATCGTGTTTAACGTAGCCGTGAAATATGGTGCGCTTACGGTATAATAAGTCGCATATTATATTGCTAATGTATATATGAGTTGTTATTTTTTAAAGTGATATAAGTCCACTTTTGGAAAGAAATGAGTTAATGGTAATTTTAATAAGATATATGTAGATATCCTCTTTTTATTCCCTTAAATATCTCCGTGTATGAAAAAATGAACTTATACCGCTTTCAAAAATAACGGCTCATATAACATTGATATTATAGCTGACTTGTATCTTTTTCACGTTGTTAAACAAATGAACCAACTTTGATAACTCTCGAGGGCAAAGGGTTAACAGTATCCTTTTATACTTTTTCGCCTGCGGCCACGATAATTTCATGGGTCGCTGTAATTCGATGAGATCAAATGAATCGCGAACGACGACGAATGAAACGTAGAAAGAACAACGACGTGATGGCCGTGATGCGTGCTCGTGGTGGCTAGGAAGAATGATTAACTGCGGTGATGAATATTACCGAGAAGGGTCGGCATACTGGTGGTGGTGGTGGTGGTGGCAGTGGAATTGGCGAAGGACGTTTTATTGGCGATCGGAGGTGATTGCTCGACGGAACCGGAAGTTTCGCCATCCACGCTGCTCTCACCCTCCAGCATCGATGCCTCGCTCGGATATTCGAAGGTCCGGGTAGCCGTGTCGTCAAATTGTATTCGATGCTGAAACAATAGAAACGCAATAGCCTTTAATTAGCCAGCTGCTCGATGGAAAACTTCGAAGCGTCTCGTTTTTAACTCTTAACACTTTTTCTATTGTTCGTCTTACTTTAGGAAGCCTATGTTTTTAATTTTTCACACCTGCTTTGATTCCGCAAAATCTTATTACCATTGTTGTCTGAAATAAATGCAGATCATGCAAATGTAATATAATAATTATTTCAAGTCTATGAGGGACAATTTTATTAAGTTTAAATTGCGCACGACAAAGCGGTGGAAAATATTAGTGGGTATTTCTTCCGTTGCTCGTACAGGGCACAGTTTAGTCAAAGTGGGATATTGGATAGATATTTAATAATGATTTCTCATGGAAAGCACCGCTGTGATACGTTTTACATTTGCGTACAATGTTGCATTATTAGCATGATTAGCGTTTTATTCCTTCGGAGAAAGAGAAATATTGCGAAGAATTCGATTGATATCGATGCGAAAAGGACGCTAGAAAAAAAATTCACTTTTACTACGAATGTTTTGCGTTGCTCTGTGGGAGACGACTTTAATTGGATCATCTGATGGGACAAAGAGGTTCGATAGTAATTAAAACACACATCGATAGGCACGCGACTATTGCGGAGCAACCGGTTGCATCGACAAAAGACGCGTCTCTTTTGTATGCTGTAACGCGCAGAGTTGCACAGGCAGCTGCATACATGGCGCCTGTTTTGCCGCTACGCAATGAAATATCTTTTATGGAAGAGATGTTTAAATAAAAGTTTAAATAACCACCTTCACCACTTCAGGTCTTCTGTCACATACAAGAGTACGTTTAGGCACAGTAAGATGGCCACACTACGCCTACATTACACTTCTCAAACATTTTACAATATTTTCACTAGATATTATCTGTTCTGTATAATTTGTTTTAACGCATATTACATAAATACATTAGGAATATCAAGTAACGTAACTTTTCCTGGCCTACAGAAATCCGTTGTTCAAGAGGTTAAGGAAATTGTTGACCCTTAAGTTGAATTTCAGGCACTAATGCAGCATCGATGATTATTCCTATTAGTCAAATCCGATTCTTTGATGCCTGAACTTTTATATAAGATACACAAAAAGACTTGAAAAAAATAGAAAGCGCAAGCAATTGAATTAGAACGATAAAAGTATTGATATCGCCGATGAATGAACATCGCTAGCTATTGAATATACCAGTGAATAAACGCTCTTAACTAACAAATGGACAATGCATACTTTTGCATACCTAGAAAACCATTTTTTTACCTTTCTTCTTTTCTTCTTTCAACAACTTACTTGACTCGTTTTGGTACTTGACGCGTTTATTCATTGCTTTCCGTTTTTTCATCGGGGGCATTCAGCCTAGAATCTAGAAGACCGTAGCAGGGTTAAAGAAACGGTAAGAATTTTCCAAACGACCTAATAGCAAACCCGATACGGGAAGAGCAAACAACGACAGCGGCACGCAGGCTTGGAATAACAGTAACCCGTCACACTCGATGCTTTTTCGACTGCGAGCGAGGACATCGCCTCCTCGTTCGCTTCTTGTCGACGAACATGATCAAAAGAGAAAGCAATTCTTTTTCTAGAGATCCGCTGGAGCTCGCCGTTTGATGTTCGTCGTGCATCTGTTAGGGGAACAACACGGGGAACGGAACACCGTTGCTTTGAGTTGCGTCGCGTCGCGTCGCGTCGCGTCGGTGAGATTTGATATTTCGGGCCACGGCAGAACCGGCTGACATCTCTTTCGAGCAATTTCTCCGGCCGAGAAATTCTTACGAACACTTCTAACGTTTTCGGCCTTCTCCACTTTTAAACGCCGACGAAAACGACGCTTTCTTTCCCCGTGCCTTCCGCTTCACCGGGCAAAATGGCAACCGCGAGACTTTGAAAAATGGCGCGAAGAAATAGAGGAAGCGGAATGACTTCGCACTTTAATAAATTTGATTAAATGGGCAACGTGCCACCGGACGGTTTTAAATAGCGCGGAACTTGGAAAACAAAGTTTACAAATTCTACGGATTTTCGTGTAACTAGACTACCCGGATCTTTGTGCAATAATTGTACGCACGCAACTAAACGAACGGAATCTAAGCAAGATTTCAGCTAAGCGAAAGGCGGGTAAACAAAATCGAGACGTTTACTCTTGTCGAAATAGAGACGGAATTTTGACAACTGTGCGTCGGAGAGCAAGTAACGCCTCAACGTTTGGTGCCGGCAGGCGAGTACACCGGTAACAGTACCTGCGATTATTTCGAGCAGAGTTGACTCGTAGTTGACTGACTACTCGTTGCTTAACTACGTGTACTCTTACGTGTGCTTAGCTACGAAACTCCGTTTCGGTCTAAACGAGACTAGACAAGACGAGACGAGACAAGGCGAACAGCAGCAGGCAAGCTTCGCCGAGTATGTTCGTTCATTGACCAACCAACGGATCTTCCAGCTACGTGGATCTGGCAGTTTCGCAGAAAGAATACGTTATTTATTCCTGCTGCTACCTAGATCGCTTCCCGTTTCATAAATCTTAATCAACGTTTTTGCTCGCGGGAGCAATAACAATAGCAGAAGCCTCCGTATAAATTGCCCACGCGCATTAGGCAAACCGCGAACGCGCTTCTTTCGCGTGGTTGGCTCCGCAGATGAAAAAGAAACTTCTATCGTTTCGTCCGCGAGATTTCCTGAAATTTCTCTTCGCGATAGGTGCAGAAAGTTCGCGAATTCGAAGCTTTCAAAATACCTAACAAAGTGATCAGTATAGAATGTTTGCTCAGTTATATGAATGTGGAAGCTTTATAATAATGTAATAATGAACGAGAAGATGATAGCGATATTAACTCTTTGAGTGCTGTGCACGCATATACGTGCGCGAGCGAATGCTTCTATTTTATAAACGCGACATAAGTAAATGCTATCATTGTGTTTGAAGTGAACACATATTTAGGGAAAGTACAAATATTTTATTTAACGTCACGCGTATAAATAAGCGTAATAGTAACTGATCGATTACTGCTTTTATATCAGAAAAGCTTCGCACTAAAAGGGTTATAGATTTACGCGTCAATCGTGAAGTTTAACCATTACACTGTAAACGGGTTTCGATTCACTTCGTGCTGTAAACGGTGGTCGTATCAGCTCCGTGAGTTTCTAATTAGGTAAAAGTCTCTAAAAAGATCTGCAAAAATTCTAGTAGCATCTTCGAACATTCCAAATTGGGGATTAAACGGAACAATTGCGTAGCACGTTACTTAAGCGTATTATTTTATCTCTGAAATATATCATTTTCGGACAAAAAAATCTCCGGGTTCGATTGGACTCTAATTTACAGGGCAATGGTTAACAGCCCAGAAACATGCCGACCTCTTAAGCATACTACTTATTCGAAGGGTTAAAAACGCTCGAGTTAATTAGAAACGCGCATTGGTCTCGGGTCATCGACGAAGAGCAAAAGTTGCATCGCGTGATCGCCTGTTTCCCTTCGATCCAACAGCTTATTATCGACTCCGCGCCATGGTCCCTTCGAACACTGAGCGTTCGCGTTCTAAGCCGCAACAGCGTTTCTTTTACCGAAGGAATGCCAGCGCGTTCGAAAGGAGCGAGAGGTGGATACAGTTTGCGACCAGTGCACGTGTGCAAAGTGGAGGGAAATATGTCGGAGAGAAAAGGCTTTCTTGTTGGCGCGAAAATGGGTACGGTGACTGAAACGGAGAATATCATGATGGAAAGTTGGAAGCTGCAATATCGCGACTGCTAGACGCAGCCTGCTTCCCCGAGCGAGGGTGTTTCGCGTGCGGCGTTCGTCAAATGGTTCCCCGAAGCGAGATGTGCACGTCGAGCATCGGGGCTGCCCGCTCATTGGTCGCTGCTATATTGATTTTCAGCAAGAAAACGGTGAACCGATAGAACTACCCTCAAAAGAGAGCAAACCTTTTGTGTCGCGCGCGCGCGCGCGTGCTTTCTCCACCATAAAATCAACCTCAAGCACAGTGCCCAGCGAGTAACCGTTTAAAACTTTCCACGTATTCGTTTGCTGGCAAAAGTTGCCAACGCGAACCACAACCGGGCTTCCGTGAGCAGGGATGCTCGATTGTTGCAGGAAAACTCGATCGAGATACCAACGATCGTTGCATGCATATGAGATACCTATCTAAAGCAGTCTATTACGAAGAATTCGATCTAATTACTCGTTAATTGCCACGCGACATCTGCGACTGCCTAATTAGTACTAGGTACACGTTTCGTAGAATATTCGCGGCGCATGTATAAAAGCACATGTTTGTTGTATGCCAACGTGATCTATAGCATTATATTATTTTCAGTTAAGACAACGCGGCTTTCTGATCCTCCTTCAAACACCATAAATCAAACTCCAGCAGCAAACATCCGAAAATCCTTCCTTCGATAGCTGATGATTTCATCCTCGCTAGTCATCTCCGAACCTCGACCTTGCTACCTCATCTCTCACTGACCATTCAACCCAAGCGGACCCCTACCTCTCTATTTTCCGAGTCTGTGAAACTACTAGTTTTCCCTTGAAACGTCAGAACAGTCCAAACCGTCTTAGGACGCGTAACTTACACTTATATTACGCGAATACACTCTGCTATACGTTTAACTTCGTCTTTATTTCGCTCGACGTTTGTAACTTATGATATAGAATAAACCGACAACCCCAGTGGAATACAACATGTTCTAAATCCTGTAACGGAAAGAGCTATCCAATAATGGCGTTGGTTTTAACTCATTTTTACCCTACCGTGTTCCTGTTTTTCTAATACATTTTTCCTAGTTTCGAGGTAAACGTAAAAGGGTTGCTGTTAATATTTGTCAATTTATATTTCGCGTTTCCTTCGACCGACCGTCTGGCGGCCTCCCTTTCCTTGTTCAGAAAACGCGTCTAGGTAAGGCTTATTCGCTAGAGCGATTCGTCTCGCAGAAGTTCCGAAACGTATATTCGCTAACGCACGGCGGGAGTAACTATGACTCTCTTAAGGCGAGGTCGTTTGAGGTGTCGGGGACCCTGTCTTCCTAGTATCCGAGATCAGCAGTCGTTTGAGGTGTCGGGAAGGCCTGCCTTCCTAGTATCCGAGACAAGCGATCGTTTGAGGTGTCGGGAAGCTTGTGTCCCTAGTATCCGAGACCAGACCTTATGCAGATCTAGTTTAGTAAGTGGACACCTCTTCGTGGTTCCCGCCACAAGTACCTTCTTCGGAAGAGAAACTAAGATCCACCGCTGCGACTGCTAATACAGCACTGCCACGAGTCGGCGTCGTTGACCAAATGGCTCTTATGTGGCAAACCCCATTGCGGCATCGCGGGACAGCGCGCATTAGCGTACTGGTGCTCAAAATGGACGGCCATTTTATGATAACATCTACGGACGTGACCCTTGAAAGTGGTGATACGCACCCTTCCATCGCTGGTATAGGCTAAAGCCTCGGAACAGCAAAGCTTGGGGTCTTGTGCCGCCTAGAAGCTTATGAAGACAATAATTCGCTAACGCACGTTCATCGTTGCTAGGATCCGCGATACCTCACGAGCCGTTTAATCTTGTCAGCAGCGAGCAAGATTACGGCTTTTACCGGACATAACGGATATGCGTTCTCCGTCTACTTTTTACCGCGCGCAGAGCAAGCTTTATGCGTCCATTTGACGCGTCGGGGGATGAGAGGCCGTCGCGACTAGCGACGATAAATTTCTGCACGCTTTTATGATACCGTGCACGTAACGTCGGAGAGAAAAGCTTCGACGTTGTTACGGGTCTGGCTGCGTTTTCCCCCTTGGCCCTCGACTTGCCGCTTATCGCAGGGCTCGCATTTGCGCCGCGTTAAACTTTATGTCCCCTCGCGCGTTCGCGAATTATCCCTGAACGATCGCCCATTCCGAGCTTTAAACGGCGCATCCGTGAAACCCACTGCGAATGTGACGTTATTCGCCGTTCTACGGCTAATCTTAATCGTTGCTATGCCTACGCGAAAACTTATCATCTTAAATCTTGGCTCGGTATGCGGTGAATGTAAGGTAATATGGAACTTTGTAAAATCTCGCGAATTAACATTATTAAACGCGGGGAACGATAGATAGGTGGAATTCGGGAAGGAAATATACTTACATACGGTTTGCGCGACGCAACGCGGTCGCATTTCAATGGCGTTACGAGGGCGACGCATGTGGGACGTAAAATGTAACGCGTAACACGTAAAAGTCCGTACAGCTTCCTCCTTCTATTGTCCGCCGCGATAAACGGTTTCCTTTCCCGCGAACGATAGCAGAGGCATTGTGCTTGCTCGAGTCTAGTCGAAAGTAACGGCCCGCCCGCGACAATGTCCACGGACTTGTTCTCCGGCTCGATCGAACGCTCCCATCCGAAACGGCACGCGTCTGCCAACCACGCAACTTTTTCACATCTTCTCCTGCTTCCTTTGAAACCGTCTTTCACTGCGAAACGCGTATATATAAAGAAGCCGCATAATACCATGCGGAAAGAAGATGTCGAAATCTTATTAAGCTAAGTACAAGATATTGGGAGAACTTCTGAATCCCTGGCTGCTGTGAAATTAATTCACGGGAAGGAGGAAAAGATACGAAAAAATCGTTCCAATATAACTAATATTATAAGTAATTACATAACGAATACTGTAACTAATATAATAACTGAGGCAGGGCCGGCTAAATGTCGATTTATATCATCTGTTCAGACATGTTCCGTTTCAGACGAATGCAGTTGACGAAAAGAATAAAGATATACATACATAACATTGTATATCGTTCTTCTTTTCGTCAACTGCATTCGTCGGAAACGGATCGTGTCGGAATAATACTACTTAAGAGTTACCGATGAGTCTATTAAGCCCGGGACAAAGCGCGCACTCTTCCTTTTCCTATTCTATCTCTGCTACAGTGCCACGAGTTCTATTGAAACTATACTTTGTCCAACGAGACGAGACACTAAACAAAAGCAAACATACGCATCGAGCGACGAAATAGAAATAGATCGAACGTTAATATCAACACTTGACGATGAAGACAGAATTACTCGGCTGGGTATCCTGCCTCCTTTGACGAGCTATAGGCTCGTTTGATGTTCGGTGAGATGCAGCAACTTCTTTCACCATTACATTATTTACTGACGCGACGTTTCGCAAACGTTGCAGTTTGCACGATCAAGGCTGAGAGTTCAGATACCGTGCCTCTCGATCGTTCGCGGTGTGCTTAAGCTGCCAAGCATCTCGTAGAAATTCCTTGAGAACGAGTCGTCGGAATCGTTTGTTTGCGTTGCTGGAACGTAGCAGCGATGAATAGCTATCGACGATGAAGTCGGAGGAACGAGGAAATGGCTGCTGGCTGGAGCTGCGCAACGCGCGACCCGCGATGTCTATGATTCACGTTATCCGCGACGAGCAATTAAAATGGATTTTTCGAAGATTAGACGGCCATTCGGTGTCGATCGGATGGATTGCTCTTTGATATACCGTTATCGTGCGAACGGATACACAAGCGTGCCGTGTACACGGCGCGCAGAAGTTGGAAGCAAATTGCCCGGCTCCGCGAGTGTTTACATTATTTCTTCATTTGCATACGCGTCGAGCGACCTATTCAATGACGATGCACGTACGATACATTCCTCGAGAAGAGCTTACAAAGCAATGGCGTATTTATGAGCCGACACCGGCTGAATTTATTAGTGTACAGAGGAGTTCTCGGTTCGACTCGACGCAACGCTAGAAACGTTTCCGTTCTTCCTTATCGCCGCCGCCACGCGCAGCAATGAAATCGTTGCGGGAAGCCATTACACACTACTCGTATCCCAACGAAACAGTTCTTTTAAACATCCGAAGTATTTTCAATTCAACATCGATCCTGTTATTTCCCTTCGCGAGTCGCCTGTTGGATCTTGCTCGCATCTGAGACGATCTTCGAGCGACCTTCGACGAAAGACGCGTTTTGTTAACGTTGAGATTAAACCGTATCAGGTAGTTTGCGACGCGTCTCGATTAAGAAAAAAAGCGGGCGAATTGCGGAGCTGGGAAGATTTAAATTTTTGCGCGGAACCTCGCGAAGTCGCAGCACTCCCTATTTATTTATTCACATAAACTAGTAACAACCCTTTGGTACGACGCAAAATAAGTATTGAGAAATTTGGGAAAAACTAAAACTAAAATATTTACGTAAGGCGCCGTATCGAGAAAGAGTTAAGCGTAACATTTCCCGCGTGATTTTTTGAACAAAAGCAGCGAATGACGAAAGAGATCGACTTGCCGAGCAATAAAGTTGGTGTATTTGCCAATTCTATTAACGCGGCTACGAGAAGCGTGATCAGTTTTGTAAACAGATGTATGAATTTGTGATCTAACGATAAGACGGGCATTCTCATGCCTATTTATAATTATTTCGCGTTGAACATTATTGTACACGTGGTACACGACTTTTAATGTTCATTCGTGGAAATACTGCACGCGGTTCGATTAACGTTTTCAACCATTATTGGTTCCACTTATTTAAATGTTCATTGCCACTTTGCAAAATTCGTTAGTCCTCTCCGATACCTTCGTAATTTCGCCATTCTACGCAACTATGTAACTACGTATAATTTCTTCCTCTGCGCTTTTGCGCTTCTGCATTGCTCCTTATTCCCCCGTATGGACAAATAAATAAGTAACTAAATAGCGTGACGGTGTTTCGAACCGCGCCAAGTGTTAAAGCAGCGAATCGGTAATCTACTCGCGGCCAACGAGTCAGAGACGCGCAAAGTAAGGGGTTAAAAAGCGTGCAGCGTGTTGCGATCAAAAAGCGAACGAGAAGAGAGACACGGTTGAGGCGGCATATTTTTGCTGGAGGTGAAGGAGCTATGAAAGATGAATGGGGCACGTGGAACGCGAAATGCCCTGCGTGCACCGCGCTTTTCGATAAGATATACGCCCGTTAACGGTTCGCGAACGCAATTAACTGCCGACTTTTCCGTAACGAAGCCCGATTAGAAATTCAAATCGATTTTTTTTATTCGCCGTCGATCCGGAGCAACGATCCCGCGATACGCGAGACCAAGCGAAGTATATAAAAAAAAAAAAAAAAAAAAATTGCCGCGCTTCTGCCACCGCTACGATCCTCGAGTCCGCCAATTACCGGTCAAGCCAATTTTCTTCGCAATGGAATGATTTCGCAATTGTTGCGGAAGATGATGCCCCACCAGGACACCAGGAGAGGTCGACGACCACGCGATATCCGCGCGCGAAACCACTAAAATCCGGCCATCGATTCTGCGCTCGGATGTGGCGAACCCGCGATACAGTCCGAGTTTCATTCGAATTTACGTATGCGTACATTTTCCGCGTCAATTTTCTTAACCCCTTGCCTTGTAACACAACGAGTTGTACTCGTGGTTTAACCTATGATTTCGATAAAAACGCGTTGTATTTTTTTTAGTAAACTTCAATCCATTTTATTTGAATTCGCAAGCGTGCGAGCTTCAACATTACTGAGTAGAAATTGCGTATAATATATTCAGTGTTTTACAGTCGACACGGTATAATAGTAGAAAATAGCCAGCATTCCAGTGAATAATTTTCGGAACATTCGTAGGGCTAGGAGTTAATCCTTTTAGTGCCGAATGAAAAAGTTGAACGCGAATGAAAACTGCTGAAACCAAGCTGACGTTGTTTGGTAAGATTTAGATCGAGCGAATTAGGCAGATTTAAATGTGCAAAAATATACTAAATCTTCATAGTTAAGGGCGTCTAAATTGTACAAAATATCCAAAGTACACTAGAAATTATGGTACTTAGCGGGTGAAGCAACCCCGAATTTAGATCCTACTACTTCAAACTCATTTATAAACATATGAATTAGCATAAAACGCTGCAGTCTATTCGTTAACCCTTTCAATACGGCATCTTAAAATTGACAAGCGTTTCCGATGCAAATATGAGGGTAATTTTGATTACTTTAACAACAGTTTCTTTAGTGGCATTAATTAAAATCCAATATGTACCAATGATAATAAAAGCATTACCGTGACGTTAGAAAAAGCGCATAGATGTATTCTAGCAAATGATAACTCACTTATTCAACAAGTATATATACGTCCTTCGTAGCAAAAGGGTTAATAAGAACGCGTTCAAACTAAATCTGTCTCTCCTTTACATCTCTGCGAAAATGCCAACGAAGTGTAGCCACAAAACGCGCGCAACTTCAATTTCAATTGGTTCACCTTGGACACTTTCACCGTTGTCTTTTCGGTATTAAAATTCCCCGCGAACTCGTCGAACGACCCAGTATTTCAAGTTTGAAGCTTCATCGTCGGGCATTCGGCACGAGTGACGCAACCCAATTAAAATTCCAACAAACTAGCGGATAATTCGGCTGCGATGGAACGCGTGCGCGTTATTGGGCAACTGGATCGTTTAAAACTCGTAGCGAGGAGCGAGCAAGCGAAAGGGAGGTCGCGTAAACAAGCATTTCGAATTGTCCGCGTATTTTCAGCGAAGGTTGGCGAACGAGACCGTTGACGATTACAGAATCGCTGACGCGCGTGTCAACAAACTTCATCGAAATCCAAGTTCGCCGATTCAGCGAAAATTCTTGCCGGTTACGACGCCGTGCGGCAAAACCTTTCCCAATGCAACGATTAACTCGAAAGACCAGCGAAGTTTGTTTGCGTTTCAATCGAGCCAATTGTGCAATGATAATGAGAATGATAATAATCGCAAGCTCGCGCTCGCTGTACTCGATCACGCATCAAGGCTGTGCACTTCGAATCTCGCGGCAATATACACCGATCCGTTCGCGATCGCGAATTTCTTCCTCCGATTGCAGATCATTATTTGCTTGTCGCGCGTACGAAATGCGAATTGCGTTGGTATCCGCGGCTCGTTACGTCTGTATTGAAAGGGTTAACCAACAAAGAGGAGGCTCGTGCGAAATTTGCTGACCCTGTTCCCGGGTCGAATGTTTCACCACGGCTTGGAAATTTCTCTCCTGAAATCGAAGACGCGCGAACACGACACGAACGTGTAACCGTTGCCGCTCGTCTCGCGCGGCAATAGAATTTCCTTGTTCTCTGCGTAACACGGCTGTAGGTAAACACACGTGGGAGCCATAAAATTCGTAGCGCACACAGCAACGGCGAGATTCGCGATATCGAGCCGAGAATACGATCAAAGGACACGCGCGTGATTCTGTGGAGAGGGGAAATATAAATGTTGACGACGGCGCAAGCATCGCGATAGCTCCGCTATTAGATCAAATTAACGTGTATTCTATTATACGCTTCAAGGGAGCAAGGCTGACGATTACGCGCGTTTTTTTGTACGCCGCGAACGTTTCTAGCACTGTCTTGTACTATTAAGGGTTACTAGCGCTATGTTTACGGACATTGATCTTATAATTTGACAGGCTTCCGGAAGAATAGGTGTACCGTACACAAATATTCGAAATTATGTCACACTACTATTATTAAGATTAAAATGAAATGAAATTAATTCAGGTTACAGTGTACAGATCAAACAGTTTTAAGTGGGTTAGTTTCTAGTGCAATTTAAGCTCCCAACCAAAGGATGGACTATGAAATTTATAGCGACAGATAATAGATAGGAATTAAGGTGATAGTGTTGTAAGAAGGAGAAACGGAACGCACTTGTGATCCAACAGGAAAACAATAAAGATACATATATTCGAACGTAGAAGTTTCAAGAGGCAGGGGATCAATTGCGATATATATTCTACTACCGTTGCATTAATCGAAGTTAACATAAGCTACTGAAAAATAATATCTATCATCTCTGTAATTTTAACCCCTTGCCTTGCAATTTGTTAGCTACTATACTTACATAAATTATCATCAACAGATCCCAATTCTCATATTTATTGAAAATATTAATATATTCTGCATAATTCGTGTCAAGTTATTCTTAACCTTCCGAAGGGAAACTAAAGGTAGAATAAAAGTAACGCTGTATTGCAAACAGAACTGATGTTTAACGAAATTATCTATACGTCATGCCACGAGTGCGATTCGTCGTTGTAAGCCAAGTGATTAACTTATGAAATCTCAAATACGTCAAATTGACGAGCTCCGCAAATCTAGTGTTAAATACAAATTTTCCTATAACATTCGAATGGTGTGAAAGCAGTGATCGGCCGATGCTAGCAGCGATCAAAATAATTGTAGAGCAAGAGTTTAACCAAGTAACGTTGCAAGCGTTTTCCTATGGATCAAAAGTCCAAAAGACGGACCATGTTTAAGTTTATCGTGGAGCAACATGACAGCAGACTGCTATCGCCCAATAAAAACCGATTTTTCGCCAGGTGAAACCGTAGGACGCGCGACAACACACGCGCGCCGAGGCAAAGTGGATCGTAAAGAAGAAATTATCCTGCAGCGCGGCGGTGTTTGCCAGTCAGCAGACTGGCAACAATTTCGCGCTTCAAAGATCTTTGTTTCGCGCGGCTTTTCACACGGCGAATTGGAAAATCGAGCAATCTTCTTCTCCGCTTTGACACAGATTACGCGCCGCGCTCCGTCAAGGAAAGTGTGACACGCTTGAAAAAAAACGGAACAGAGGCGCAACGACGCGAGTGGGATTCGCGGATCGGCTAGCGCGATGTTCGAACGGAGAATTGCGGGCAACACAATTTGTTGCACGCGTAAAAAAAAAAGAAAGAAAAAAAAAGTTCGACCGCGTTTGGATATAGTTAAGCAAGCGTGCAGGCATTGTGCAATCGGAAGAATTTTTTGCAACGCGGGATGCAAACGGGTTGAGCAAGGCGCGTCATCTCGCTTCTGACGTGCGCCTTTTACCCGGCTAGAATGAATACCTTCGCGTGTAATAAAATGAAAACAGGGATGGGGAAAGAAGAGTTGAAATCATCGAAGAGAATGTGCATGTTATGAACTAGTTTGGATAGGATTAGGTTACGCAGATATATGGACATTATACGAGTACAGGCGATTCAATTTTAAGTTTAGGCTTTGCTTTTCTTCTTTCTTTCGGTTTAACCCTTTGCGGACGAGTGTCGGAAGTAGTCGCTTAAGTTCTTTGGTGTCTTGGGCGTATATGAATTTTTCAAACGAGAAATTCAACTTAAGATGATTAATAAATACTGCTGTTAATAATTGGACAAGTATTTGTTTAATATCGTCTTCGAAAATGTTAATAATTGACCGAAAAGTCGTTACATATTATTTTGTTCCATTCGCAAAGGGTTATTCTGTTAAATTTCGTAACATAATTGGGTTTTCCTCGGATCGTTCAAGGTGTTCTTCGCGTGGCCATCTGAATTCGATGTTTCCGGATCGAGTTCGTATTTTCTTCTGTGTAAAGTGAATCTTTCGCATTTATACGGTGAACGGGATGTTGATATTAGTTGGTTGCAAATGTTGCAAATCGTTGTATCTTTGTTTCTGTTCGAGCTCCAGATTAACGATTAGCGTTACGTTTCTATGCATATTATACATTACGTTTCATCGTTCACGTTTCAAGGTCAAGTTTATATTTACGTGGCGATAAAAATGATTGCAAAGTATAAATTTAGGTTACCTAAGTCATTGCTATACAGTTAGGTTGTGCCACAAGTTGGGATTAAGATTCGATGTAACGGGAAGTGTTTCAAAAACGAAACGGAGAATGAAATAGCGTATAGAATTTAGCGAGCCGCGAGTTTTCTAAGCTGACACGTTTCCAATGCCCGGGAACGCTTCTCCTTTCCGTTCGAGGCGACGCGACGAGACGAGACAAGATAAACTTTACGCGATACTTACTTTTACGGCTAGGTACGCGGCTTTGCTTTCGGCCAGCCACGTTTTAAGGTAATGGTATTTAAGCCGAGGTAACTGTGAACCGTGAAAGCACGCGAGTCGCGAGGCACCGTGGTGCAATATTCGTTGGTCTCGTCCTTTTATCGTGGTCGTCGCACAATCGTCCAATTGAAGTTCGCGCGAGTCTAAAACGCTCTTTACGATTTCACTTTGTCCGCGACGCGAGATCGAGAGAAAGGTTTGCAGCGGTAAAGGGGCAGCTCTATTTTTCATTAGAAGATAGATGCACCAACGAACGAATACTCGATGCTTAAGGAAACCGATTTGTACTCTAACCCTTTTTTAATACGATATTGTAGCAGGAACTGCAATGCACCTTCTTCAATCTTGTGAGAATGTAATATGTGTTACGTATTTCGAGAAGAAGACGTTTGCATTTATTTCGAAGGAATGGAAATCGAATTGGCGCGAGCAAAAATATGGAATCTTTTTTTGCTGTTTAAATAGACTATTTTTCTTCTCTTTCTCTCATTTTGTCTCTCTCTTTATATTGTATTGTACTGCTACTCCGTGTATATTTTCAATGTATACTAAAGGGTTCCCTACACCCGTTGAATTTATAATAAATTTATAATTTATAACTTGGACCTTAACTTTCGATAAAATGTATGCACAGCGGAGCCAGCGGAGTACAAGTGGTTAATAGCATTAACGTTCCGATGGTTCGAACCCGATTCTTCAAAGACATACGAAAGAAACTCGAGAGAAGTAGGAAGTGTAAGCAATTAAATTAGAAGACGAAGAAATATTGATTTCACCGAGCGATAAAATAAAAGAGAAAAGTAAAGCGTGAGCTAAATTAGGAAGTCGATTTAACCTGGACAAGGGTTGAATACGCGTACGTAAGTACGTAGATTTCCGCGATGTCGGTATTGTTGACAGCCACAATTAGCCATGCAGGGAATTTCATCGTCTAAGGAGTTACGTAACGATACATAGCGATATGAAAAATCAAAACCGGTAAAAGGTGGAATTTGCATATTGGAAAGTTGCCGAAGGCGGGAAGAGGAGAGAGAGAGAGAGAGAGAGAGAGAGGAAGGAATTGCAGAGGAGAAAACGGGAGAGAATATTTGGTAGTAAAAGCGTAAGAAACGGGTAGAGCGGCGCGTCGTCACGCTTATTGTCCGGCAATCGATCCTCCGGACCGCGACTCTAGAAAACCGATATCTCCTGAATCGATTGTTCGCCGATGCGTCTCGTGTATTTTCTTCGTTGGGATTTACTCCAGCGTCCACAGACCGTATCTGATCGATAGAAACGGACTGGCTATCGCACGACGCGGAATTCCGTGGCCTGAGTTACATATATCGTGCCCGACAATTCCTCTCTCGTCTAGAAAATTCGCCCGCTGTGTTCCGTGCTACGCGTTCCGAAGCTTTCGTTCCGAAAATGTCAACGACTCGATTGTACTCGCAGCGTGAAATTATCTTCGTAATGTTTGCCTTCCGTATATTCTATTGCAAACGTCTCGCGTACTGTCAGTGTGTCCCTATAATCGACACTTGAATTTGGTTATACTTCAATGGCAAAGTAGTGTACGAAGAATCATAGGTAAACAAATTTTCATACTGAATTTCGACTTCGGTTTACGTAACAACACACATAGACGATATACATATCTTCATTTACACTTGACATTTCAAGCGAAGCACTGGGAGGCAAATGCGCTGTTCAACATTAAAACGTGACCAATGTATGTGTAAAGTATGACACGTGTCACAATTCAGTAAAGGCGCGACGTTTCCTTTATATTTTATATCGGTTATACAAACTGCGACGTGCTAATATACGTAAAACGTGTTTCTATTTAAAGAACTTTTCAAGTGATAGTACGAGGGACACTGGACTTTGTTGTATATTTTCAATTAGGTAATAATCAATTCGTTACGTTCAACGTGTAAAATAATGTTCGTAAATAAACTAGATGTTGAATGTAATATTATGCTCGAAACTGGAACTGGATTTTTATGTTAACGACGTTCTAAAACAGTTAAACAAAGTTACGTTGTAACCTTAAAGTGGCAGTACGTGTGGTACTACATCTAGCCCATTCGAAATTTAGAATGCGTACGTAGACTTTTGCGACCGACTGCTGTGTATCCAATATTGCACGTGTCGAAATCTGGAAAACTTGGCGTGCATTCGACGCTACTTTTTTCCCTGCCACCCGTGAAAGATATCGGTTAGCTAGTTTAGTAAAGGGACGAGAGCGTGGGACGGAATTCGCGCGCGTTCCCATGAAACACGGTAGATTAACTCCTCGGACGAGCTGCTCGAAAATCGGTTGCCGGTTCATGCGGCGCGGCGCGGCGCGGCACGGCTACTTTTACTTTGCAAATCGACAGCTGTAGCAGAGTAACAGGTGAGCTCTGATCGTTCCATCGTCACGGGAATCCGCATAAACTCCCCGGCTCGTGAGAAACTCACTCGTCCAACAAACGTTTCCGCTATTCAATCGGCGGCTAAATTAAATTCGCAATCGATAGCAAGCTAAATGTAAGTACTCGTTCAGCTTTGCATCTTTGCTACGCATTCTTTACGCGTTTAGCGTCGATGCGATCAAGATCAAAGTCTTAACAGAGTTGTCGAATCTCGGGCGTTGAAAACGAATTTCAAAGCATTTCGATTTTTAAGGCTTACAATGCCAAGCCTCCGATTTCCAAGCCCTCGAGAATTCCAAGTCTTCAAATTTCCAGGCTTTCCAAGTCTAAGCCATTCGCTTCCCTGAGCCTTTAAATTCCAACTCTTCGAATTTCCAAACTTTCAAGTTTTTAAGCTCTCGTATTTCGAACCATCAAATTGCCAAAGCCTTCGAATTCGAAATCGTCGATTTGCCAAGTCTTCAAGTTCCAAGCCCTCGTATTTCCAAGCTTCCGAAGAAGTCCAAACCTTTAAATTGCGAGTCAACAATTTCCCATAACTCTTGAATCGCGTCCACGTGTGGCTCCCTTTGGTCTAAAGAAGCGCGCGGAGTTTCTAATTTCTAAGGGAATCTACGAATGAGCTACTTCGATAGCCCGTAAACTACAAGACGGGTCAGAATTGAGTGGCACTCGTCGATCGAAGATGTCGTAGCCGTGGTCGATTAGCGGAACCAAAAGCGAATCGACCGAGGAAATTGTTGGAGATCGTTGGGAGATGTTGGGCCGTGAAAATTAATGACGCGCCGGTATATAATGTTATAGCGCATTAATTATTTAGAACGATTATCTGTAGTTCGAAAGGAGAGTTTAATCCGCTTTCGAGCTATAGCGAAGCTAAAACGAGCGCCTGAGGGCATCGGGAATACCTGTTCCACCGAAACTCGTTAATCGCGAGTTTTCGCCGAGTCGCGCGCTCGGTTCGTTCAACTTTCGCAAGCATACGAATTTCAAGTACAGTAGAATCCGGTTACTATATTCACGAAATAATGCTAGACAAGGGTGTGCAACGCTGGTACCCAGACTCAAAAACCGTTGGCCCTTTCTCACCGTCCTTTTGAACATCCCGAGAGATGCCCTATTATAAAATACGACATAAATTCCTACGCATTGTCTCCTATAAGCTAGGTTCTCCGATTCCATTCAATTGTCATTACTATTAGATTAGGATTTCTTACGCTGTGTTGTTAGTATACTTAAAGAATAAAGACATCTACAGTGAGGGTGTAAAGACTCGTCTGCCTTCTTTTCGTAGACAGACTTGTTCCTTATTAAAGGCTGATTGCTGCTCGTGAATAGATAAATAAATATGGTAATTCAACCATGTGAAACTCGTGCCTTAGGGCCCGCGAGACGATTGTAATAGCGACTAGCGAGCGATCAGAGTGTACGATTCTTCCGCGACTGAAAAACTTTGTATCTCGAGTAAAGTGTTTTGTAGTGGAAGTGGTCGAGAGAGTTCCCTTTACTTCGTAACGGAGTCGCGTCTGCAGTTTCAACATCGAAAGGGTAGCAACCAGGAGGGATGTCGCGTCGCTTCGTCTTGGGACGTTCCCTTTTCAACGGAGAACAAAAGTGCATGGAAAATTCGTCCTGAAAGGCGAAGGAATAACGGGGCGACCGCACGAAGGGAGAAAAAAAGTTGAAAGGCACGGCGGTGCAGCTCGCCCTTGAATATTTTACAATCTCTTTGAGGAGGGAAAGCGAATTCCCACGGCGAAGCGAGCAAAGGCCTTGGTGTTACAATATTACGTCGCTTGCTTTTAGACTTAACCGAGCTGCCAACCACGGAACTGCAGCTGATTAGATTAGATACCGTGACCCTAGCCGATCGCTAGATAATTAACTCGTTACGCGTTATCTTTCCCACGAGAAAAAAAAATCGAAAGGAGTAAAAGAGAAAAATGAAAAGTTGAAAGGAAAAGTAACGGGTTGTATCGATAAACGCGACACCCATTAACGAGCTTGCTTTAACAAGGCTTTCTATAAATTTTCCTAACTTCGTTTAACTCTTATCGAGGATTAGATAACGCTCGATTTTTTACTTGCCAATAGCTTATAGGCTTTCGAACGTTTATCCCGAATCTTTCCGCATCGTCAAGATTCCTCGAATTTAGTCGCGGATTTGATCGAACGAAAATACGAGAAGACGCGAAATGCTTGGCTGTTTAAAACAGGGGAAATTAACCTTTTTCTTTTACTAGCCACCGGTAGATGAAACGGTAACGCGAAGTAATCAAATTTCACGCTAATCGTACAACGGCAAACAAATGTAACACCTGTTGTATCACGCAACAACAAGGTATTTTTAATGACCGTAAATCGATTGTAACGTTACATTGTACTCTGATACGTGTATCGATAATATTCCAAATGCCCCAGGAGCAATTCGAGCGGCATCTGCTGCTTTGTATATCAATTTAAACGCGTGCAACAAAGTTGCTCGAATTCGATCAGAATCTTTCCCCTGTTAACTAACTTTTTCCAGTAACAACACATATTTCGCGTTTGAAACGGTAAACAGTGGGCTTCGATTCGATGCACCGCGACACATAGCGATCAACAACAAATGCCACTTTATAGATCCTGATGAACACATGGACAGTAGCGGAATGGTGAAAATATGCGTTTACCTTGTGATTTCGCGGTGTCCTGGATAGGTTGCTGCGTCCATTGATGAGGACGTTGTCGTTGAAGAAGGACACGTCGCAAGGCGAGGGTGGGCCACCGGCGAGTTCCCACTCGGCATCGTCGGTCGTTGAAGCGTCCAACGTTGCGTCCAACACAATGATTCCGCCGTCGCCGACCTGTAGACCCAGCAACAGAAAGAAAAGAAGAAGAAAAGGACATCAGTGAGCTGTGGAAATCGGAACGCGGTGCGCGTGGAATCCGGCGAGGTGACTTTCGAGTTGGAGCCTGGTCGACCGAATTCCAAAGAAACACGCGCGCGTGTGCTCGCTTCCTTCTTGCCTGCCATTACGTGCAACGTTATGCAATTTCATTTCATTTATCGATCGATTAACGGACTGCAATCACTTTGTAGCGAAAGATCAACGGATCAGTAGGTTAGATTAGCTTGCACGTCTCGATCGTAAGAACGTTAGCGTAGACTAGGAGTTTAGGATGGTTAAGTTATTCATCGTATATTATTCACACGTTGTTTGTTACGTTATTATATTGTATGGTATTTGTTTTCATAGGTTCCCGTAGGCGGAGATAGGTCTGTACGTTTAGATTAGTTCGTATTAGTTGTAATAGTTTGATAGTGGTTCTATATTAATTGTATACGTACGTATATTTTATGTAAACACTTAATTTTCGTATCAAGATGCGATAAATGGTAAATTAATACGGTTGCAGTTAGGTTAGTTGCAGATAGTTCAAGGTAAAAGTTCTAACCGGAAGTCATGCTAAGCCAAAAGGTAAAGGTTACATGTGCAATGGTATTTTATTGTATTCTACTTTACGTTACTTGCTTTACTGAAATTTAGTTTATAACAGCGACGAAAAAAATGCTTTTTAAGGCAAAGCTTGATAAAATAGCAGGGCATTATGTGCAAATATTAAATCAAAGATAACGCGACGATGCTCCCAGTGCTAGAAAATTAGTTGCTACGGTTCCATTTATAGTTTACGATAATATATTAGTATCCTACGTGTTATTCTTCGCAGCGACGAAAAGTTCCTTCCGGAGGAATGGATATCGATCTTGGTGGAAAACTTTCAGCGTTCGTCGGCGACGCGGAACCTATCTGAAACCCGCCAGCCAAGAGCCTCTTACGCGACCCAACAAAGTGGATTTCGCCTTCACGTGTCTGCTGTTCGCACGCATTCTCGCGCCCACGTGCTCGTCGCGCGGCGATTCGCGTCTCCGCGCGACATGCAAACGACTTGCATTCGCGTGGAGCAAACAGCGCCGAGCGATTGGCGAGATAAAAATGCGAGCAACATGCCGTGGCGAGCGATACGGGATCGAAAGAATAATCGAAATCTTGCGGGGAAATTGTGCACGCGTCGCTCAGTGCAACGAGAAACGAATTGGGGTGCGTTTAGAGTTTAGAACTCAAATAAAGCTTCTTAACGTTAACCCTGCCGCCATTTTACGTGCACTTATTCGATAGATCATCGTGAATGAAAGAAGAAGCGAATAGAGAAATAAAAGGCGAAAGACTGGTTAATCGGACGATAAAAGAGTCGTCGTAAAGTTAAACGAGCGAAAGATAGAACACGATGAATGTGGAATCT
Source organism: Eucera pruinosa (assembly GCA_028830335.1). Taxonomy (NCBI): domain Eukaryota; kingdom Metazoa; phylum Arthropoda; class Insecta; order Hymenoptera; family Apidae; genus Eucera; species Eucera pruinosa. The sequence continues at coordinate 19,536,827 of JAMYCR010000007.1, forward strand.
TAAATCGAATATTTGAAAACCGGTCATTTGACCGGGCGTGATATGGTTAGCGTTAAATTCATAGTTTTCTTCAAATACCAAAGAATTTTCGATACACTGCAACACACCAAATAGTGTTTCTAATAGTTACGATTAATCAGCGAAAGGTGCGAATAATACGCCACGCACAAATGTCCTGCCAGTGTTAACAGTCTCATTAACTTTAACGATCGAATAAATTCAAGACGCTCGATGAATCGATTCGTTCCAAGAATCGATTAAAAGGCAAGTAAAAAATCGCTCGAGAGATATCGATTCGGAATGGAAGATCCGTAATGTAAACGCGGTGACTTTTTCGATACGCTTCCTTCGAGATGTGACTGACAATGAATATCGACTGACAATGAGGCGCGATGGGACACGGGGCACGCTCGCACGTTATTCACCCACATCCGCCGCCTTTCAATTATTTCGTGAATGAGCATCCTGTAGCCGCTGTCGATTTGGAAACCGAGTTGAATGAAAAGCAACGCGGACGCGTCTTTGACACGCACGCTGATGCTCCCTGTCCTTCGAACTCCGATAATTGCAGCCGAAATAAATATGCAAGCTGTATTTCATGATACGAGGATACACATCTCGAGAGATAACGCGCGGCAAAGCAAACCACCAGAAATTCAACCGTTCGTGACTTAACTTAATTGTTTCATTGTTCATTTCAACGCTTCGACTGCTGTAGATGCATATATGCATTCGGGGATTCTATCGTATAGAAGATACAAATAGAAGTCACTAGTGTTCGAGATCGATACGAAGGAAAGATAGCAGCTTAATGGATCGCAGTAGTATATTAAGTAGTGATTTAATTAACAAGCATCACAAGATTGAGAATTGGCTGCGCAAGCTTATCTTCAGAAATACTTTCTAAAATGTATCTAACTACAAGAAACCATCATAGCATGATAGTTAAGGAGTTCCACTCTACGCTATACGGTTCTTATACCTGCATAAATCGCATAACAGTCAATGTAAACAGATTTTGTCGTTAAGTAGACTTTTTCTCCTTTTGTTCCACCTTCTTACGGAACGTGGATAACAACTTTAGATTATTACAACCTACTTAAGCAAAATAAGACTACTACTAATGTGTGCGTCTGTAAAATGTCAATATGGTAATTTCGTGTTTGTTATTTTGTTTGTAAGATATATTTTTCTTTTCTATCGTGTTTATATGAAGTTAGCGTACATGGGGATTCAAACCCGTACGTAAATAAATAAATCTCATTTCTTCTTGCCCAAGAGAGAAGATAAACCTGTGTGCACTAATTGTAATACCAGTGTTACAATGGATCGTATCATCGCGGTACTGCAGGAAATACCAACGAGAAAGGGAACTTGTATCAACGAAATAGATGCCTCAAAGAAACCCTCAGGGATGAAGAGCCATGTAATATAATGTAGCAAACTTTTTGAAGCATATTAATTTACTAAATTGTACTTAATAATTCAGTGATCTATATAAATGTAAATAGAAACTGTGGTTGCTAGTAGTGACCTTTGAAGGTTGAAGCAACCATAAAAATTAAATTAAAAAAGGAAGACTACGATTGCTAACATCGACAAGTCTCGTTTGCTCACTTTTCGCGCGAACTCTTCGATCGCTCGATCGAAATCGACCGATATAGATTTGATCGATTGAAATCACGCTTTCCTTGAAATTCGCGAAGCAATTTCTACAGCCACGTTCCGCGTCCATTTGCCAATGGAATAATCGCGCATGAAATCGAACGACCGGTTGATTTCCGGCGCACTTCCGGTCGCGTTGTTTCCACGTCCAGCTCTCGTCGTCGTCCTCCTCGCGTTTCTCGAAAGTGATTCTTTCTTCTTTCGCGATCAATTCCCGTTCCCCTTGCCGCTCGCTGCCGCGAGAGAGAGAGAGAGAGAGAGAGAGAGAGAGAATTCGGGTTGAATGGCGCGCGATCTAAGAAAAAAATGCGGTCACGGATCATAACGCGAAGCCGCATTACGGACGAGCAGAGATCGGGGCCGCGTAACGCAATATCTGGATTTGAATGTAACGTGCCTCGGATGCACTCGCACGAGAAGATATCGATCGCGGATCGCGAATCCCGCTTGATTATCGATCAACGGATGCGACATTTCGCGATCGAACGCGTGCAGTTTTACACAGATGCGCGCCTATCTCGCAATACACGTAATACGATACATTTATCGCGTACCATCATGTCAACATAGATTTATACTATAACCTTATTTGATTAAAATGTATATTAGCGGTTGTGTGCATACATATATATATATATATATATATATATATGCACATAATAAAATACGTACAAGTATACATATAATAAAATACATACATACATGTATACAAATATATGCGTACAGACAAACATAAGTAGATTGCATTAAAATTGTACAACCTGTATTGATATAAATATTAAAATTTAATTTGATCGTGAATCAACGGGTATAAGAAACCTTTAGTATACATGTTCAACTCTAATGTATATAATTTTTCTCTTGTACTTCGTGAGCTTTTGCCCGTTAATAATAATAATAAAAGAATAAAATACCTTATATGTAGGTATTATAAATAACAAAGAAGATAGCGTCTCGCATTTGTACATTCAAAGTTTAAGATGGTAACTGGTAAATATTCTACGGCAACGAAAGAAATTTCCAAACAGACGAAGGAGAGCAAACGAGCAGCAACGAGGACAGATTCCATCGAAGATCAATTACTAAAAATTGCAACTGAAACAGCTGCTTTCTCTTTCCTCGGAGATAAGCGGCAGAACTTTCCAATCAATTCAATATACCTACGCGTTACATTGTAGTGGCCGACAACGACAACGAGGACAATTGTTCAACGTTGCCCGGCTGATTTTTAAACGCCGCGATGAGAACCTAGCGTTTGGAGCTTGGAAAATATTGACTAGCAACGCCAGTCTACGATTAAAACGTGAGGTAAATTGTTGGATGCCTTGGTGAATATTGCGCGCGGATTTTGTAGCGGAAACTTTTTCGAATAAGTGTTGCCGATCCACGGATCACCCAGCCAACAGGTCGGTGCGAACGGAATTGAATGTTCGAAGGATTGCGTACTCGCATATGTCCTCGAGCGTCTGGCCACCGAATACACCAGAGGGCCGTAGTTTGGGCCTTAAGTAAGGGGTGGAGGTGGTTGATGATTCAGCCTTGTTTTCGGTTAGTGGTGATTCGGCGACAGAATTCGGAACATTAGTTTCGCGATGAGTCATTTGTTTTGGGGGGTAGATTTATCTATGTTTACTCGATGACAGTGGTTGGGTATCCAACAAGATAACGGATCCGCGGCGTTATCGACGCCGCGATAGCCAATGTTTATCGGAACAGCCGTGAGAAGAAAGTAACTCAATATTTCCGTTTGTTCCGCGGCCGCGGGTTAGTATCTCTTCATTGTGGATCGCGGCGTGTGGATGTTACGCAAGAGATCGCACGCGATAAGAGATGGTGAGAAAAAATCGTTCGATCCGCGCGCTAGCGTTTAGCCTGCAATCTCGCGCTACGTTGGAACGTTGAACCGACTAGTCGGATTAACACTGACACCTTGGAATTAACTCTAATGCCCCGCTGCCGTGAATAGAGGCAACGATTACTCCGGCTGTGGTTAACTCTGTGTACCCGCAGTACTTCTCTAATTTACGAGCTTCGCTGATCACCGCTCACACGCACGATTTACTGGTAAACCACTTTTCCCCGTCTGCCGTCTAAACGTGTTTCTACCGACGCCCTAATTGCAAATAAAATATGCCAACGTCGCCGTTTATATACAGGTTACGCAATTATTTTCAAGGAGGTTTGGAAAGAAAAAGATGGCAGGGGATATTTAACCGTTTGCGCACGAGTGTCGCAAATAGTCGCCCAAGTTCTTCGGCGTCTTCGACGTTTGTATGCATGTATATCAATCTTTAAAGCAAGAAATTCAGCTTGAAATGATTGATATACGCTGCTGTTAATAATTGGACAAGCATTTGTTTAATATCGCCCTTAAAATGTTAATAATCGAACGGAAATTCGTTAAATATTATTTTGTATCGTTCGCAAAAGGGTTAATATCGGTTTAAACGTTGCTTCGAAGGCCTGTGAATTACCAAGCATTCGAATTGCGAGCCTCCGAATTTATGGGCTTTCAAATTTCAAGTCTTTAAATATCGCAGCATTTGGATTTCCAAGTTTTTCAATTTCCAGCTGTTCAATTCCGAAATTCTTGGATTTCTAGCTTTTCAATTCCCAAGTTCTTGGATTTCCAAGCTCTCGGGTTGCAAGCCATCGCAACCTACCGAACTTCTGAATTTCCAAATTTATACAAACGCCAACTCGAAGCGGATTCGAACGGTGTTACATTTCGTCTCCACTCTTGCTTGTCGCTAAATGCATATCGAAAAGGATTTGAACGCGGAGCAACTTTGGTTACGGGCGGAGGCAGCAGGCGAAGCGCGTTAAGGGAAGGAAAAAGGTGAAACGGCAATGAACCTAAGGACGAGGTCCCTGACTTCATGAGAAATTCCCAGGACGTTTCTTTCCATTATTCCGGGCGCACTGGGGTATCACTGTTGCGGCTTGAGCCTTGAACCCTCTCCGACAGTCCACACGACACTCTCCTAACCGTTGCACGCGGATACACCTGCGTTCGCGAACCTGCGAACCCGCATAGGTTCGTCCTTTACAGTTTGCAGTTCGCAGTGTTCGAACCGCGTGTGCAGCGTGCAACGCGCGGTGTGCATCGAGTGAAAAAAGGCGGAGGCCGAAGACCGGATGCAAGGGGTGCCTCGAAAGTAATCCTCGCGTCAGATGCCTGGCTACTATGTTTCGAAGGCTTTAATTTAAACCGTGGCGTAGACTAGAAGAGGCGTCTATAAACTTGATACGATCTTTTGAAATAATATGCGAGCAACTTTGCTGCGTCTATTTCTTTCGACCAGCGGTTCTTGAAGTTTAACGAGCTCGCTTCCGGGAAACACATATAGTCATATTCGCAACACGCTGGTAACTAACAATAAGTATAAAACGAGTTTAGCAGCAGTGATGAATTTGAATTTCCATAAGCTTCCGGCTGTCTATTTGTTGCAATGAATCGACGAGTCTTATTAAATTGAACTTGGACTCTAAGCAGTCGTTTATCCTGAATCGTTGAATATAATTGTCCCTCAAGTTTTCATCCCTCAAAAACGAATTACAACGCGTAACAAAATAAATATCACTGCGGCGAAATTAGTGCAGGCAAATAGGAAAACTTGAAATACATTCGTGTAAAGATTTGGTATACACCTTAAAAGGCGAGCTCTTAAAGGTACCGAATTCAATGATATAAAAAATCTACGTTAAATAAGGTAAGAATTAGAGACGCGTTCGCGAGCTTCACAGAGGCTTCTAAACGGACCGGTAACTTGTATCCGCGGCGTAGAAACCGATTTTATCTCCGTTGCTGGTATCCTCGAACGAGAAACTTTCTCCCCTTTGTTCTACCCTCGCCCGTTTTCCTCGGCAACCATCAATTTGAACGGCCGCCGTCCTGTGGGACGTGGACAGCAAACTTATGCAACGGAGAAACCACGCCTCTGTTTTGTTCTACGTCTATTCGCGGACTCGACGAATTTATTTACGCGGCTCCGGTTTAGTCAGCGTTGTCGCTAAATCGTATGAATCAGCCACGGTTTCGCAGCCGGCGGCGGCCACGGCTTGGCTTGCAAACATTCTAACGCGAGCTTTTCACAAAGACGCGCGACGCGATGACGATGAGACTCTCGTCGTGGACGCATCCTGGCGTCGCGTTTCTAAATTGGAGCTCGCATACTCGCGCCGGAGTGTGATTCATAATAAACGTGTCATTCTTAGTAAACTTTGCACGCGGGGTTGTCGCTCGCCGCGATATTTCCGCGATTTTCATTCGCGAGCTGGCTATTCTCGCGCCGATCGATTATCAATTAACCCTTTGGCTACGGCAGATTTCGATACGCACCGCGCAAGGCCGCAACTAACGCTGTGAACGACAAAATTTGTGGACAGTATACGTTTGTTTAAAAAGCATATGGATATTGTCGGCACATCTCGAGGCAGAACTCGCTTACGTCTAATAGAAGCAAGGAGCTTTGCAATAATTCTAATACGATTTGCTATGTATTCATTGGCGCTTGCTATTAGCTCCCAGAAACATAAAATGAGCGGCTGTAGCCGCCAACAGTGTTCAAAGGGTTAAGAAATTTAGGTATGAATTATACGTATATGTACAGGGACTGCTATGCATTTTTTACCTGCATTATTAATACCTATTCACGTATATAATAAGTTAAAACATAAGTTAAAACCTATTTACGGCGTAATAAGTAAGAATAAGAGATGGCGTCATCCGAGTTAAAATCACTTTATATAACGCGTATATATGAGACTTTCTGCCACTTCTGTTAAATTTTGGAGTCCGTCGCGAAAGCAATCAAGCCGTCAAGCCGAGACCACACTTTAGCGTGCACCTAACGATTCGAAAAGTACCAATATACGCTTGCCCCGATCTCTAGATCCACCGGCTGATAACCAGTGCTTCGTTACGTTAAAATGGTTAAAGCGAGGTGGAAAGATACGCGAGGAATAAACGCGTAACGGATACGCGCAAGCTTGGCAAATTGATTCTCGCGGCTTTGAATTTGTCGAGGATGAGCCGGACAGCCGATAAATTTCTGCGATCGGGCAGGATAGCCGAAGCCCAGTCGCGCGCGGGCTTATTTACTGCCGTGCCGCGTCGCGATCATAAAAACGTGAACGGTAATGGGGTTGAGGAATGCACCAGCTGGCTGATCCTAGCCGTACCGGTGCCGGTGCCGGTGCCGGTGAGCGAAGAAAAGTTCATTAACGTCGCCTCCTTCCTTCTCCCGTGATCGCGTTTAAGCCCGACACACTCGCCGCGGCGATTCATTTCCCAAATGGCCTTCTAATAAGTCACGCGTATCGCGTCGCACGCTAGTCTTTGCTCCGAAAAGTTCATCCACTTGCAAGCCTTTAACGATTCAATCCTTTCAGCGCTGCACGCGCGTCCGGCGAATCAATTTCCATTCTGGTTTATGCTGCCGATGAAAGCAAAAATGATCAGCGCTTCGGATGAACGTTTACAGCTGTCAAGTTCTTCGAACGATTATATAGCGACAACAGTAAAGAAGATTTTATTTATTTCTCGCGGCGACGAGAAAGTTGCTCCGATCTAACGGAATGGCTTCGGATTTGAAAAGCTTCCGGGGGCTTAAAGAGTTTGACTCTCCGCGGACGAGGATTAATAAGAATTGAAAAAATATTTTGGTTTCGAATTCAAAGCCATCGAATTCCCAAAACTGTGGAGTGTTCGTTAAGCCTCTCGCTACCGGCGCCTTGGAACTGAAAACTAAAGGCGCAGATAAGAGTAGCATTTATTAATATGGAAATAATATAACAATAATATATATTTTGATCGGTGAAGAGGCGAGAGTCGCGTAGGCCACGCATCATCGTCGCATTTGTACTTCTCTGATGTTAATATCCCACATCAGCAGTGCCTTCTTAATTATATTCATCCTTATGCATTACACGTAGAGTTCCCTACGACGCGTGACACGTTTACGCGTACTCGTGACAAGCTAAACTCTGCAACGAAGAATGACCAAATCCGGAGCAGAGGCGAGGCGATCGAATTCGCAGCGGCCGGCGAAGGGAGGACACGATCCCGAACTCCAATTATGCAAGAATGCATTGTTGGCGGCGTGGGGCGGAAGAGCAGGTAACGCTTGGAAGAAAGGAGAAGCTATTGTCGCCGCGGCCTACATACCAAAAATCGTAGCGGTTGATTCAGTTGCGACACGATCGTTAGAGCGTAATGCTCCCTAGAAGGCCGGCTTAAGGAGCGAGTCTTAACTAAAGAGACACGATAACGGGCCTGGGCAGCTTCTCCTCGCTGCGCGAGTCCCTCTAGGACGGCCATATACGAGAATTCCCATACCGTCTTATGGAATGTCACCAGCCGCGATACACCGTGTGCCGCGTCACTGCCATTCCTTAGACGGCTGATCGGATCGGCTATCTAACTTCTAGCTGGCAATTTCTCGAAGCAACCGGCGACCTGCCGTGACCGCCAGCCAATCGAGAGGAACTGAGAACTCGTTCCTTTCCCTCGCTCCAACCCGAAACATCTCCATCTAACCGTGCAGATAACTGTGCGATGTATCTCGTCTCCCTGGGCTAAATCGTTCACCTCGAAATTATCGACAATGGCCACCGTCGCGATAACGTTTCGATGTGTGTTTACAATCGACGCTCGGCAAAATAAAAAAACAAACCTTGAACGGTTCGAAATCGGACGGCGGATTTTGTGCAACTGGGAATACGGACTTGGTCGAGAAACGGGAATACGATAGAGTCTCGTGAACATGGTATAAAAATGTTCGGATAAAGGTCGTTGCTCGCCTGTCGGCACAACTCGAGCAGGGTATTAGACCGTCATAGGCAAGCTCGCAACGTTACACGCGTTTTAACCCCTTCCCCGCGGAGCGCTGCATTAAAATTTGATCGCGAACGTTTAGATATCAGAGTATTCGGACACGAGAGGCTTTTACCGTAGCAGAGTAATACGGTAATAATTATCGAAAGAAAGAAGGTCAAGGATACCTTCTCCAGGCGTAAACTCGATTACCGTACACGCAATACGGTAAACCTGCTGACGAAACAGGCGAACGCGGTGGTTCTTTGAACGATACTGGAGCGCATAGTCGCGAGAAGAACTTTAGACGGGTAGTTAAGTGGGTAGCTGCCAGCTGTAGCCGGATTCCACTTAACGAAAGCAGCCCCGAAAGAAGAACATCTTGAATCCCATCCTGTGCATCCTGCATCTGAAACGAGCGATTTCGAATTCTGACGAGGGTCGAGGAGACTCTTATCTCTGCCAAGATCTTCTCGAGCTACCCCAAAACGTTCCCTCTTCGGCGCCCTACAACCTCCACGAAAACTGTCCCTTCGACTATTCGTTCAACGAAACAAGTAGGTACTATAGTCCCACGAGTTCCTCGATTCTGTCGAAAGTATCTTCTTCAAAGCAACTGTAGGCCCTACGTTAAAACCCCTATTTTAATTTGCCGTTCCACGGATAAAGTACTCGACGTATAACGATGATTTTCTTTCCTGCGATTAGCAGAGAGCATGCGCGTCTCTGCAAGATCATCGAATCCTCTCGAATCGAATCGTATCGCTCCGCTTCGAACAGCTTATTGATAGTAGCTGCGAAAAAATACAATTATGTCCTCGCGTGGTTAGGAAAGCGCGTGACGCATCGGCGATATCCAATATCGGGGCGCTGTCTTGCTTGTTCTTAATTGCTAATCGATAAACAGCCGGGTGACTCAACCAGTTATATTTTAGATACCCTAAACCGACCAACACAACTCGGCCAAGCAGGCTCATAGCTTCGATCGTAGCCATTAAACGCGTTGTTCGATGTACAACGATTAAGTGGCGAACATACGGTCAGCAAAATCGATCTACTTGCGTTTAATTTTAATCTAATCAACCTTCAAATGGTTAACCCTTAACCCCTACGTTAATACCGTCGTATTCTAAACGTGGATCGCATTAAAATTTTATGAGCTTTTCATCGTAACTTGGATAAAAGCTTGTGAAAGAAAAATCTGGTAGAACGTCATCTCTGGACATTCTAAACCGAGGATGGAAAGAAATAATTCAGCAACAGTTTTTTGAAGTGCATGATAAACTGTTTAACTCTATGAAGCACAGCGATATGAACAATGTCCCATGTTTCTATTTATACCCAACTTGCATTGCGGGACTATTTTAAACTCGCATACAGATTTTAAAATAAAAAAACAATCTTGTGCTTCAAAGAGTTAATTGCATTATTGTTTGTTCGAGAGCGGTTGAACTTTTTCAATTCTACAGTCCAATTAAAACTCTTAGGAACTCTGACCTTTTTTCTCGTGCTCCTTATCTCAACTTTCTAGATATAAGCAATTGTATTAATTGATTATATGCGCTGGCCAATAATTATCGACACGATACGGATTCCTTTCATAGTAGCTTAGAACATTTTAAGAGCTCTTTGTTAAATACGTTCTAGGTTTAGTGTGCATTGTTCTGTACACGTTTAACTATGTGCTGCTATAAGGACTTATCTCCATTCCTAAATCATTACTATTATTATTATTTTTTCAATTATACGAAGTGAAAATCGAAGCGTATTATGATTTTGGATTAACAACCGCTTTACGATGTAAGGGTTAACGTTTAAAGGACCTCGCAGTAAACGGCAACGCGGCGCAAAGGGTTGAAACGCAGAATTCGTGGGACCAACTAGATAGCTACTTTCGGAAAAAAGATAGAAAAGGCATACATAGCGAGGAACGTTCGCGAACGCGGCCAGTTTTCCTTTCTCGGTGTTACGCGTGCCGTGTTACATCAGTCGCCGGTGGAATTCACTGCACATCGGATTCGTGATAACAGTAATAACGCAGAAAGCGAACGAACGCATTTAATGCTTGCGTAATAACGCATAAGCATCGGTTGCGCATCTCTTCCGGTTTCCAACGTCCTTGTACGGATACCACGAATGCCCGTGCTAATCGCGCGTTTATGGCGACAAAACGGAGATATCGCGCCACGGTCATTGTAATAATAATAAGCGCGAAGGGAAACGAGCTTAACTAAGTCCCCGTAACGAGTTTGCCGTACGAGTTACCGTCCAATTATCCCTGGCCAACCGCGACTTTCGAGTCTCGTCTTCTCACGAAGAATCGAGAACCACTCTGCATCAGTTGAAACTCGCGCACGACGACAACGCGGAATTCTTTATTTCCGTTGCTGCTGCTACGCCATAATTAACAGCCAGAGATGCCACGTAATTTCTGCTTTCTCCGGGGATAAACTTTCGGAAGATTGTGAAAGATTTTACCGTTACCGGGAAATGAATATGCCGTCGTCGCTAATAAACAAGCTGAGGATTTTCACGTATTCATGGGGAATTTTAAGTCAGGTTTACGTCATATTTAGACTTCTATCCGCGCGTTCTCGATAAGATCCCTACGGTTTTTTAATATCCCCCGTCGTGCAATTTATTTTATTGCCTACAGCACCGCCTATAATTATCCGAACGATAGAGACGTCACGCTATTCGTCGACATCGCTATAAAACTTGAATCAGTACCGCATATTCGTTATTTACTTGTTTCGTTTACACCTGGGAATCCTTTGGTACGCGATCTTTTTGAAAGACGAGTAGGTAGATGAGTTCTTAGCGCAGATTACTTGCAGATAATTTTATACAGCTTAAATACTAAATTATCTAAGCATCAGCTCATCTACTTGCTTTTGGAATCATTCCAATAATTACGAGTAGCACTGTACACGTTAGCTAGCGATAGCTAATCAGATTTCATCCGGAAGAGTGCTCGAATTGATCGTATGAAACAGAGCTAGATTAAAATCGTAGCAACGTAATATAGTATAACATAGTAAAACATAATCGAATAACATGGCGTCACGTAAATCTACATGGGCTTCGAAAACAGTGCCATCTCCGAAAATAATAATAACTAATAATCGCCGATCTTGCAACGCATAGCCAAAGTTGGGAGTTTTGATTCAATTTTGCCACCCTGACATCTTAAACTATAATATACTCGATCTACATCTGAATCGGTCTCCGTCTCCGATGCGCTAACGAGATAAAATTCTGATCCGCGTTGGAAAGGAAAATTCGAAAAAACGATATCGCTATCGCGATCCACGGAAGATATATCGAAGCCGACGCCGTGGCGCTTATCTATTATTTCCAGCTGAAATAGTTGGACACACCGGGTTACGTATAAAATATGTGGAAGCACGTGTGCCTATATACTTTCGGTCAAACGTAATACATACAACGTTAGCAACGCTTCGTTCTGCAATTAATTTCTTTCCGGCTGCATTACGAAACGCGCATCGTTTCAGCCGGCTACCCGTAGGAATTTCCAGCTGCTCTCTGCAATTCTATTTCGCGTTTTCCACCTTTTTTAATTGCACCTATCCCGCTTCTAATTTTATCCTATTATTTCTATACGGTGTACAGAAACCCGTCGGCAACAGGCATGGAAAAAATTGCGGCGTGTCCGGTTAAATACGCAGGCTGAAACATTAAACGCGCGCGTTCATCGGCCGGCCTTAGACACGAATATTCGACGGCTGGTCGCGTTCTCTCTTCTTCTTCTTCGAGCGATCGTAGACTAAAAACGACCAGAAGAGCCGAGAGAATCGTTCCACGACCTAATTCCGCGAGCGCATCACACGGTGAAGGGAACCGTTTTACCTCGTTACGAGACCCCAATCTTTCGCCGATATTTTCCACCGTTAATTAGACCAATTATATATTACGTCCGATCGTGAAGCTCGCGACGATCGGCCAGGATCGCGTCGCAAACGCGCGTTCCCCGAGTCCAATGCTCCGGATTGCGTAATTATTACGAGGCCGTCGAAGGTTAATTAACACGTTCGCACCGCGCCGGCAATCGAGGTTGTCTCTTCAACGCGTAAGTTCTGTCCGACGCGTGTATTTCGCACCTGCGCACCTGCGATCGATCTTCAACCGTATTTCGGGCAAATTTCGCTGCGTTTCAAACGCATTGCGTATACGACGCTCTGTGTTAAAACTTTAATATTCAATTAGAACGCTGGCTTTCGAACGATAAAATGAATGAAATGCTTTATACACGGTACCGCGGTACAGGGGCAGCGGTTAACGGAGTTAACGTTACGAGACAAGGAATCCGATACCGGCGACATATCATCAATCGAATTACGCAGCGAGCGCGAAATTTTATCTTTCCCCGAAGGCTTGCCTGCCAAAGGTAAACGTACACGCGTAACCGTACACTGACAGCGCGAGAAATAGGGGGGAAAGATGAAGGTGCAAAGGTGGAACTGTAGCTTATTAATATCCGCGTGCAATTGAAGATTAGCGTGTACCAAATTTACTTTAACCCATTGGGTGCGAGAGGCGTCTATGTACGCTATATGTCTATGCGTATATATGCATCGGTAGGATTTTCTACAATGCATCGTTCATTCATTTTCTAATTTAGAATAATAATGCTTATTGGACATGTTACAATGCTTGGAGATTTGTTTCAACAGCGATGCAACGTTTTATTATTTTGCGCTTCGAGATAATTTATACGTACATTGGTACGCATTTTGTACGCATAGAATAGAGGTATATATGTACGTAATAAGATCTGAAAGAAGAAAGATGTACATACATTGTACACCGTTCTTCCTTTCGTCAACTGTATTTGTTGGGTGCGAAACGTGCCCGAACGGATAACACAAATCGATCTTTAAGCTTAAGGCTTCGGAAATTGAGGAAAAGTGCCGTTTGTCGAACGCCAGTCATTAGAGGTGTCCTTGTCAGCGGTAAAATTTCCGAACTTCGACGTAGGCGTAGGTGTTAACCGGCTGATTTCATCGCCGCTTTCGTCTGCAGGCTAATCTAATTGTTTCGGGGACAAGCAGTGGCTTCCCCCGGTGCGTATTTGCTACCTTAAAACGATACGAACGCGAGCATCGCGAATTTCCATAGGTCGTCGGAAATTGGGTCTCGATCTTAAGGAAAGCTGCTTAGAAGTCGGGCTGTGAAAGATGCAGTGGCACGCGGGTACGCGATAGATAGGACGTGCCACTTTCTCGGTTCTAGGAGGCCTTTATATTCCGATCCAAGGACGCTCGGGCCTCGCTCGATCGAACGCAAAGATAGAGAACAGTCACGAGGAGTGCCATTGAATGTAACGAGGTAAATGCTCAATGGCGATAGGCCGGCATTATTTCTGGTTCGTGCGGCTCGACAAAGATCGCGCACGATCTCGATGCACGTCCCAGTTTCCGGTTCGTTAAACGGTCCTGCGCATCATGACGGAGGGGTCCCGTCGTTCGTTCTTTTCCGCGGGTCGATTCACGGAAAGCCCATTAGCCACGACCATTAGATGAAGCAGCAACGATCCGGCGGCGAAGATCGCGCACGTGAAATCGCCGAGTCCGAGAAGAGAAATATGAATTACCGAGCCGCTGGAATCGTTAGCGAATTATCGTCCGGGAGGATTGAAAGAAATTGTCGGGCACGTTGTATCCCAGTGAACGATCGTGCTTCCGGGTTATCTAATGCGAGAAAGTCAGCCCCGCGCCGCCTTCAATTTGCCGATCGCGATCTTAATTTTCTGCATTTTCCGCGCAACAGCGGACATGCTCGGTTTCACCTCGCTTCACCACCGACCAACCTTTACCGCCAAACTAGCAGACTCCAACCGGCGACTTGGAAACTACGCCGGAGCGAAGTTCCAAGTCGGATCCGTTCGATTGGAGAAAATCGTCCGGCGTCGGACGCGCGGCCGCGAAATGTATAAAACGGTATGAAAGCGACAGCATTGGGTTGCACGGAAAATTCGTAACGCCTTTGACAATCTCTGCTTCGGTTGTGTAATTGGTGAACTGGAAGGGGGTTATGTTTTATCAGCTTCAGTTAAACAATAGCATACTTTATCTGAACAAACAAACTGCTCCTGCTTGGACGATTTAAAATCCAATACGCGATGGACGGTACGTTAGTTAAAAGCAGAGGCAACTTTTTCCATTGGAGAACGCTAAACATCGTAATTTCGATAACGAGGTGGCAAGGATTGTTAATCGTTGAAACTATTAGCATTTATCGTGACGTTTGCAAAGCTTCATTAATACCCAGAAATCGAATAAATCGGAAGTCTAGAAGAATTATACGCTTGCGTGGGTTCGTTTCGTGGAAAGAAAGCGTGCAAACGGTGCAGACTTTTTGGAAATGACAGGATTACGAAATTTCCTTACAGTCGTGCACGTATCAGACGACAAATACTCCGGCGCAAAACTGTTTACCGAAACGTTGCTGCGCGCGTATCACCTTTGAGCGTTTCGAAAGCATCTCCGCGAACTCTGCGAGCAATCTAACGAATGGCATACAATGGGAGAGTTCACAGGATGTCTATATGGCAGCAACGGGTGCAGTTTGCGTTGCACCGATACCGTAAATAAATGTGGTGTAGCAGCCGGTTAAATGCGCCCGCGTGCCTCGAATGCTCACGATCGGCCGTCACTTGAAATTCTGCGTGCGCCGCTGCGCCGTGCCGAGACGTGCCAGCGATATTTTTGTTAACTAAGCCGATATTAAAGAAAGTGAAATGCTTGAATTATGAGCACACGTACGAAAAGAAAGTCGTCCGTGCCAGGCTGCTATTCAACCGTATCGATCGCCAATCGCCAGCTTCGTGCAATCGAATCGCGAACTGTTAAGTTTCCCGCTGCCACGCGGCGCCCGCGAGCACATCGATATCTCGCGCGAGGCTTCCTTGCAATCGGTATGCATTTCATTTTCGAACGCGAGCAAAGTTACGCAATCCGCGAAACTTAGCAGCCTGTACTTTTAATCCTTTGGAGTCGCAGCTTTAGCTCTCGTCTAAACTGCATCCGCAAATTAACGAGAACAGACTAATCGCATTGCAGTATATTTAACGCTACAGCTACCGACAATTTGCATATACGTATTTGCTTCTGCCAAACGAATTAAAACGATAGATACGTAAAGACAATTTTGCTTGCTGCTGGTAGGATTATAGGAATAATTCCTTATAGAAAATAGTGGCAAATTTGCGGAAAGATAGGTACAAGTTTATACAGCTTTTGCAAAAGAATTACGAATGAATGGTTTTACGATTACGAATAAATTGTACGAATTTTCAACCAATTAGATTAGCGACCATTAAAGCGTGCTCAGTTTTAATTTACGCGGTGCCATTGCGGTGCAAACATTAACCCTTTCGCTGCAGTACCTCAAAACCCAAAAGCGTTTCTGACGCACAGATGAGGCTACTTTTTATTAATTAAAATGTATCACAAGTGCGATACACGCGTATGAACGATAATAGAAATGCTAGGGTGGTTCAAAGAAGAGTATCGCCGTAGCTTAGCTAACACGTGCTCCATTTCGGAGGACGTGTATATATGTATATATACTTTCCTTATCGGAAGGGTTAAATTTGTAGCCACTGCACAAGCGCACATATTACCGGAATCTATCTCCCCGATAAAATTTATGGACGGTGCAGATTGGAAAACACCGATACGATAAGAACGGAAACTAGCAAAGCTGAAAGCAATCGATGACTCACCTTCGGCTTCTCCCGTTTCTTCTTAATGATTAGTCCGTCGTTCTCGATATAATCGGGCACGTCCTTCCGGTTGCTGAAATTGAACACCATGGTGTTGTTTTGCTGGTTCCACGGCTTCGTTTCCCATAGTCCGGCGCCAGCCGAGCCGGTCTTTTTAGCGGGTTGAATCTCGTCGGCGCTCTTCAGGCTAACCACAACCTTCGTTGGCTGCTCTATGCTCTTCACGCGATTTATCAGATTCTTCTCCAACTCCCGATTGCTCAAATTCTGCTGCGGATGCTGCGTCTTGGTGGACACCAGCGGCCTTATTATTCCTATCTGTTTCTGAGGTGGAGACTCGGTCTTTTGGCATCTTATCGTCTTCGTCTCGTTCCCTTGCGGATACGACGTAGCGGTGGACGTCTTGATCAGGCCCAGGCTGCAGATAGCACCGATCGGTTTGTTCTCCACGTTCGCCTTGGCATCCGCGTCCTCCTTGCCGTCCTCGATCTTCCTGTCGCAGTTATCCGGTTCTAGCCTCTCCTGCAGCCTGCAGACCGCCTCCTGCTCCGTTACAGAGTTCGCGGAACTCGCCGGTAAAAACGACTTGCCCCTGGATTCCGACGACAAAGATAAAGGCGACGGCGACGGCGACGGCGACTTCGTCTCGCTTCGAGTCTCCGCTTGCTGTTCGTCCGCCGCCTTCTGGCCGTTCTGCTTGAATCCCGGCAAGTAACTCTTGTTGGACGTCGGTTTATCGTTGAAACTGAACTGCATCGTGACGCCGGTTCTCGCGATATTCTCCAGCGCGGTCTTCGAGATCGTCTTCGGAGCGTCGACCTCTTCCGCGAGCTCATCGTCGTTGGACACAGAGTTACCGATCGGAGTTTTCATTTCATCGGGCTTCTCGCGTTCCGTGGGACTCTGTATCCTCTCCGGAGGCACCTGCTGCCTCGGATGTTCCGTGGCGATGATGTTCGCGGTCTCCTCGATCTGCGATCGCGGTGGTTTAACGGGTTCGGGCATCGACAATTGCCGGAGTAACTCTCGGCTGGGACTCGGCGGTGGTTTGTGGACGGGGCTGGAATTCTGCCTAGGCAAATCTTTCATCGGGGACGGAGGACTGTGGACGCGCGACGAGCTCTGCCTGAGCGTATCCTTCATCGGGGACGAAGGGCTCTGCAGCCTGGGAGAGGAAATTCTAGGAGAGAGGACAGGCGTTACGGGCGGCGATTTCACGCTGATTTCCAGCGAGGATTTTAATTTAGTCGATTGGGGTTCGGGACTGGGAGCAGGGGAGAATTTCAGTTTAAAGGATGGCTCGGGCGACGGGGAGGGGGAATGGGACTTTTCGATCTGCTGGAACTTGCTGACCACCGACGACACCGACTGGACTATGGAGTCCGTGATTACCCCATCGATGTGGTACTCCAGCTGGCCCTGTTGGGTCTCGATCAGCTCAGCTGTTGGTTTCTGCGGCAACACGATCTTCTTTGGGGAACCCGGAGCTCTGGAATTGCCATTGACGAACGGTTTCGGTTGAATCGGCGGTTTCGGCACCACCTTCTTCTGCGCCTGGGCTTTGAACGTGTCGTTGATGGTCTTAAACGTGGCCACCTTCGCGGCCACCTCGCCTTTTGGTTTCAGCTTCTTCGCGGAACCCTCGAAGATTCTCATGGTGGTCTTGACTAGATCCGGTGGCGGCCTTTCCGTTTCCGCCAGCAACGGTTTGATTCTCTTCGGCTTGTTCACGGCTTTCGGTCTGTCCAGCTCGCCCAATCGACTTTCTATTTTCACCGTGGTTCGATCGATCAGAATAATGTGATCGTTCACCGGCTCCTGCTTCAAACCGTTGGCCGCCGTGCGACCGGATACACCGTGGGTACTGCCGACCTCGTCAGTCCCATTGTACCTCATTAAAGTCTCCACGCTTCGAGCCCGTTTCATCGATTCATTGCCGCGGCAAGCGTTCCTGTACCTGTCGGTTTTCGTCGCCGCACCGGTGGTCGCCCTTTTCGTATACTTTCTCGCGTTCTTCTCCCCGGGCTCGTCGTCGCAATCCAACAGGTCCTCCAAGCTGGCCGCGCGTCGAAAGCGTTGCACCGAGACGCGGCTCTTGTTCATTTCCCGGAGTGTAAGGTTAAGGTACTTGCTCTTTAATCTGTTGACGATCCCCGGCCCGTATTGCAGCTCCTCCGAGCTGTCGCTTTCTCCGTCGTCGCTGGCCGTCGCTCTGTTCCTCGCCATTTCCACCTCGATTTTACCGGTCTTCGTTTTCGACAGCTCCGTCAGAAGGTCCCTCTCCACTTTGTTCGTCCGACAGACGCGATGCTCCTCGCAACCGGCCAACGTATCGCTTCGTTTACCTGCACCTGCCTCTTGCCTGCAGTCCTCGCTCTCCGACCCGTCACCGTGATCCGATTTGCGTTCCATATCCGTCAACGACTTGCTTAGCATACCGTTCGCAACATCCTCCGAGTCGGAGCAGAACGAGAGATCCGCCTCGAGACGCATGTTGCACGCGACTGTCGTGAGTGTCGAGGCGACGTCGGCAGCGGCGGTCGCGGCCGTTCCGCCGCTCGCGATGGCGCCACACGCCGGTCCTCTCGAGAAAAACGGCGAAGAAGATACAACGACACCAGCTATGGCGTTTCCACCACTACCACCGTTCGCACTCAAACTATTCACCAGGTTTACAACACTGTCCTCTCCGGTGCTCGCGGTCCGCGTTTTCGACGACACATTCCCCCCTACGCACTGCTCTTGACTAGCCGTCGGATCCACCGCTTCCGTCGTCCCGCCCGTTCCCGTCGTCAACGAACCGATCACTGCCGAGCATAGCTTCACACTGGCACCGTTACTCGCCAGCACTTTGCTCTGCTGCCTGCGACGCTGAATCAGATCCCTTTTCCACTGTGGCACGTTGCTGCCGCCCGTTTCGCCGGCACTTGTCGTCGTGTTGCTGGCGGTAGCCATGTTGGACGCGCGATGGGCGCGTTCGCAAACGCGCGCCCAATTCTACACCGCACCGTAGGTAGTTCCTCTCTCCGATTCGATCCGATTCTTCCCGTCCCCGTCGGCTCGGCACTCGGGGCTAGGGGCTCGGCCAAATCTATCCTCTTTCTTTCACATTCGACGCTCCGCGTTCGTCCTGCTCGCTCGAATTCTTCCATGCGACGAAAGGCACGAGCAGCTGCGAACCCTCGCCTCGATGGAAAATCGATCTCTTTGACACATATGCAAGCTATGCACGCTCGCACGCGCACGAGGTCGACGAAACGCACGTTTCGGCTTTTTGACGATTACTCGCGTATCATTCCGCGCGCGTTGCTTTTGCCAAACGATATTCTCCGTTTAACGAATACATATGTTGCTCGTCGCGGAAGAACGAGTGCAAACCGCGGATAACGAAAACCGCAATCCTTTCTTCGCGATTCGAATCGACGCGCACAGTATTCGAAGACCGAGCGGAGTTCGGCGAAGAATACTAGAAAAAAAATCGAAGGCACCTGTTCCCCGTGAGAGACACGCGTTCACACATGCACACACCGCGTCGAAAATCGAGAGGAACAACGCTGACGAGAGAAGCAACTACTCAACGTACCGTGCGCCTACTATTTCACTCCATGGTAACTATCATGTCCGCTTCCTGGTGCAGCGTCGTACCCGGCGAAGGCTCGCCAATCGCTGGAAATCGAAAGTACCTGCCCGTGAGCACGCACTCACGCACGCACTCACGCACCCACACGAAACGCCGACGAAAGGCGAGCGCGGCCGTCCTCTCTTGTTCGCTCGCACTCCACTCCTGCCCCTGCCACTGCCGCAACCGAGATATCGCCTCTCTCTCCACTCTTCGCTCGCCACTCTCCCGTATTCCCGTACCCGCACCCGTGCTCCTGTCTCCTGTCTCCTATCTCCTATGCACCAGCCCCCTCTCGTTGCACGTACCACGCCAACACCACATGCCACAAGCCGCAGCCTATCCGACGTCTCTTCTCTCCTTCGCCCTTCTTCGTAGTCCCGTTTTCCTTCACAAGCGCTCGCTCCGCCACCCTGACGTCACGCTCTCGACCGAGCAATCGCCGCTCCTATCGAGTGCCGCGAACGAACATCGAAATCGCTCGCACTTGGACCTACCTTCCAACGCCTATCGCGATTTCAAACTCGATTCTCGAGAGCGCCAAATATAAAAGCGGCGAAAGGGTTGCCGAGGGTGGCTCTCAACGTTCGCTAACTGTACGATAGACGACGACTCGTTTACGACCGCTCGATACGAACTGAAATAAATCGCGCATAGCTGCTCACTCTTGGATCGAACTTATATAAAAAGAATTGTATTGTAGTTTACCGAACCGAATGATCGGAGTAGGAGAAAGTAAAGGGGTTTATAATGATACTCGTCGAGATGTTCGCGATTTATACAGGGATTTGTACATTTCAATTCTATGGACGCATATATGAGCGTCTAACGAATGGGTTTATACTTCGGTTTATACTCTTGACAAATGGAAAAATGATCAGCGTTATCAATGTTCCTGTAGTTCCTACACTTTCGACAATAGGCAAGATTTTATTCATTTTTCGTAGCAATCGCTATTACGAACCGAAGGGTTAATCCTTTGCACTGGCAAAATGTTGTTAACGCGATTCATTCGACAAAACTCGAGTGCGCTTTTGCGGTGACCTCCGGAGAGCGCTGAAAAATGACGCGCGTCGCCGTAATGGTGTCAGCGGAGTTCTTAAGGCTTTTGAAAAAGTGGCATTGCAATGTTTGAACTAACGGTAAGGCTGAAGCGCGCGTTGTCGCGTCCCTGTGTGTATAACCCTTTATCGTTAAACGAAGCTATTTAGTAGAAAAATGTGGCATGTGTTGAGCACGTTTAGAACGAGGGGGAAGCGCATCCGGTGGACGATAATAATGAGTATGAGGGGGGAAAAAAGAGCAGGACGGATCTGAGAATGGAAACGAACGATGACCTAAAGCGGTGGAATTCTGAGCATTCGGCTCGTTTCATCGTTTCATCGTTTCCCCGTGTTCCGTGACGCGCGAGTCCCGCTTGGAATGTTTGCTCATTGCGCGCGCTTTACGCGAAAACTCTTGTGTGGGTGTTATTATCTCGTTACACCGTAGACTGGTGTTTCGTACGCACGGGATTATATAGCCCTGGCTGGTTCACGAAATAGTTCACTTCCGGCGACGGCAGTGCTATCAGAGCGTGCGAAGATTCACGGTAACGTCGGCGTTCGCTAGAAAAACACAAAGTACCCGTGCATTTGTTTATACCGTCGTCTAATTCCCATTGCGCCGATATAAATCGTTTATCGATCAACGGACCCGTGAACTCCAAAAAAGCGGAAATCCACTTCCTCGCTACGCGATTAGACTGCGAATTTATTCGCATATGCAAAATACTCAAAGTAAAGCACGAATTATTGTATTTCGAGGGAAAAGCAACTCTTCGCTTAGCTTCCGTTCTTTTAATTCTATCGATAAAGGTATGAATTTGCATAATAATTCGCCGTCGAGTTACGAGGGTTTGCTAATTAACATTGCACTCACCAAAGCGATCGAAATAACTTACTCATCGCCTCTTACAAAAATTGTATACAATTTGCTGCGATTTCCAACAAGAGGAACGAATAAACTTTCGCATCTATTGCGCTACACATTCTTTAAGTATCCATCGTTGTAACTTCTTTGTTGCCATAAGCCACGAACAAGTAAATCAGCAAATAAGCCTGAATCGTCGGTACTTCAAGTATTAAGGGGAATTTATCGAAATTGGACCACGATTCGAAGCGCTTGCTTTTCGGGAGAAAAGTTCGTTCTAGACACTTTAATAATACGAAAAATTCAGCAACGCAACTTTCATCGAGTCGTAGAAATGCCAACAAATCGTTAAATGGAACGCACGCGACTTATGCAACTATTTAGCATGATCGAACGAGTAACGTGGCAAATTTATGTTATCGGGAAATCTGGAATGCGAGTGCCTTTACTCTAATAGCTCCTTCTTCCCCCCCTCTTTTTCCCTATGAAACTTCGTTACAAATTCTTAGCCTTTCTGTAGCTATTACGTTCCAGGTAGTTCGCAAATTGTGCAACGGTTCTTTATCCTCGATATTCGCATAAATCATGCCTCGATGCGCAGTCACTATTGTTAAACATTACTTAAACAGGATGTTGCCGGACTACAAAGGAATGCGATTCGTTTTCAAGCGCCTCCGTTGCCTCAGGATTCGAAATTTGAATGGTCAACGTTTCGCCACTGACGAAGCTTAGGATAAGTTATTGATTTTCGTATAGAGACATCAGGGGGGCTACCTGACCCCTTTCAATTTTAGCGTCACATGCGACATTGCCAGTTTCAATTAGACTAAAGCAACAACATTTTTAGTGTTATTATTGTTATTATTATTTATTATTAACGGGCAAAAGTCCACGAAGTAGAAGAAAAGAATATATGCAATAGCGTTGACACCGGCAAAGTCACATACGTGGAACATAAAATATTTGATAGACAGTTAATAAGGAAGATGTAGATAAAGTAGAGATTTGAAACTATTGATATTGTTGGTGAAAAAGTCGATGCGGTTTACAATGTTTATTAGCAGATTTCGCATATTCTAACGAAAGGGTCAAGATGGTTAATGTTGGATGATAGGAGAGGCGGTCTTTTAGAACGATGGGAATTATAAATGAATGCTGGGCGAATGAATTGCTTCCGATACACGTGATTTGTAACAGGCATATCTATAATAACGCGCATGGAAGTATATATACTTTTACCATGAAGATACGTATAATCAAGTAAAATGTTCCATTTCAACCTGGAAACAAGGAATTAATGCGTAACAAAAAACAATGTAATCGAAAAGGAACATCAATGGGAACCATACAACGATATGCTAATGAGATAAACGTGAACGAAGTTAAATACATGGACAGAGGGTTAATTTTCGCATCTTTGATAGACGGATTTTCATATAATTCTTAAAGCGAGCCATTTTAAATCGCAAGGGGCGTGAAGAACCTTCGTCTTTTTACGCAACGATGAACCGTAATGATTCTATGTAAGAATGGATAGTCCATCCTATGCGTTGTCAATGTAAGTACTATGTATCTGAAGTTGTACGATGCGTTCGGCTGAATCGGTTGAAGAACATAGCGTCACATTAGTATTTATAAAGTAGGGTGCACGGGGTAATATCGGTAATATGGCCGTCGGTTCTCGACACGTAAGTACGGAACCAGTTCCCTTATGAAACCGGTTTGGAACTAGTTTTCATTAGTTTTTCGGCCCCCTGGAAGATCGTGGCACGACCGACATTGCCACTCTGCCGGACTTCTTTCAGAGATTGGCACGGCGGTTTCGTTTGCTAGATTGCGCTAATATGGCCGATTTTATAGAGCAGAGAGGTAAGAGAAGTAGCTCTCGGACAAGGACGTGTGGTACTTTTGTCGACGTATCCGGTACCATTGACGAAGTATGGAATAAATTATCCATTCTTGTGTAGAATTATTAGGCCCCTTACCATTTGAGCATCACATGCGATATTACCAGTTCAGAGTAGAATAAGACAGCAGCGCTTTCAAGACGGTGGGGATTGTAACTAAGTTGTGCGATTATCAAGTACAGACGAGGTACAGGATAGACCTATCATCATATGGGACTTCGTGTCACATGCTCTGAAATTCCGACCTCGAAGAAAATCCGAGTGTTTCATACGCCCTCTGTAGTACTCATAGTTATTGTAATTCTTGCATTCACCTCAGCGTATCAAAAATAGGGAAACTTTCTCTTTAAAATCTTTTTTGTTTCATTTAAATTCTACTTTTTATTGGAAAAATATGATTATCGAAAGAGAAGCGCACGTTTTACTCGTTCCTGACCAACCCCAAAACATTTATTAAAACGTTTCAAACTTTAACTCGCCGCCATTTTGAAGTTGCATGAACGTTTTCAAAATCCCTGCACTACCATAATCGGTGAACCTTCCCCTTTAAACCACTTTTTGGTTCACATCAATTCGACTTTAGGTTGCCGAGATATCGTCGTCTGAAGAAAAGAGCAGTTTTAAAGAAGGGCGCTATTTTGCACTCTTAGAAATTTGTTGTAACGATGAATACAATACGTTATACATTTCATGTAAATAAAAAACACATTTGCAGTAGTACGGTGTTAGCTTTCGATAAAGAGATACATTATACTGCCGAACGTATTAATTTACGCTTTGCACATTTACGTGGCATTACGTGTACAGGCATCGAAATGTATTTTTTTAATGCGTTAAAAAATTTAGACGTACAAGCGCGAGAAAATGCCGCGAATCAATTGTACAGCAAAATTGTTATGATGTCTATTTTTCTCCGCTAACAATTTCAAAGTACGGATGAGGTAGAGAAGGAGTTAATAGTAGAATTAGGGTTAGAATAAATGAAACAGTAACCTAGCTTTTTTAAAATATTTCGTTCAATGAACGACAATAATCTTCTCGTCGTCCAATACAATCGTGATCCTAGTCAAACGTAAAACTAAACTGCGCGCGCACGAAACTGCACGAGACTGCGCATTCGCAATTTTTACGCGGGAAACGACTAAGTAACGGTCAGTAACGGTCGACGCGTGCCGCATTAAGACGCCATTATCGATACCACGAAAAAATGCTTAGATATCGGTTCCTAATCGTTTCTTTCCCTCGAGGCTGACCTAAAATGAAACCACGGTGTGTAGCAAACCACAATAGCGCGGTTTTAATCGTATAATTGCTTCGGCTCGTGAAAAATACGAAATTTCGTGTGACGCGTCAAGACTCCGATCTCGATGTGATTAGAAAAATGCTTAGATATCGGAATCTAAGCCCGCGACGCGATCGAAACCACCAAAAACCGAAAGTGCGGAGTGGAATGGATAATAATCCAAGGTTTCAATCGTATAAGTGCCTCGGTTCGTGAAAAATACGAAATTTCGTGTGACGCGTCAAGACTCCGATCTCGATGTGATTAGAAAAATGCTTAGATATCGGAATCTAAGCCCGCGACGCGATCGAAACCACCAAAAACCGAAAGTGCGGAGTGGAATGGATAATAATCCAAGGTTTCAATCGTATAAGTGCCTCGGTTCGTGAAAAATACGAAATTTCGTGTGACGTGTCAAGACTCCGATCTCGATGTGATTAGAAAAATGCTTAGATATCGGAATCTAAGCCCGCGACGCGATCGAAACCACCAAAAACCGAAAGTGCGGAGTGGAATGGATAATAATCCAAGGTTTCAATCGTATAAGTGCCTCGGTTCGTGAAAAATACGAAATTTCGTGTGACGCGTCAAGACTCCGATCTAGATGTGATTAGAAAAATGCTTAGATATCGGAATCTAAGCCCGCGACGCGATCGAAACCACCAAAAACCGAAAGTGCGGAGTGGAATGGATAATAATCCAAGGTTTCAATCGTATAAGTGCCTCGGTTCGTGAAAAATACGAAATTTCGTGTGACGTGTCAAGACTCCGATCTCGATGTGATTAGAAAAATGCTTAGATATCGGAATCTAAGCCCGCGACGCGATCGAAACCACCAAAAACCGAAAGTGCGGAGTGGAATGGATAATAATCCAAGGTTTCAATCGTATAAGTGCCTCGGTTCGTGAAAAATACGAAATTTCGTGTGACGCGTCAAGACTCCGATCTCGATGTGATTAGAAAAATGCTTAGATATCGGAATCTAAGCTCGCGACGCGATCGAAACCACCAAAAACCGAAAGTGCGGAGTGGAATGGATAATAATCCAAGGTTTCAATCGTATAAGTGCCTCGGTTCGTGAAAAATACGAAATTTCGTGTGACGTGTCAAGACTCCGATCTCGATGTGATTAGAAAAATGCTTAGATATCGGAATCTAAGCTCGCGACGCGAACGAAACCACCGAAAACCGAAAGTGCAGAGTGGAATAGATAATAATCCAATGTTTCATTCGTATACGTGCCTCGGTTCGCGAAAAATATAAAATTTCGTGTGACGCGTCAAGTGTCGGATCTCGATGTGATTAGAAAAATGCTTAGATATCGGAAAATAAGCCCGTGACGCGATCGAAACCACCGAAAACCGAAAGTGCGGAGTGAAATGGATAATAATCCAAGGTTTCATTCGTATAAGTGCCTCGGTTCGCGAAAAATATGAAATTTCGTGTTATGCGTCAAATCTTCGATCTCGATAGGATTAGAAAAATACTTAGATCTTGGCTTCTAATCGTTTCCTTCGGACGAAACTGGTAGAAATGAAAGTGCGGAGTGCAGTGGTTATTAGTCAATCGGTTTTATTTGGATACGTGCGTCGAGTCGTAAAAGATAAAGAATTTCATGTGACGCATCGAGACGCCCAATCTCGATACGTTTAGAAAAGTGCTTTAGAAAAGCACTTCGTTTATAAAAGCTGCGTGAACATTTTCAAAATCCCTGGATTGTCATGATCGGTGAACCTTCCCCTTTAAAATGCTTTTTGTTTCACCTAAGTCCGACTTTCGGTTGCCGAGATATCATCGTTTAAAGACGAGTTTAATTTTTTCCCGCTATTCTCGGCCTCCGCAAACTGACCTACTTCTCAACCACCTTCACCATTCGTAGTATTACGCAGGTCAGTTTTACTATGTTTACTATGTCATTCGTAACTCCGCGCGCCTTATCCATAAGAGTCAACTTTAAACGGCCATATCTCGCGAAAGAGTTGAGATATCGACGTGAAATGGAAATCAAATTAAAGGGCATATTTTCCTCTCTCACCAGAATCATCGGCTCTCCATTTTTCACGATCGCAAGCGTAATTACGGAACAAAGAACGTGGGGGGTGTAGGAACTTTTTTTTTGAGGAAACTACGAATCCAAAATTCTTGAAACTTGGTGAGAGGTTGAGTGTTTGGAATAGTAGCTATCTAAGAGCGCGCGGCGATGTTTCCCTGCTATATTGGCAAGGGGGGAGGGGTCATTTGACTCTCCTTCTTTGGATCACTCGTGAGACGGACCGTTTTCAATTTATCACAATTTTTCTAGTACAATACGACAAGATTTATTTATTTATATATCTTTATTATACGTTTGCGCTCTCAGGAATTTATTATAACAATGAATACAATACGTGAAACATTTCGTTACGTAACAGCGTAATATTAAAATAATTTAAAGAATATACGAGATACACCATGAGATTGATTTGTTAATGCTTTTTAATTCGCCGATATTGTAAATGCTCGAACGTATATATAAAACTGTATATCCAACCATATTTAAATTGTTACGGATATTATAGTTTTAATTCTTATCACTTGCAGCGCTGCACATTCATTTCATGCTTAACCGTTAACGTTGAACGTGACACGAAAATGGTAATGGGGCTCATAGCCCCAAAACCGTGTGACAAACAAAAGCATTGGATGAGTGGTCTATCCTGTTCTTAGTCAATGATGTCACGTCTATTCTGTACCTCGACTCTGCAGGGGAGGTGCGTCCCTCGAATTTTGCTCTGGGAAATTTAGGTATAATTAACAATTATTAATCAATATTCTTACGAAAAGTACACAAGCACCGTAGTCGTTAATATTAGGGAGACTTCTATGTAAAAATATGGCACAAACAAGCGTTTTTTGTAATAAGAATCTATTTCGAAAGTTTGGCGCCGGTAGATCGGCCTCCTTCCATTCGACGTTTACTTAATTTCCTTCTATTTTCACTCTACCTTTTTTCCGATACTAAGAATTCCTTGAGACTCGTTAAATACGATCGATCAGTCGCGAAGTTGCGCTAAATTCGAGTCCATAAACGTAATTTTCAAGTAACAAATTTCCTTTACAGACTAGCTTGACTTACCTATCGAAACAATCGATTCTCGCCGCCATGTTTAACAATCGAAGCAACACTCGATATCGTTTGCGCAGCCCGCGTTCGTCGCGTCAGTTCGCGTTCCATCTTGTCCGCGAGATT
This sequence comes from Eucera pruinosa, assembly GCA_028830335.1. Taxonomy (NCBI): domain Eukaryota; kingdom Metazoa; phylum Arthropoda; class Insecta; order Hymenoptera; family Apidae; genus Eucera; species Eucera pruinosa. The sequence goes on from JAMYCR010000007.1 coordinate 19,565,004, forward strand.
TTAACGTGCACAGTTATTTTATGCAATTGCGACAACGCGAATTATTCTTCTTTATAGATTACGCGACACTGTGTAATTCGAAGTATCGCCACGAAGACGGTATCAAAGCAGGAACACGATAGACTATGATTATTCGAGAAAGCATTTGTAGCTCAGGTATATCTGCGCATTTTGTAACTAAAAAAAGCAATCTGTATCTTTGGCGGAGCCGGGTTCAAAGAATATTCACGGAGCTGCGTTTGTTTCTTTCGTTATTCAGCGTGAATATTCCATTTATCGAAAAGTAGGTCCCGAAATTGACGACGATTCTAATCGCAAACCAGAGTTTCGAGGCTAGTGACGCGCGCCGCGCAGACGCAGAGACTCGCCCCACTCCTCGCACTCGGCAAAATTGGCGGCATCAGTCTCAATATGGCTGCCGTCCGGGAAGCACGTATCGCTCGCGCAAGGTACGTGTCCTCGTCTTTCTTACGTAGTAGTTCCGCCGCAATTCGAATATTATTGCTCGATTAATACGTCTCTATTAATTAATTACCCTATATCACCATTATCGACTTAACAGTGTCAGGATTTTGTTTGTCGTTTGCTATTTGGTTAGCTACTTTCGATCTATTGGTCTATTCTAATAAGCATGCATTAAATTTGTATTTTTCTTTTGTTACAGATACGCAGTTAATTTGGAGGCTATACACGGAGGCCATGAGGCTTAAAATAGAGGCTGCGTGGGGCAGAGATAGATGGTAATATTCAACTTGTAGTAACAAGGGGTTCTTTTCTTCGCAGAGTCCGCCATTTCGAATCACTTCAATTTCGCGGTCGCGGTGAATTAAGATAGGGTTAGAATCATACGTATTTTCCCACACATTTTCTTCGTAGAGTCATTAAAAGGTCGTAAACGGTAGGGGAATGGGCAAAATTGATCGTAATTTATTGTATTTCGATCGGGTGTCTTATCGTGTAAAGTTAGTAATTGTTTTCAAACGCGTTGACCGTTCTCGCGAAAAACCCAAATAGTAGCCACAAAAACTATCGACGGAAGTGCGCCTAACCTTGATCACCCCACTCGAGCGTGTTGTCATACCGAGCTCGACTCGCGAGTCCAATTCCGGGAATCTCAACGGGCGCGTGTTTACGTTTGAGTCGCGAGAGTTGAACGTACCCTACGATTCCAATCGCGGACACTCGCGGTATACTTTTTTACACACGACTCGTATTCTACAACTCTATTTCACTTTGAGACATTGACATTCCTTGACGAATACGAAGCAACGTTATTTCTGGACAGACGCACGATAGGAATAAGAAAAATAATAGGACAACTGAATTTATGTTTTATTACTTTCCTCGCCATTCCCTTCCTTACTAATCAAGCGTTTCTTTCAGAATTTGTGACCGCGCGCAATGCGGTTGTAGAGTCTTGTTTCGATAAAGTATTTTATTTTTTAAGAGCACAGCTGCTCTAATTAAATTGAATTATATCAATCGCTCGCGAAATTAGAGTCAGTGCTTGCTCGCCGAATATAAACCAAACGGTCGCGTAGTATTTTATTTTTTTATTATTTAAATATTCGTACACGGTATTAGAGTCACGCTTTGGCTGCCTAGAGGGGATCCTTCGCTGGGCTTCTGAAGCTCACAAGTAAGTATCTTTGCACCTTATTTTAATTTTTCATAATTGAAACATGTTAGAAGCTACTAAAAATTTGTATAGTTCTCTTGTTCAAGTAAGAAATAGAATCATTTAAAGATTTAGAATTTATTTAGCTTTCGAGTTTCCTAATTTCAAACATGCTAAACAATCGACGAGCAACAACTTCCAGAATAAATTATAATCTTCTCCGTTTCTTTTCTCTGTTACAGATCTTCCACAGATCTGCTTGTCCTTGGGACCACAGGACATGGCATCGCAGCTTCACGACTTCACGACATCATTTTCATGGCGTTGGCTTCAAGGCTTCACGACTTCACGACCTCACGGCTCCGCTTGATGACGATGACAGCAGGTTTTCATCCGCCTGGCTGCAGCAGATGACAGCGTAGTCGTCTAATGGTGAGTCGTATGCACTTTGAATCCCTCTGGTCACTCAATCATGCCGAGGACGAAAGGTCCGAATCGGCACGGGTGACTGGTTGTATCCGTAGAATTTGTCAAAACGAGTACAGTGACCACGGGTATACATTATACTCGTGACCATTTGCATTTCTTGTGTGTATTTCATTTATTAGATGAGGCTAGGTTTTCTTGTGCATCGCGATTTTAAACATTAGAATACCGTAATGGAAAAGTTGAATTGATAGTAGAGTTGATTAGCATGAGTATTATTTGAAATATTTACACAGTTAAAAGTAGAGTCGGTAGAAGTTCCACGTGGATGTTTATTAAAGTGGAATGTTTGTAGGAACAAAGATAGAAAGATTTTGTTTGAGTAATTTATAGCGGTGAAGTCTAATACCATTAAACTTCGTTCTTTTCTTCGATAATTATATTTATCGCACATTCGTAATAAGAAAGTATATTATTATTATAATAATATACGTAATTACACAGATATACATATCAATAATATGTTGTAAGAGTTCGCGGAACGAATTATAATTATTAAGAAAATTAAATGATGTAATTTTCAATTTTCATATTAGCTTCACGTCAATTTAAGGCACAAAAAGAGTAAATTTCTCTTTTCTCGTACATAAACGATGTTGAAAAAAATGCGCAAGAAGACAATTCGCGATGGGTAGATTTCTAAATTAAAGTCGCAATCGTTAACGCATATCTTTAACGTTAGAGACAATGCGCTTTAATGAGGGAGTCGCCCAAGGTATTGCAATGAGTATAGAGTTATTTTAGAGTCACCTGTTTTACTTAATTGTTCTCAATTTTAAATTAAAATCACTCGTTCCATTTTACAGTTCTCAACTTTAAATTCAAATCGCTTGTTCCATTTTATAGTTCTCAATTTTAAATTAGAATCACTTGCTCTATTTTATTATTCTTAGTTTCAAATTAGAGTTACTTGTTCAGTATTATCACTCTTAGTTTCACGTATTTAAATTCACTTTGCATTAGAATTTCTTTGTTTGTTTGTTTCACAATAACGTAGCTTCTTTTCGATTAAATTAATAGAGTCTGTTTGCTTTGAAATCAAAGAAAAAGTAGAGTAACAGTCCGTTAGTCGATTATGTATGGCAAGAAGTTTTTCTAGATAGGATTTTCAGCGTCTGTTCGTGCCGTTTTGCCGGGATCTCGCTCACGTGCCCAGGTGCTACTTGAGCGGGTGAAAAGCACGTGGCACGATCATTTTTTTTTATTATTTTGATATTTGATATTTGATATTTGTGTGGCGGCTGCGTGTGGGTAGCGTATCGTGCACGACGTATTTTCCACATTGTGTGTGTGTGTGTTAGGCTGTGGAATTGCGTCGTTTTTTTATAATTTTAATTAACTTCTCAGTCAATTTATTCTCAAATACAATGGTACCAAAATCTATTGCTAATCATAAACCAGATGGTACCAAATATATTACCACGTACAATTTACAATAATGGTAATAAACTATTGATGAAAATGCTTTTGAATTGCTTCACAAATGCCTGAAGTATATTTTACAATTCTCTTATTCATTTACATACTTGATAAATGCCAGAAATATATATTCTGTAGTTTTGCTGTTGAATTACATTCACTTGATAAACTCTTGAAGTATATTCTAATATACCGAGATGAATGCGTTTGAAGCGACATAATATAATACGCAATGGTCGCTGCCCACGTCAGACGATTTCAGGATTTTTGTTTACTTTAGAGTGTGTTTGAGATGTATGTTGAACTCGGGTGTCGGAGGCGTCCCGGGACGTTACTCTCTAGTGCAGACTTGTTGCACCCGGGTGGTGTGTGTGATATCCGCTGGGTGGGGGGTGGGTTGTATGCGTGTGTTGGCGTGCCTGTTTTGCCATTTTTGAAATATAGATGGGTCAGGACAGGTAGCATACTTTCTGGTGTGAATGTTAAGTATAAGTAGGTAGGGCCGGGCAGGTTGACGCATGGTCTCGGGGTCGCGATTTTATATTTAATGGGGGGTGCGCGTGTCAACCTGTTTCAGGAAATCTGATTTGAACATCGACGGCGAGACTGATTTGATCCGTAGAATGCCGGTCACTTCCTGTCTCTGCCAATGTCGATCTTTCGAATCCGGCGATATGAAATCGCCACGCGGTCGCGGTCGCGTTTGGCTTCTGAAACGAACGAACTCGAGGTTCTGCACGTTGCACGAGCAACAATTTTCGGAATTCTTGGAATCGCTTCTTAGACTTCTTCGAATCGTTGCTCGTCTTCGTGCATATTCAGCTTCTGCGTTGCACATTTTTATTCTATTTTTACAAGCTGCTCTTTGGTGTCGATTAGAGAGAACCTCGAGATTAGATTTAAGTTCGATCCAGGGGCATGGCGCCCGAAGAAAAGAAGAGGCCCGACAAGTTGTCACGAAGAGGGCAGCAACGAATGGTTGTTCATTTTTTTATTGAAAAAGAATGGACGGTCATTAATTTTGTTATTTTGTCACTGTACTCGTTGTTAGCTTTGCATGCGTAGAAATTTCAGGTCTTCATTGGGCAACTCGCGGTTTTTAATTAGCGTTGCGAGAAATTAATCGCGGGTTGAATTAGCGTTGCGGGGAAGGGAAATCGCGAGGTGCTTTACTTTAGCGTTGCGAAGAAACAATTGTCGCGTTTGAGTTAGCGTTGCGAAGAAACAGTAGTCGCGTTTCATTTAGCGTTGTGAACTACAAAATATCGCGATTGCTTTTGATCCTGTTTGGCGTCGATTGCTGTAGCTTCCTTTGGATCATATTGTAGTAGGTTTGTTTGGCAAGTTCCTTAGCGTTGCGATACATAGTGGACGCGTTTTTTTATTTGTGATACATAGCTTTCTGAGTTACATTAGCTTCTAATTAGCTTTGTAGCGTTCCGACACATTTCCATCGCGATTGCTTAATTTTCTAGTTAGCGTTGCGTTAACGAATGATCGCGTTTGTTCAAGTAGCGTTGCGTTCATGACTAAATGCCCAATGATCTTCCACTGGAATAGTGGAAGCCAGTTCCTGCGTTCCTGATTCTCCATCGACAGCTGTGGAAGCTGCACTTCCGTAATTAGCGTTGCGTATCGAAAAATAACAGGTGCATAGATTAGTATTTGTTAGCGTTGCGTTCAAGAATAAATAAAGTGTCCCATTGTGGGCGCTCTCGCGAGTTTGCCATTTTCTTTTCTCTCCTAATTAAAGTTCAATTAAATAAAATAGTATATCTAGCATAGTGAAGCACCTTTCGCGATTGATTTGCACAGTTTTCTATTTCATAATTAGATTCAGTAGATTAGCGTTGCGAAGAAGTAACAGTATTCCACTCACGGGTCTTTGATCGGGTTTACAACGAGTGGATAGTTATCAATATTGTCGAGTGGCCCTCCTGGTCTCTCCTTTAATTTTGTTATACCGTCTTAAACACCGTTTGCAAATTTATTTCCCAGTTCGAAGTACTCCAGATATTTTGCAATCATTCACACATGCAAATTGCCAAACAATAGGAATAGTAAAAAACCTATAAAAAATATACCAAACCATGAATGCCGAGTATAGAGTTAATTGAATTTTCAATCAAAATTTAATGTCCCACTTCGATCGATCGATCGATTAGGATTCCTAAACTCACTCCTCTAAATCTTAGGGTGGATTCTAGATCTCTGACCGTATCACGCGGTCGGTATTTCAGAGCGGAGTTTAAAAAGAGTTGCGCGAAGTAATCTTTAGGTGGAAGCACCATTCTGTACCTCTTTACCCTTTTAGAGAATCGATATCTTCGAGTTCTTCTGTTTCGATTCTATCAAATCCTTCAAAATTGATCGACTTGATCGATTTAACGCCAACGCGCGCTCCTTTCTTTCCACATAGGTGTGTCTAAAATGTTCTCTTGCCGAATAAACGAAGTTGGCGACCGATTAGAATGATTTAGAACGAAAGAAGTCGTAGATCGCAAATTGAACTCGGTAACTAACAAATTGCAATGCTTTATCGAATGTTTAACCCTTTTACTGCCAGTGCCCCGATTTATCCTTCTTCTGATCATCAAGTGACTTATATTTGCTACTCTAAAATTCTATTCTTTCACCCTTTGCCTTGTAACGAGATACACTCGTGGTGTAACCTATGTGCTCGTTGCAATGGAAGCACGCTGCACATTTCGATACGATTTAGTCCATTCCGTTTCAATTCGTAAGATTGTTAGATTGAACGCTGCAAAGTATAAATTACGTGGCATATTTTAGCATTTTACATTCAATACGGTGTTAATCTAGGAAAGTGAATAATCTTTGACAAATTTTTAAGGCAAGGGTTTAACACTAGAACCACCAAAGCAGTCGAAACGACTGGCTATAAATTACCCATAAAAATGATACAAATTTGCAGTAGTGCATTTTTTTAGAATATTCCATGATTTTCTGAGCAAAGTATAAACGAAGCTTTATCGTACTTCGATCGCGTGCGTCTAGCATTTTTATTTCTCCGGTATAAATAAGTATTTCTTTAATGGTCAGTAGTTCTAGCGTTAAGTAACTAATACTTTTAATTTGTACGAGAATAAATGGTAAACTTCCGTGCAGAAAATCGGCATTTTCTTCTTTACCACGCACAAAATCTGTCGGTGGCGTTCTTCGCGTGTATCGTTTAGACGGGCCTGGCATTAAAATGGTTAAAAATGCTTTTGTTTGCCGAGAGTTGGCTCGCCTATAGGAAGAAGCGTATCGTTCATGTTATACATATACTCGTACATCATGTTAGTCGGCGCAAAAACACACGGGGCACACGGGTCTTTGGTTTTATTGTTAAAAGTCGCGGGGCTTCTTGTCCCTGTTCAGCGTTAAGGATTACTTTTGCTATGTACGCCTCGTGCTCCTAATGACTCAATTTATTACGCGGCGATTCAAAAGATTGCCTCCCTAGGCTTCGTCGCATTGATATTGCACCTTGAAAGGATCATACAACGCGCGCGCCTTGACAGAGATTTATAACGCTTAAATGCAATTTCATTATTCTATCTTATCGGATTAACAAAGATCAAACCTTTTCCTTCTTCTTTTCTTTTCTTTTCTTTTCTTTTCTTTTCTTTTCTTTTCTTTTCTTTTCTTTTCTTTCTCCCCCTCCCGCTTTATTTATCGTTGAACGTTGCGTTGCACGCAGATACGCACCGTAAATTATATCGGCCCTCTCGTGACGGAAACATAATGGTAAATATAATCGAAACGATATTATTTCCCGATTCAACCAGTGTCGCGAGTCGCTTTTCGAGTAAACGCGGTACATTTGAAAAGGATGGATAAAAATTCGTATACTACCACTCACAGCAAAAAGTTTTCGGTGGAAAAAGATAGACGGAGTTCCTCTATCGCCCAACACTTATGCTTTCTTTTAAATAGATGAAGAAAAATGATGCTTCGTTCCTTTTATTCTGCGGTAACTTGAAGCACCGACGAAAGATAAGATAGATTATTCGTTCTTCTATAGAATTATCAGGGGGCTATCTGGCCCTCTCACCATTTTAATATCACGTGCAAAATTGCTAGTTTAGACTAGAATAAAACAACACAGTTTCTAAGCTGATGGGTATTATAATTAAATATTCCGATACGCACAGTGTTTTCAACGGAATTGATCTATGAAATCTAGAACTATAATAATGGGCATACAAGCGTATCTTCGTAGTCTTCTTTTTCGACTTCTTCCTCGGTTCTCTTATATATTTTTTTCTTTTTTTTTTTGTTCAGTTTTCACGGTATTAACGATCTGCAATTGTTTTGGATTCCAAACGTACCAGTACTGTCCGGTATGAGGGGAACTGTCGGTATCAAGTAGCATTAGTTAGGTCCTATGGTAATTGCGTAACGTGCAATGTCTACAATAGTCAAGGATCGAGGGTGCTAATTGCGATTGCGAAGTGATATCTTGAAAATGTAAAAGACAATCGAGGCACTGTTGCTCGAAGTAACGGCTTCCCGGCCATCTGAACATTAAATGAAAAGAATGTGGCAGCAGTAGGGAAAGTTAGATCTGGATTGAATCAACTCGGTGAATCGTATAATTCCGTGTAATTAACAGTCCCGGTACGAACTCATTCAATTCGTGGCGCGATTAATGGAAACGTCGTGAGAAAAATGTCTTGGAGAAAGTGAAAGGGGTGGGTTCCGTAATTGCGCGTCACTTCTCGCGCTTTTTCGTTATTTTCCTAATAATCTGTTTTTTCAATGTATGGTTTATTAACGGGACAAGACTCCTGTTATTCGATACGGTGCGAAACAGATTTACGGAGTACGCATTAACGCGTACGCTACCAGATTTCATTGTGTCGCATTCGAAAGGTATGCTACTTAATTTCATTGTATTCACGTTTATTCGATTCTAGTCGTATGCGAGTAAAAATCTGTAGGAGGTACGTTTAAAAATTAAGACCCGTGATAGGATTTTCGTTCGTGACGCGGTAGCGGACGCGTTAAAGCATTGCAAATTCTACGCTTGAAAGTTGAGCAAAAAACGTTGGCATAATTGTGCCTGCTCGTTCAGATATTCTTCGCACGCAAATTCCTCGCAGATATAAATATGTTTGGTGGGACGAAAAGTGAGAGACGGTTCGATCGAGTCTCGATCGCAACGATGCGTTAGCCACGTATGTTTGTATGTATCTCGATTCTATAGCGGACTGCCTTGGTGTCACCTTACATTATCCAGTGCATGACGGATTACACGGTGTGGGAATTTTGAAAACTTCATTCCTGTTCCGCAGCGTACATTAAAGCAGCAAATCGAATCGAAGCCACGAATTGCAAAACGGCGACTTTTCCAGCGCCACGTTTCTCGAGAAATATTTCGTTGCAGGTTCTTCTATACGCGGTGCATAAATCAAATCGTGCGATTTTAATTCATTTTTGCAATCGATAGTTAAATTAGATCGATTGGATTGATTGGGTAGATTAGATTGCGGAGTTTTATGAACTTTAAGCGCGCATAAGGGCACAGCATATACGAATCGTGTAATATGAACAAATATATACGAAATACTTAAGATTAAGTAAAAGTTGCTGCATTTAGAAGGCGCGATAAACGCAACCCTTCGTTTAAATTGCATTTCTTTCATTTGGATAACAAGAGTATGGATTTGCAGTCTAATCGTCGTGAATCGAAGATAAATATTCGTGATTCCTTGTATCCTGTATTATTTCAACTAAAATTAATATTTAGTCGCGGGGCTGCAAGAATATGAAGCCTAAGGTCTCGGAAACTTAAATTCGTCCCTGGTCGTATCGGTAACCTACATAAAGCGACTCACGAAAATGATCAAGTGGTTACATTCGTACACGATTATTTAAAATACGGCTTCCTTAAAACGGTCGATCGTCGCATCGGATGAACATAAAGATTCATATCGCACTTTGAGCACGTCTACAAAGTTCTCCAGACAACGACTGCATTCCGATTAAACGACAAATATAACGAACGAAGGCACTCACGAGTCCCTGTATATATACATTATAATGACCAAAATCCTCGCACCGTTTTGCAATTCGTAGCTTCAATTATCTACGCTCTCGCACCCTCTTAAATGAATTCCCTAAAGTTTCTAATTTCTTCGAGCGTCTCGCTATAATTTCCCACTTCCACCGTAGCCACAATTATAGTATTCTTTATTCTTCGCTACCCTTTCACGCGCAAAAATCCCACTAGCGTACGAAGTACGAACAATATGTCAACCGTCGACAAAGAGAACAGAACTTCCAAACGCAAAAACGAAAAAAACAGAATCAAGTCAGGCGCAAAGTAATCGAAATTTTGGGGTTTACGAATGACGAATCGCAGTAGGCGTGATTCTTGAAAAAGAAAAATTCCATTTCAATCCTCTCCTGCGATTAGACTTTCCTTAGAAGCGGCGGCGCGAATTGGCCGTCGCTAAAAAAAAAAAAAAAAACACTTCGAAAATATAGTTTGAAGCGGTTTACGCGCATACCGAGAAACGACAAAGGGCAAACAATTTTACAAAGCATGGCGAGTGGTTTTGGGGAAAAAATCGGTGAAACCGGTTACACCCGGCGCGTCGGGGAGTATTGGTGGGCAGGGAGGATGCACGTACGCGTTGCATGTGACACGGACACTCGGACACTCGGACACACTGCACTGGAGAGCGAGCATAAGAGTTACACGCGAGCACGTGCAGGTACGTGGCTATAGGTGCACGTTGGGTAGTAGAACACGGGAGGGCGCCGTATCGCTTGATACGGGTGTGAGAGTACGGCGGGTAATAGCGCGGAGGCGGCCAGTCGTCCAGTCGAGCCGCGACTACCGAGCGGAGAGCACATCTTTTCTTCATTTACTTTCGCTTCTTTTTCCACCTGGAGCCAAGGGAAACAAGGGAACGTAACAAACGAGGCATTTGCAATACGATCAACCGTATCGCGCGTCGCGTGTGCGTCGATATGAATTGTATTTGGGGGGTGCATTCGGAGACTCGCTGCTGCGCGAGGGTCGATCTTCGTCTCGGCGAAATTTCGCGTGCACACGAGTAAACACGGAGAGGCTGAAAGAGGACACGCGATTCGTCCGCTGCGTGTCCACGCACGCGTACACGTTCCTCGCTAAAAAGTGCATCCTAGCAATCTCTATGCGCGTGTCTGTGTCTGCGTACGTGCGACATCCGTTTCGCGTGACCCGTTAAAAAACCTTTCGATCTTTGACGAGTTCTCGAAGAAAATCCACGATCCCGGATCGCTCGAATTTCTCAGCCGTCTGTTGCCTGCGCATGATCATTGCAAGCGGACGGTGGTTGCAGCTATCCAAAAACACAGCACGGATAATCCCGGATCCGTGAATGGAAATGGTGCGCGCGGTGTCTGCGACTGCATAAAAAAAGAAGAAGAAGAAGAAGAAGTAGAAGAAGGAGAAAAGAAGAAAGGAGCACGCGACGACGAGCGTGTGCGTGCATCCTTGAGCGAACGAAAAGGGAAAGATAAGAAGAGTGAATCGATTTCGAAGCGGAGCAACGATACGCGCGTCGACAAGTGGCATATCTCGCGGGGCAACAGCGTTAGACCTCCTCCATCTCTGGCTGCGTGCAAAGTGGAGAAGAAAAATAGAGCGGCCGCGGAGCAGCTCGAAGAGACGCGTATGCGGCGCGGCTCTCCTCTCTTGTGTGCATCGCGTTTTGCAGCACGTTGTGGGCCCCGAAGGCTCTGTCTAAGTAACAGTACTTCCTCGTGCTCGCTGGAGTAAGCCTCTCTCCGAAGAACGGGACCCACACTCCACGAGTCCGCTCTCCACGCGCTCCTCGCCCCGCGTCTCCCACGGTCTTGCCGGAGCGAACACCGCCGCGCGCCGAACAAACTCTTTCTGTGTATTTCCCTCTCCTTCTGTCTCTTCTGAGGCCGTGTTCGAAGTAGTCTGGCCGGTCGAGCACGGGGAGTCTCGTGAAACCAGTCCTCGTACGGTGGACCTCTCGGTTGGGACCTGGCAAACACACCGAGAAGCTGCCTCCGCTTCTCTTCTCTTCTCTTCTCTTCTCTTCTCTTCTCTCTTCTCTTACCTTACGTTACCTTACCTTACCTTACCTTACCTCTTCTAAACCGGCACCTTTTGCACCTGCTGCCGCGCGTCATTCCAAGTTTTTCGGCTTTCCGTTACCGACCGTCTCCTCTCTCTCTCTCTCACTCTTATGTTTGTTCCCTCTCCGTTGTGCTACCCTCTAGGGACAGTGGCAAGATTTTCCACCGATGTTGTCCCATCCTCTTATTCTTCTACCGCTGCCTTCGTCCCCGCTACAGCGGCAGTGAATCCTCCGATTGATTTCACGCGAACGAGTTCCGCTCGTGCGTTTGCTGCATAAACCAGCCCTGCCAGTCGAAAGGACATATCGGTCATTTGTTAAGTGGCACGCTTTTGTACTCCACCGTATTCCGGATACGAGTTTTGCGGCAACCTTTCAACGGATAAGCGAGGATAACTCGCGGAGTAGTGACTCTTGCAACGCGAACGGAACGTTGCCACCTGCGTGACGAATTTGAGAAGAGATTTCGAGGAATTGCTGGAAGAAGAAATTCGTCGCCCATCGACTTTGAATCGTCAACGTGATGCTCGCGTCGGGGTATCGAGCGAGATTCGACTCGATCGCTGTTCATTCCCGAAGGATATCAAAGATCGCGATCGCGAAGATCGCGGCGGTTGCAGAGGTGAGCGATCAGTAATTACTAAAATCGGCAACACGTGCGAGCGCGAACAGGCTCGCGTGCAAGCATCGCCGCCATGCTAATCGTTATTGGAGCGAACCGGAGGTCGAGGTGTATCTCGGCGAAATAAAAAGGAATGCAGATGCGCCGTGGCGAGATCTAGAAGAGATCATCCAGAAGCTCGTATCGGGACACAGAAGGAGCCGCGAGAGTTATCAGGCTGGTGAAAGAGAGGTTATGAGCCTCTCTCCGGATTCGACTTAACCTCCAAGTGTCTCGGTCGCGAGTCCCACTAATCTAATTCGTGCCTCTTACTGCCGCGTACTCGATGCAACCGCTCACCGTATGCTACACGGTTTAACCATTATCTGATTTTGCAACCACCGGCCATCCCAGGGGAGACCAGGATAATTCGGCACCGGAAACGAGCGCGACCCATCGCGGACGATCACCGGAAGACATCCACCCGCCATTGTTCGCTTTCGAGAAGTGCCCAACGCTGTGTGTTTTGCTACGATCATTTCGATTCGAGCAAACAGATCTATTCGTGAATAGCGCGTGATCGTGGCGAAGAATATTGGAGTGAAGTGATCGATAGAGAGAAGTACGGTTAAACGGAGTGTTTTCGGAGCGATTTTTGAGATCAGTGCAGAGCAGTTGTGCTGCTGGTGTGCGTTTTGCGCATTGGTTCGTCGTTCGATGGTGAGAAGAGTCGCAGCCACGCGCGGTGTGCTTGAACGTGGAAACGAATCGATGGATCGACGCTGAGGGTCGCCGGTAGAAGAATTTGCAGAGAAACTGCCAGAAATGAAGACCACACAACGCGCACTGAGGTTAGTCCGGTGTGCGTGAAAGTTGTCGGCGGAGGAGAGGAACGCTATGTATCTAGTTACGCTTTACGTCTTCTGGTACAGTTAACGATAACAGTATACGTCGCGCGACGTTCGCAATAAAAGCTCCTCCGTTTAACGAGCAACCGTAACGAGGCGCGTTGCGTTCGGACCAGTGAAAAGTTACGGCGTGTTAACGCGCTGCAACGCGCACAGCCGCAAATGGAATGTCCCTGAACAATCCGTTATGGCCCGTTTTCCATCGCAATCTCTCTCTTAATCTGTTATCCGTTTCTCGCGCCAACGTATGTCGCCGCGACGCGCCACGCGAGAACTTATTCCCACCTCCGAGCAGCAAAATTCTTCTTTTAACCATTCCCGAATAGTCAGCCGAGTTTCGTTTATTTTTCGAACGCGCGCCAAGCTTTAAAGCGAGGAGCTTAAGTTAATATCGTTAACACGTGATTCTACGTTTCGAGAATTCGATGGCTAGGAATTCGAAAGCTTGCGATTCAACGCCGAAATACTCCCTTAACCGTTGCTATTCCGTTTCAAATGTTAACACGCGTTTCGCGGCACCGAGCCGCGTTCCTTTAAATCGTTATTCCGTTTGCGGTTGGGCGCAGTGCGTTTCGTTTGTCTCTGTATAAATAAGACAGCTCATTTGTTAAGAATGTCCGTAGGTGGTAGCGGTTTGCGTGTTCATATTTGCATCGCTCCGTAACGTAATATAACATAACATAACGCAACGCAACACAACACAACGTCTCGGCACACTTTTTCCATGCCTTGCTGTTCGGGTCGCAAATGGCGCAACGCCAAATTTCCTGGAACGCGCGATCCTTAACGCGGTCGCGAATGCGACAATAGCGGCGCGCCGCGATTTCCAACGGATTTATATGTGCTCGTTGTTTTCGATCGGGTGAAAGAAAAAAAGAAAAAAAGGAAAAAAAACGGGTCCTGACAAATGATTAATGCGATCGCGTTCGGAAAGAACGTCCCGTTGCTTGGGCATCGGGTACGTTGCGAACCGCGTTTAATCACGCGGGATTAACTCTGCCATCTGCTCGGAAGGTACGCGTGCTGGGCCATTGATTAATTAACAGGTAGCCGGGTTACAATCGGAAGCCAATTACATCGCTGCGCGTTCGTTAGCACGAGCAACGGTTCGGTAATCGTGCCGCCGAAGCTTTGCAGCAGGTTCACCTGAAATCGTTGCTGGTCGTTTCTAAAGCGCGTATTTAACATTATCGCGTATGTAAGTACTTGCGTTGCGCGACGCTACAAATTTAGTCGATCAAATGGATTCGGTAGCGACCGATTCGCGCCTTTCATTGAAAAGTGGCGTCACTTCTCGGATTAGAAAGGCAGATAAGATACACAAGGTGTCGCGGAAAAGTTCGGCGAATTTGTTGCAAACGTGTTTGCTCGAAGGTGCGACGGAATTTGCTATGCATCTGCTTCGAAGTAGACGGGCACGCGTTATCAGGTGTACCAGTAAATAATCCGCTATTTATAAACGGCCGATGAATTCATTTTATCGAAAGAGCAAGCATCGACGAAGCATAGGATGGACTATCGATTCTCGTATAGAATTTAGATCAGAGTAATGCGATTTCACTTGGACAAAATTATAAGACGCTGCCTTTGGTAATGAACAAAATATATTATTTTAATATATTATTCGTTAATATCGTTAGTAACGAGTAGAATCCTCATTTACGTTCCGCTACTTCACGCGTTCGATTTGCCAAACTTTCGTTTAATCCATTCATGCAAGTTTGGTCCAAGTCTGACTAGGTACTCGCGTTACAACGTTTCCCATAAATAAGTGGTCCATCCTGTAGCTGGTCAATGCTAACGCATTCTTTTAACGCCACCCAGCGAGAAAACGCTACGAACTTCCTTTTCAACCCGACAGACGAGTCTCCGAACTTTTCCATCCCACCGTGTAGCGTAGAACACAATCGCGTAAACGATTGTGTAAACGTTGCTGGGTGTATTCCACCGGAGGCTTGCATCGAAAATGTCAGGTGCTCACCGGCTGACGACTCGACCCGTCGATCGTCGCCGCGTCGTTGTTACCACTGCCGTCTATGGAACACCTGCACGAACGAATTGAAATGCTAATTTGTAAGCTGTCGCCTCGCCACTCGGAGCGCATCCCGCTGCTTCGGACCTCGTCGATCTTTACCGTCCCTTTTTCTTACAATTTTCCACCTCCCCTCTCCTCGCGTCGAGTCGCGTCGCGTCGCGTCGCGTCGCGTTGTCGCCGCATCTAAACGATCGCGCGTAAAAGGTTCTCTCGGTAGCTCGGCTCCGAAATTTCTCGGCGTCACGTTCCTTTCGTGACTCCGCGCGGTTTGTTCGTGGAACTCGCGTGGAAAACGTTCTCTCGCAACGGAGGATTCGATTCCCCGGACTGTTGGGCGGGCGAAGCGATACGTTTAGAAACAATAACAGTATCGCGGTTGGGTCTTTGCATACGAAAGAGGCTGCTTATCGCGTTCGATCCGAAAGTGGGTCTCTCCCCGAAAAAGGGAATAGAAAGCGGGAAAAATGTCGGATAAGAATACAGAACGGATCGTTGGATCGGTGAACGTTCACTCGGGATACTCTTTGGTAGAAGTTGCAGAAGCGTCGTATCGAATTTTCCTCGCTGGCGCTGCAATTTTCTGCCAACTTCTTTTTATCGGATCCGTGGCCTTGACGGAACGATTCGTATTCGAACGGGAACTTTTTCTCCGGTTTCGAGAAACTAGTAGCCCGCCTGGACTGATGATGAGTCTCATTATTAGACGTTCATGCAAATTGGCAACTCTCTTATGTAGAATTCAAAGAACGGAGTTTAAATGAGGATCTGTGTTTGATCCTCTAAATATTGTAATTTGTACTTTACTTTAAATGTTTTGGGTATTCTTGTACATCGCGCGGAATCTGTTCCTCTCCCCAAATTTAAATTCGCTATGGTTGCATAAAAATTCGCAGTTTAACAATGAACAAAGTTGAAATCTTCTTAACTAAAGTTGAAGATATCGAAGAACTCTTCTACCCTTTGGCAAGTAGATCAAAATTAACAGCAGCTATTTTTGTTATTAGGTTGGCCAACAAATTCTTTTGTATTTTGCAGGCGTATAGAAAGAAAACTTTATTAAACGACGTATAGTCTATTTCCTTTTTCGATCGTCTCAGCCTTCGAGTCTTTTAATTTTCTTCGATTAAAATAATTTTATAGCGGCCTCAAATAGCGGAAATTTGTCATCATTACCGTATTCGATTATTCGTGTAATATTTGCGATTTTTAAATCATTGGCACATTTACTCGTGTAACGCAATTCAAATGCGCACCGTAAAGAAACGAAAAGACTTTTCGGCCTACCCAATACAACTCCCTCGACTGTATTCAAAACTAATCGGAAGTGGAAACGTTTCGAAAGTGAAAGCACGTGTCTTGCTTCGCACCCGCGCAAGATCCCGATTCAATTACCCCGATTAAACGTATCTTTAGGCACGTAGTCGAACGCTTAAAATTGAAGTCATCGCTAGTAGAATGTGTTGATTTGGTTCCGCCAAATGGTGCTCGTGAATTCTTGCATTCTCTCTCCTCTAGATTTTCCTTTCCTTTCTCCCTTGCGCCTCTCGCCTTTCTTTCTCGAACCTCTAATTAAAGCATTTCAATTAAGAAGATTAACCGGCCATTGTGCCTCTCCAGCGAGTCGAGTCGCCTCGGCTCGGCTCGACTCGACTCGACTCGACTCGACTCGACTCGACTCGATTCGATGAATTTTCCCTCGACATCTCTTCAGATCTGGGAAAGTCGTCCTTGATGCGATTAATTGCAGAAAGCTGATTTCTCCCTCTCCTTCTTTCTCTCTCTCTCTTTCTTTGTCCCCCTTTGCTTCCCTTTAGCAGCGCGCCAGGAGAAACACAGGCCGAGTTTCTTCTTTCTTCGTTAACTCCTAATTGATCGGATCTCGTTGCGCATTTTTGCACGTATAGGCAGCCTTTCCACGCTAATTTCTTTCCACGCTAATTTCATTCCGCGCGGATCGCGGTGCCTGTGTTTAGTCGCCGCAAAAGGTTCGGTATTCGTTAAAAGCCACGCGCTGAAGTCGCCTGAAACGATCATCGTTCTCTTTTTTTGGATAAAGATTACTCTTTGGTAATTGTGAAAACAAAGTCCGATAAATGGATTGCGGATTTTTATGCTAACGTTATTTTTGCCGGTGGAATTGACCGTTTCGCTGCGGCGTTTAAAAGTTGGAAACACTTGCGACGCATAGAGGAGACCGAGACAAGTTGTGTTACAGTGCAGCTTAAATTTTGTATGTTTAATGCAACACGTCGAAATTGAAATGGTTAATGTGTTCCAACGAAAGTTAGCTACGTATGCTAGGTATGTTTATAATTGATTCGCGTCTTGCCGTGGTAACGCGGTTCTCCTGTTTTTGAGAGCAAATAGTAATATATGATAAAGGTACAAAATATAACAAATATAATAAAGATAAAATATGATAATGGTATAATAAAGGTATGTAAAGCAGAGTTACGATACTCAAGTTAGCGTTTCTTTAGCTGCAGATGCATAACAATTGAATAAGAATATGCTGACCTGTTACGAAACTATAGTAACAACTGTGACTCTTTTCAGAGTCATGGTTCGGATTTAGTTAAATGCGATTGTGGTCATTAACAGTGAAAAATGCGTATTTCAAGTATTTGCATCATTAGCAGTATTGGAAATGGAGTATAAAAAGAGTTAAAAGTAAACAACTGAAAAGTGTAACAACCTACCTCGGTCTCCCCTAAGTAAATACACAAAAATTCACGATTAGTAGTAACAATTCTACCATTTTCGAGCAGCAGGAACTCGAAAGTAGTCGCCGACGGTGTATTCAATCCTCGGTTCGATCTTTGCTCGACGACTAGAACATTTGACGAGAAACTTAGAAGGGTCGCGTGAAGGATCGCGCGCTGCACCGTTGTTTAGCCCGTTAATCTCGAGTCATTCGAGGAGAAGTACGCGGCATAGTCACGAGTCGCGACATCGACGACGAAATTTGTGCCTTTCGTTACGGATAGGGTTGCTATCCATAGAATCGTGAGCCTAAGAGGAAAAGCATTCAAATGTTCCCCCTTTCTTAATCCTGCTGTTCTCCTTGGGTCTATAGTTATTTATTTATTTATTTATTTAATTACTTAACTCGTTACACTCGAGAGGCGACTCTTAGTCACTAAAATGAACCAGGTTTTGAAAACTGTCGAGCGTAAACGGTTAAAGGGCGTAGCCTTTTATGCGCACAAAAGCATGAAAATACCGAAGCGCGTACAGGAAATTAATGAAAGCTTAACGTAATACAGTGGTACAAAATTAAGCGTGTAATGCATGTCAGGTGTGATATTTCAACACGAAAGTTTCTGTCAATAGTCGGGATCAAGAAATAAAAATAGAGTGAAGCATTACGGGTAGACTGCAGATTTCCATGCGAATTCATATTTTTACTACTACCCAACAATTGAAAGAATGAGACTTTAAGAAGAACTTCTTTCATGCTCCAAATAAAATAACGTCCACGTCCGTTAGATACATGCACAAATTTCTCACGAATTTATAATAATCTGCGGTTTACGATTGGTTATAGAAACTACAAACACTTCGGATAAGTGCGAAGGATACTGAACTTTGTCGTATATTTTCAATTAGGTAATACGCAATTCGTTACGTTCAACATATAAAATAATGTTCATAAATAAACCAGATGTTGAACAATCGTGTGGTCCAAACCGAAGTTGGATCTTTACGTTAACGACGTTCTAAAATAGTCGAACCGAAGTTACTTGAAGCGCGAACCTTAAAGTGGCGGTACGTGGTACGTCTAGCTTGGTAGGATAAATCCGGGAAAATTCGAATGGATGACAACGTTAATAGCAGGCCGCACTCCGTTACCGTTTTTAAGCCGTTACGGAATAACTCTTCCGAGAAGCGATTGCGCACGGCGCAAACTCGCCGCCTTTTCAACAACCGGTCGCCGCGCCGCCGGTCGCGGCCAGTTTGTTCTTCTCGCGCCGCGTGTAGTAACCATCATCGTCGCCTATTCTACTCGGCTTAAATCCTCGCTGCAAACGCGCGTCTCGCTTGCATTATCCCCTCGTTCGCTTTGCAATTATTACGCCATTGTGCGTGTTTAACGCAAATCTCCGCGCGTTGAGTGGCGTTGATCTTGATGCATTCGAGCGACCGGATTAACACGTTCGCTTTCGCCAAGCTACTAGAATACACCACGCCGCCTGTGCAACTCTTCGCCGGTGTATGCAAATTTTTCTGCTCGCCGGTATCGTCGTCTCTCTCTCTCTCTCTCTCTCTCTCTCTCTCTCTCTCTCTCTCTCTCTCTCTCTCTCTCTCTCTCTCTCTCTCTCTACTCGATGATCCTCGAAACGAGCGCGACTATGCTAATTTCGTTGCTGCACGGGATTCCACTTTCGAGTTGCGATAACGCGATCGCGACGAACGTTCGATGAATACGGGATAAAGTGAAAATCTCGATCGTTGCGTTAACCCTTCATCGGATCGCGTAGGATTCGTATCCGACGCGTTTTAATGGGGCCCGATGTAATTACTTGGAAATTTATTTAATTCTATCCTACCTATTGCTTCGGCAAGTGGTAGTTTGCAGTTATTAATTTGGAGATAAAATTAAAGATAACAGCAAAGTGGAAAGTTAACTTGAAAATCCGAAGGAGGATGAGACGGAAATGAAAGTCCGTGCTAAAATTGAAGTTCGCGCAATCGAACGATCTGTCCAACGTTCGGCCACTTTTTCACGATGAGATCGTTTAACGCGATCACGTTTCTTATATTATTATTTATTCGTTAAACGAGGCAAATCTCCATCGGTGTACAATATACGGTACACAGAAACACACGAAGCAACATTAACGGTAAATCGAGAAATTCTGATCATCTTTTGTTCTCATCGCCAATTCCACTATCGCTAAAAATGCAACTAGATTTTCGTGCAACGATCGAAAGCTCCACTGTAAAAGTCCCGATGATCGAAAGGCTGCGAATTTGCATGCAAATCCACGATACAGAGGTAATATTGTGTCTGCGAAGCTTCTGTTGGAAGACGCGCGCCTGCCTGTTGCAGGGGCTCGGTTCGCGGATGAATTCGTGCGTGAGTCACGAGTGATTCACCTCGCCCTGGGGAACCTGTTAGCAGAGAAATCACGTACCGCGAGATCGTTGCTGCAAAGTCAGCCCCGAAACAATCGTATCTTCGACGCATTTGCAATCACCTTCGGCTGTTGCCCGAAACAGTTTCCATCCCGCCGCTTTGAGTCGGAGAATTTGCATTTTTATTAACCCATCACGGGGCTCCATACCTCGTACGCATGATAGTTTCGGCTTCAATAGCCTAGCTTCGTGCGTCGTATGGATCATTTTTATGCGACCTCTCGTGACGCGCGTAGATCCATACTAATCGTGAGTTGTACGCGACGTTTTAGGATAGATCGAGGCGAGTCGAATTAGTATAAGAATTCAGTTAGTATTCGTTACATCTGCGCAAAAATGAGCATATTATCACCTCGTACGTTTCACGAGAAACTTGACTTGTAATACGGACAGGAACATGCGACGTCGCAACGCCGCGAATATAAAAATCATCACTCGGCCGGCTTAAGTATAGGGCTTAACCCCTTGCTCTACGATTAATGTATTATCTACGCTTGGTAGCGTTATCTAATCACTGCTTTCGTATCGTGTTACGTACGAATTATTCGAATATCATTTAGTAACTTTCAATATATTACAATACAAAGCTAAAACTACAATTTTAATTCGATTCATATTTCTTACATCCCCACAAAAATGAGCATATCGATTATTCGTATTACATTTCTTAGCTATCTTTGTTAAGCAATCTAACGGTGGTCCTCTCTAATACATACAGAGACATGCGATGTCACAACTCATCCGATTCACCTCGGTCTACAATGTATACATTGTTTTCACCGTTATCCGAATGCGCGCTTGTGTAAACGTTCCGAGGGAAGTTCTAAAATACACCGGAGTGGCTGAAAAGCTTGCACCAGACTTTAGAAAATCAAGCTGCACGGGTGGAAAAATCATTGATCGTCGTACACGAAAGGTTAATCGCAGTGTTCTATCGCGTGTGTATGTTTGGACAGTAGAAGAAGCGAGCGGCGACGAGTGGACAAACGAATCCCTTCCGATCGATTTGTCGGCGTCCGTGTTGCCCGGGAAAATGGGAAGCGGGAAGCGAGAAGTGGAGCGCGAAGGAAAATTCGAAAGGCTTTTGTAGAGGAAATCCGGGGCTTTCCGTCGGTTAAACGTCAGGTCAAGAATTGTTTCTCTTTGGCGTGTTTGCTCGGCTCCGATGAACAAGGAACAATGCGACGAGGTTCGGACGCTTGGTCGAGCGGAAAAGCCGCTGAAAAATGGTTGGGCGCGAATAAAAGGGGCGCACGGCTGGCGTTGATTGGAGCGCAGCTCGCGTACCGGCAAGAATCGGAGCCGCGCGGTGAAAATTGCACCGAGGAAAGGATTGCTCTGATCGAGCGTAATTTGCGAGCGGAAGCGTAACTGGGACACAGCTGTGTGTCTAGCGGTGGGACAAATTCAGAGACATACTCGTGAATACCGATACGTAAGTATCAACTCCCGAATACCTTAACACGCTATCGAACGCGTATCAAAATAATACGCTATAATAATAAAAAGTGGCGGTGAAATATGTTCGACGACGTCTCGTGCAGCCGGTTTGCAGGCTCGCAAAGATATTAGTCACGCGTTTGCGATGCTTGGCAAATTTACAAGAATAGATCGCACAAGCGTGCGAGAGCCGCGAAGGTATCGAACATGCCTTAGTCCCATCGCTAGCCGTATCGCTTTGATACACCTTATTGACAATAGCAACTGCCGTGCAACTTTTACGTAATGACTTACCGCCCGGGGCTTCCGTTCCCTCTGTCGTCGGCCCAAGAATCGTTCCATTGTTCCCTGAAACTTTCCAGTAATCCCCTGCTTCCATATCGATTTTCCACCGCCTAGCTATACCACCCCATATTCATCCGCTAGCTTCGTTTCGTTTCGCCTCGCCTCGCCACGCCTCGCCTCGCCTCGCCTCTCCTCGCCTCTCCTCGTTTCGAGATAATTGCACCGCGTGTATTATAAGGAGCTTTCGGGCTTCTCTGTTTGTCTTAATTAGCGAGGCGGAATTAGGATCGAGGAAGAAGAATCCGATCGGTGGCTCCGATTATGATTCAATCGGTGGCACATTGTTCGCCCGCGATAACGCTGGCCGGATAGTTTCATAATTTGATAGGCGAACCCGATACCGATGCTAATAGAGATACCGTTTGATTAGGAGACGTAGCGGAGAAACGGTTCATTAAAGGATTACGCTGGCTTCGTTATCGACGACGCGCCGTAGCTGCTCCCTCGTCTATCGACGTATTATACACGCGGATAGCTTCGTTCGCGGTTTACAGTTCCGCGTGATTTATTTATTTATTTTTGGTAGCGCACGGGGACAGAAATCTTTAATATACAGGCGAACCTCCTACAACGCGGTTTCGCTACAACGCGGTTGAAAAAATGAGTAACGTTTCCTACAACGCGGTTTAGGAAATGTGGAAGGTTTCCTGCAATGCCACAATTCTATAGCGTATTTTCAAGGAACGTATCTACCGCGTTGTTAGGAGGTGCACCAGTACATAGCTTACGAATTAGTCGTAGATGGACGAAACGTGAACTTTGACGATTGAAGCGAGCGAAAGATGAAGAGAAGTGATCAGGAGACTGCGGATTTTATAAATACAATTAAAGAACTCGAGTGGAGAATTTGTTTCACCTCCTGAGTATTTTAAAATCTACTTTATTTCGTATACTTTGTATATTTTGTACGTGTTACGCGAATTTTGCTGTTTTTTGTACACCGAAGTTGTTTCCTGTAAATGCACGGAAGATCCGCCGTCTAGTGATTAGAATAGCTTAGGCCTCGATTAATTAACTCTAGCACGCTTGAGTTTAGGCGTCAGTTTTTGTTACGAAGCAATTTCGGTAGAATTTAATTTTGAGCCAGAGTATGCATATCAAAGTAAAATGCAAATCGAAGTATTGTTGTATCATATAATATTTTCAATTCAAAGCTTTGTCAGGAAAATTAAAGAAATGAGAACTAAGTAGAAGGCGACTTTACCTTCTGAATATTACAATTTCTACCATATTTTGCATACTTCGTACATTTTGCATATCGCGCGTATTCCGCGCCTTTCTACGTGCCTAAATTTCTCCCAACTGCATACAAATTCGCAGTCTAGCGATTAATTGTGGTCTAATAGTGCCGTCCGAATAAAGACAGCAATAATATTCCGCCATGGAAATAATGATATTCATACTTTTAACAAAGGACCATCTAATCTTCGAGGACGTACTTCTATTGTACATGTATAGTCCTCTGTGCAGCGAAAGGGTTAAATCCTGCTCTACCTCGAGCGTCTTAGGGTTAATCCCGCATATACCTAGCCTTCTGTCCGACCCGTAACATTTTCCACGCGCGACGAAAAAGGAGAGGAGAATAAAAGTCGGCTAATAAGATTACACGCGGTTACCGGTTTAGGAAGGCATCCGCGGGGCGGGGAAAAAAGTCGCGCGGCGAAATTACGTCGTGAAATAACCGTTTGGACGCGAAAGAGCCGCCAGGACTTCCCGTTTCTCCTTTTTCGTAGCTCCCGGTGATCCGTGACTCGTGACGAGCCGCGATTTCGCGATTTCCTCGGCTGAAATTCTCGCGGATGTCGCACGTAGGACATCCAGCCCTCCGATCGCTTTGCATCGCGTGCAACCTCGAATCCGTCGCGTATTTAACCATATTCAATACATGGGCAGAGGGTTGGCTTTGTCAACTTTTGAATATAATTCTTAAACGAACCATTCCAAGTCGCAAGGGGCGTAAGAGAACCTATGCTTTTTTACGCACGTCGAGTTTCATCTTGAAATGCATGATACGTTTCCTGCAAATGGATAATCTATCTTGCACTTAGTCAATGGTTACATCGCGGATGAAAGCTTGGGCGAAGGATGGAGGAGGCTGGATAGAGGAGCACAGGGGAGAGTACCTTTGCACGAAAATCAATTGACACTGATTGACGTCATCGCGAAATTTCACGGTTTCCACGTGCGCCGCGAATCCTACCTACCCACACACATACATAAAGAGAGAGAGTCGCTCTCGTGGAAACACAGCCGCTGAATATCGTTCAAATTGCGTCGAAAGAAATTCCGGCCACTTTTCAAACTCGTTCGCTCTCGTGGCTGTGAATTTCAGCCACCGTTTCGACCGTGGAAAGATTGCCAACGATAATGGACGCCGAAGGCAAAATATCCGCGGAGTTTCGTAAATGGAAAACGAGACAACGGCTGTACAGATACGCTACCAGCCGAAAGCTTCGGATATAAACTAATCGCTAGACTGCGAATTTTCTATGCAAACTCGTATTTATACGAATAAGTTCGAAGAAATAGGATTTAAATTGGGGGTTGCTTCGTTCCCCTCGATACGGTAATTCGGGACCATCTTCGAGAAAATGGAGCTTCGAAGCCGGGAGGGGAAAAAGGAAAAGCGTTTACTGCATTATTCATGGAGAATCGAGACGAATGGAAATGGAATCTGAGCGATGGTAACACGGTTCGACTGGCCACGTATGTAACTTTTGTTACACGGACGCGAGAGTGTGTCAAGGCTGGAGTTTGCATCGAAACTCCACGGTGGTGGCCGCACAAGTGCACCAGCCTACGGATACTCCGTCTCTCGAATCCGTTTAACGGTAATCGTACCGGCGTTTCACCTATACTTGTTCGGTAAATCATGCTCGGCGAGGAAAGAAGCTAAAAGGAATCGAAAATGTGGCAAACCTATTAGTCGGACAATATAAGAATTGTCGTATGATTAATCCCTTGCCCTACAGTAACAGTTCTACGAATCGTGCCACGGATTCAACGATAACGCTTACTATCAAAGATGACGTTTAATTTAAAGTCTAACTTTGGCTTTGTATTATTATACGAGGCTATCGAATGAAAATTCCTTATAATATTCGAGTAATTTGTACGTGAGGCGATATAAAAATATAGTGATCAACTGACGCTAGACTAAATTAGCCACGAAAATAATTGCAGGACTGGGGGTTAAATAAATGAACGTAGAATCTTAAGTGAAATATTTTAAAACCAGGCGTGGTACACCTAGTGTTAAACCATCGACGAAGCATAGGACAGACTATTCATTCTTATATAAAATCATCCGAGTTGGCATTTTAACTCTTACCAATTACATTTCTTACGCCATGTATATTTTTATTTATTTACCACCTCAATACTTAATATAAATGGAAAATATATTTGTTACACACTCTGCACAGTTGCAAAACAACATTTTATCGAGACACTTTTTTTGATCTCGTATGTAAATTAATAAAAAATTAACAAGAATTGTTTCGTGGATACTGAAAACAAATGTATAAAGCTGCAACGGCGATTAGGAACTACGCGTGGCTAACCAGGGGTAGAGTTTCCCGTAATCAATGTACCAGGGGTTGGAGAAATTCACGCGATGCCGCGAATTTGCGGCACATTTGCGACTTCGTTGGTTCGCCAGCGGCTCGAAACTGTAGGGGATCTTTGTGCGTGCCGGAAATTAGGTATATCCGTGTCTGTCTGTCTGTCGCGTTCTCATCGTGCAACCTCGATACTCAGCTAACCGAACTCGCGTTTGATGGCAGGCTACGGATTTTTATACGGGACTCGTATTTTTCTTAGCGCGGCTGAAGAAACGGAACCCGCGATTAGTAGACTGCGGACATTTATGCATTTACGGGACGCTTAGATGGGTGCAAGAAACTGAGGACGGAGCGTGTGACGTGTAAGAGCATGCAAAATGTCCAGAGTAAAGTACGGTTCAGATTTGTATAGTAAGATTAAAGCAAGGTATAAAATCTTCATCGTTCGAATAATGACTTATTTTAGTAGGTTTTTTATTTTAAGTGGTGTAAGTCTATTTATTCGTGCACCGAGGTATTTAACACTTGACCTACCAAGACAAAAATTATGTAAAACAGCGCGGTATTTTGTAGGATATTTCGCCTCTTTCCGTACAAAATATACACATAAATGAAGGTTTACGGTAGTTCAATCTCACGGGCTTTGCAGATGTCTGCCAATTTTATTTCTACGGTACAAATAAGTATACTTTAGTCTTCCATAGTTGCAGTGTTAAGGACAAAATTGGTCTTATACTACTGAAAAGAAAGAGATTTATTTATTTATTTAGTCACATCGGCAAACAAAATCCTTTTTTCACCTCTATTTTACTAACAAACATGGCGTTTGACAGACATTCTCATTGAACATCCTAAAGGTACTTTTGGATAACCCTTTACGTCTTTTCGCGCACTTGTGATCACACGGCGAAGTCTTTTGCTCGAAATCGGAGTCGCGTAGGTTCGCCAAACAAACTTTCGCGAGGTGAATATCGAGAAAAGGGTTTCTGTAACGTATGCCGGATGATCTTACGCAACTCCTTTCGATCCACCGTATCGGCAAATATACGGGTTTCCAGTTACATCTTTCATGACTCCATTAGCAGCTGCGCTATACGTCGAAATGGAGTTGGCTGCGATCAGCGTGTCGATAACGCATCCAGATCCTCGCTACTCTTCATAAATTTACATAACGCGTATTTTCTTCACTCGGACTCGGCTGGGTTCAGGGCTCGGATCAAGTCGACGGAATCGCACTAAAACGCACCTTTCACGATTTTTGCCTTCTTTCAGAGAGCAGTAAAGTATACGCGTGTATATTCCTCGCTTGTTAATCTGGTAATTTGGAAGTTGTGAATCTTCTTTACCTACAGTATTGAAAATTAATAAAAGGGAGGTGGTATTGGTTAGAGGAATTTTAATGGCTACGAACGCGTTCGTTTATTTATTTATTTGCTGTATTAACAGGTGCAAGTCCTTCGATGTCCGCAAAGGAAAGGACAAAATAGTAAACAAAAATAATGCAAATACAACGATACTTTGGGAAGTTAGGAATTTCTGGCAAAATGAAATATTGCTTCTAAAAGATTGACAATTTGTAGGACGGGTTAACTCGTCATCATCCAGCTGAAGGGTTGATATCTTATTTAGATTTTAGATTCGTTTAGTAAATCGGGCAAAAATTCCTTCGATGTGCAGAAGTAAAAAAATATCGCGACGAACCGAAGCGTCGCACGAAATTGCTTCAATAAAGTATAGACACGCCTTCACTTAGCACGATGTTCGTCGTATTGCACAATTGCCGTGGGCGTTAGCTGCAATTATTAGGTCATCGCATAATGAATGTCGCCTCGGAGGTACAAGCCATCGACGTGTACAAATTATTTCGGTATGCAAATTCTTCATCAACCCTCTCGCGATCGAGTTACTTTTCATTCACGCTTTCTTTTCCCGCAATTTGTCGTATTATTTGGTCCATAATGGATGCTGAATCGTCACTACGTTTCACTGTCAAATCATCTCTTTTTCTTAACCTATCCCTTTTTGTTAAACTATTTTCTTTTTCAAACTACTCCGTTTCGTTAAACTATCCCTTTTTGTAAGACAATACTTTTCTGTTAAACTATCCTCTTTTTTTCAAACTACTTCGATTCGTTAAACTGTCCCTTCTTGTCAAACTATCTCTTTCTGTCAAATTATCCCTTTCTGTCAAACTATCCCTTCTTGTAAAACTATACTTTTACGTTAAACTATCCTCTTTTTTCAAACTACGCCGTTCCGTTAATATATCCCTTCTTGTCGAACTATCTCTTTCTATTAAACTATCCCCTCTTGTAAAACTATATCTTTTTGTGAAACTATCCTCTTTTCTCGAACTACTTTTAGTCGAACTATCCCCTGTTTTCCAGACTACCGCGTATCGTCCAGCATCGTGGTCGTTTCAAAGTCTATACCTCCGAAGCTTCGCGAACTTGTAATTGCCGCATCGAATCGTCATCCAAAGGCGACATTTATTACGCAATTCACCCTTAATGTATCTTAGAAGCAGCACGGCCAATTAAACGGCTGAAATCGCGCGTGTATCTCGTGACCGAGCTCGGAAAGGTTTGACAAGGGTCTTCGTCTCGTCCCTCGATTGAGTTATCGAAGTCAAAGGGGCACCATAAATATTGCTGCACGTTGTTGCGTACGTAGCGCGGATTCTCAGAGGAGGCCTCGAAATCGAAATTTCCAAAGGTTCTGACGCGAGAGATCGTAAAAATTCGAGCAGGTAAAGACGAGAGCGGGTCGCTGAAAGTTCTCAAGTTGGCCAGTAATTACCTGGTCGATCACGAAACGAGGAACGGTTCCCGCTGGACCCTTTCTCGAGGCTTTGTCTCGCAGGCGAATCCTGGTGCTAGACTAGCAGGCGATTAGGGGAAGCCCGAGTTTCGAAGAGTCGCGTTTCGGCGAGATCAATCGTGCGAGACTCGTTCTCCGAGACTTTCTTTTTGCTCGGACCGTGTCTCCTCCCCCTCTTTTCATTCGACCGGCAAGCCTCGCGTTTCCTACGGGACGCTTCAAAATTCGTGTCCGCTCCTTTCTCTTCTCGCGAATCGCTTTCGAAGCACGGGAGTACGAGAAAAATGTCCCGTCCTTTTTCTTTCTTTTATAGCCAACTTTGCGCGGTGGAACTTCGTTTTAACCTAGTTGCAAATTTTAAGATGCGCCCGAGAGTCAACGCGATGCTCGACGCGCGAATATGCCTTGGTTCGCTCGTAAAAATAGATGAACTCCGATTAATTCAGCGTTTTAGCTCGACGAACGATCCATCGGTGTTTATAGGTAATGGCGGTGCGCGTTGAGTCGAGTCGATTTCGATATTAACCCTCTGCCATTGGCCCCTGGATCTCGGCTAATTACGTTCACGACTTATTAACTCTCCGTCAGCGGTAAGAAGCCGTAACATTACGGCTATTCGCTTGCTTTTCGACACGTTTACGTTTGCCATTATCGCTTCGCTATGGATGAATCATCCCCAACGAAGGGTTTAAATATCGCCTACGTCCACGTTGCATGCAAAATGAACCAAGTAGAACCGCGCTCTACTTTCGACGAATTGCTACACGCGTCGACGCATCTGTGTTCTGCTCACGCCGTTTAAAACTAGTGAAATGGAATTCAACTATGAAACTCTGGGTGTAAGTACTGCAGCGTTCATCTTTCGCATTCATTACACACCAATCCTCCGATCGTCGTCCGCAATGCACGTCTAAAGTGCTAAGTCTAAATTCGCCATTTAATATTAGGCGTATCAGTGGATAAGTAATTCACTGTCTTTTTTTTAAGTAAACATAGTTTAAACTAGATTTAAACCAAGCCTCCATATTTTGGTAGGAAGTTTTAAGACAGGTGTTTTATCGTGTTAAAAATAAATGCTTGGATTTGACGAAAGAAGTGGATTACTGACTGGTACACGTAACAAATTCTTTCAACGTCACCCAGTGAAAAGCGTTGCGAATTTTCCTTCCATTGGTTTTCCTCGGTTTGAGGAAAGAGCGACGCGATGCTTCTTCTTTTTAAGAAAACTGTAGCGACTTGGGAGAGCGGGTTGTTGGCCGCGAACGGAGAATCGTGGCCGATTTTACGAACGCTGCCCGGCCCCTTTGTTCTTCCTCGTTTCTATTAGTCGTTTTCACGGCGTTAGGAGCCCGTTTAGCGAGCGCCAAACGGTGTTGTCCAGGTACACTTAACGATCGACTCCGAAAACGGTGCCCCGGCACGCCCGTTTAACGATCCACGAAATTACGAAACGTCACTCGTTAAAAGCTGAAAAGCGGGGCCGGACACCGGACACGGTATCGAATACGCGTTCTTTACGATCGGCGACTCTTTCCCTTTTAGTCGCCTTCGAATTCGACGTTTACACCGCCACGGCTGCTGTACAAAAAATCGCCGAGTCTCCACCTTTTCTTTCGTACACCGGTTGGGTTTTTTCTTCTTTTACGCGCCGCGCCGGTGAAAATTTCTCGCGCGAAAACGTGCTCGAAATTACGATCGTTCTCGGCGCGATCTTACGAGATCGTGAAATCGGAGAGGCGATATATTTGGCGAAATTGTTCGCTCCGCAAATGCGTTCAACGGAGTACGCGGTTCTTCGCGGTCGATTTAATCCATCGAGGAGTTTATAGTAAATACAAATCTTGTTAAAATTAACCACCTTAGTTACGTGGTCCGCGATTTTTGCGATTTAATTGGACGCGGCTCTTCTACGAAATAATTCCAGATAACGTTCACGGAAATTGTGCAACCTTGCGGAGACGCTGTAAAAAGAAATTGGAATTCGCTGAACGAAAATTATAGATGCTAGAGTATTACTAGAAAAAGATAGGAAATTCACAAGGGTTGCTTTTGGTGTTACGAAGAAAACAGTAATCCGTGTGAGTGGAATGAATTCGTTTAAGTATAAATCTATAAGTTTCCCAAGTAACCATTCATCGAGTC
The DNA here is from genome assembly GCA_028830335.1 of Eucera pruinosa. NCBI lineage: Eukaryota > Metazoa > Arthropoda > Insecta > Hymenoptera > Apidae > Eucera > Eucera pruinosa. The sequence goes on from JAMYCR010000007.1 coordinate 19,595,631, forward strand.
GACAACTTCCAGTTGCACAACGCAAGCGAAGATAATTTTAACGAATGCGAAACTCGTGCCAGAAATATTACCATCGCAAAGAGTTAAAACTGCATTCCACTCACGCTTACCTTTTTCCCCTGGTGAAGTTCTATTAATTTCGAAAGCTTCAAAATTGAACCGCGAAATTATACGTATCAGCAATGAATTCTTAGTATTTGCCTCGATCGTACAAAATTCGCCACAACAGCAAAAGAACGATTAGTTGAAAAACAATCCAAAAAATGGTAGCAGGTTTAACGCAGACGTGGAACAGATACACTCGCGTCAATATTCGTCTCAGAGTACCTAATCAAACATCCTGCTTATCGAATTCCTGTGATAGCCACTTCGCCGTTATCGATGGCCGATAATTCGGGGTTAAACGAAGAAGAGGTAGAGACTGAAATTGAATTGCAAACGCGTTCCGGTTAACCGGGAAAGTGAAGAAAAAAGGGGGATAAACGTGTGGCAGAGGGAAAGATGAGATCGGTGTACGGCAAATACTCGAGTATTTTATGCCATAGATGGATTAGGCCGTGGCATAAGTGCAGCATAAATGCACGTGCGATGCGCTCGCGGCTGATTGCTTTACCACCTGCGGCTACTTGACTCTTTGCGCCTCCGATGGCCTTTAAAGTTTCCTCCTCCCCCCTCTTTCGCCCCGACTTTGGTCATCTTCCTCTGTCGAACGCGACCTGTTCCCCGGTTGATCGGTTTCGTTTATTCCGTTCGTTTGGACGCTCTCTCTCTCTCTCGGAAGTCGATCGACCGTCGGCGATATCTGGATATCGAATCGATTCATTTCAGGGTCGAGCGGTCCGCCGTGTATACGTTCATTGATTCCCCCGTGGACTGGTTGGTTGGCGCCGCGTCGCGCCGGGCTTTGCTCGTCCTTTTCGCCGCGAACGCGGAAGGGTCAACCGATCCGTGAGAACCTATCCAATTCGAGCTACTCCTCCGAGCCGGATTTTTCCCGCTTCCCCGTGCAAAAGCGAACGATCGGCCGGCAATTATCAACGGTTTCTCGATTACGACAGATCGATTTCAGAAAGCGTAACTACCGTCGAATTTACGACACGAGTAAGCGAGGCTGTAAGTTTCGTAGTTTCGTAGATTGCACCAGTTAGCCGAATCTCCCTTAGTTTTCTTATTAACCCCTCGTCTAATAACAACGAGCTACACTCGTGGCGCGAGCTACTAATTCTAATTGCAATGAAACACCCTGCACGTGTTTAATGAACTTTAATCTTTTAATCGCGACTTCAGTTCGCAAGATCGAGGATTTCCAAATGCAAATTCTTTAGAATATTTCAACGTTTCGTGTTTTACACAGCGTGGAACGGTAATTAGTTTGCGTTGCAGTGAATAACCTATGGAAAATTCGTAAGGCAAGGGTTTAATTCGAAATTAATACCGTGGATCCGTGGTCTGATGGCTAAGCGTGACGTATGCAGGTTTCTTAATTTTGTCGTGCAACTTCAAAGGTTGTGAAGTTATGGAAAATCACAATATCTTTAAACATACGATTATTCGATTATTTATCAATTTAGGTTCGATCAACTCATTCATATCGTTTCTTAACCTTTATTTTGGTTCCATTGTTCAGCTTCCTTTCTAATTTTAGCGCCGAGTTAGTAAGCAAAAATGAATTGCTTCGCGGTATAAAAAATGTCACGCGATATCACGATATTACATCAATTTTTATATTACAATTTTACATAAATCGTAATACTTTTTAAAGCGTACTTAGCTCGAAGAAGGATTAAATAAATACACCGAAGGAACATATCGCACACGTTTGACGCAATGTTGACGCATAGTTTGCCATCCGACCACGGAAATAGCAATTCCTATCATCGTGTTCTAGAATCGTTCACCGAGAAGTTTTCTAAGCTAACGCATCTCTAAATATTTCTGCTCTTCAATTTTTACGGCTGATTCCAAGCTTACGACCGGCAATGTATTTCGTTAGACACGGTAGGCAGAGGTTCCGTTAAAAATACAAAACGATGGAAAGAGATTTCCCGGGTGCATCGACGCGTGTGAAAAATATGTCTCCGGCGTGACGCGATTCTCTGAAATACAGAACGTTTTATTCCGTGGCAGCGAGCGTGTGGCGTGCTCCACATCGCGTTCTACCCTCTTTTCCGATTACGGTATTAGCGTCCTTCCCCATGTCAGTTTGCGTGGATGTTCGTGGGACAGCCGTCCTCCGAGCCCGTCTCTGCGAGCTTTTTCTCGTTTCCCTTGACGCATCGGGGCCAATCGATGGCCCTGTGCTTCCCCAATTAACCATTTCCCTGTCGCAACTCGTAACTAAAGCCCAAGAACGCGAATAAGACATAGGTTTATTAATAAGTACTATCGTGTTCGAAAAGTTTCAGGACGAATCGAATGAAACGCAAATTGTTCATCTGTCGTCGATTATTCGTATACCAATTTCACCAGTTAGTCAGTTTTAAAGTAATCTCTATTAAGTAAACTCATTAAAGTTAATTTCATTCTTTAATATATTATTTTGAAGTCTCTCGTTCTTGTACTTAGCGATTCGGATAATTTTCAACTCATTTAGCGAACTTTATTCGATCATTTTAATGAACGATTCGAAACACGTGTAGGCTAAGTTTCGTTCGCCACCGAAATCTTGTTTCACATGAACACTCGCTATAAACAAATTATTCGGGTCATTTTAAATAGACGATGCACATGCAAATATCCTAACAACACGTGCATTCAATCGAATAAACGAAACAAAATTAACGCAACATTTTACCACGTTTGGTAAGCAAACTCATCCTGGAACATTTTCAACAGGGCAGTACAAACATTTAGCTACCCTCTACCTGATTAATTAGAGTGTTATGTTATTCTGGAAAATGATACAAAAATATGTACAGCGTTTAACAAATATTTGTCCAACTCGTGAGAACGTACGCGTTCGTCGAAGAAAAGAAGGCAGACGAGTCTTTACATCCTCACTGTAGATACGTCTTCTTTATCATCACACGCAGTCTTCGTTATTAAACCACTGTCGATCTTTAACGTCTTCGATCAATAGCGAACACGGCGTGTGCGTGTAGGTAGGCTAGTCAATTGAAATTAGAACGGGAATGTAAATACTTGGCGTGACTTTTCGTCGCGGACGAATAGCACAAGTTCGTCCTTCGCAGCGAAACGGTTAATCGAGTTGGCCGATATTTTTAGCTGTCATCGATTCGTATTTCCTTCCGATTAGACTCGCAATTTTTCCACCGCGCTCTTTGAACTTTCGTGCGGCACGCGTAGCGAGTCGACAGTGGATTATGCGCGGCACGTGCGGACTTATTTCCCTTGGATTCGCAGCTGAAGCGAAGACTGCAAAGGGAAAGAGGACTTGGCTAGGCGAAACGTCGACGTGTATCGATCGATTCCACTGGAAAGTGAAGCTGGCTGGCGCAGTTTTCAGGTTTCACTTGGCGAGCACGCGTCCCGGGAGCCACGTATTCTGTAAACGCGTTGCAAATACGCGAACACGCTCCAACCAAAAGAGGAGAATAAAAACTCGCAAAGAGAGAGAGAGAGAGAGAGAGAGAGAGTGTGCAATGTGTTCCGATTGCTTTACGCTTTACAATAAACACGCGAAAGTATTATCATCGACGAAGCATAAAATAGATTATCCATTCTTATGTAGAATCGTCGTTAACATTTTAGCGTCGCATAGTTTTACTCGTATTAGTTTAAACAAGAATAAAAGTACGGGAATTATAAATAAATATTGCCCGACGTAATTGTTTCCGATAGACGTGATCTATAGTAACGTGTGTAGAAGTATATCTTCATTTGTAGCGGACTACTATCATAAGACGAATTTCATTTACTTTCACGATACGAACGAAAGTATATGCAAGTGAAACCTGTTTCAATTCAACCTGGAAATCAGAAATTAATACGTATACCGTGTAAGTGATTGCTATCGATATAATCGAAGGGGAACAAAATGGGAGTGATACAATCATACGCTAATGAGTTGAACGTTAACAAGGTTGAATGATAGGTTGTCGAAATAGTTTCTTCCCGTGTTTTCGGCTTTCTTAGGCAAATATGCAAAAGATAGCATCGAGGTCCATTCTGAAAAGATAAAGAAAGGTGAAAGCACAATGATTTCGCCCTCTTTAATAGGTAATAATCTAAAATAATAAAGGTAATAATGAAAAAATAATAGGTAATAATAATTGGTAATAATCGCGACATCTCTGTTGATTATTATACTTCACTATTTCCTTTCTCGGCTAGACCTTTAATGTGTATGCGTGTGCGTGTGTTTACAATCAGTGCGAGCTCGGTAATCGTTCCGAGAACGTCCTCTTTCTCGTTCTGAACGTCGAAAAGTAAGCAGCTCTGCGAGTGAAATAATATGTAGAAAATATATTAATAGTGAATCAAGTCTGAGATTCTAACAAGATTGCACGGTGCGTCGAATTTTCTGCACTTAATATTTAGTAAGAAAACGAGAGGAACTTTTGGGGCAAGCTAATACATGGGTAGAGGGTTTGCTAGTCGGATTAAGTATAATTCTTACAATAGCTATTCTAAATTGCAAAGGGCGTGAAAGACCTCTGCTATTTTACGCACGCCGGATTTCAGTTTGAAATTTATTTCACTTTCCTACGCGTATAAATGGATGCTCTATCCTGTACTTAGTCAACGGTATTATATTGAAGGAATCGCGTAGCGCGTGGTTTGTCTGCAAAACGAGACGAGGACGCGCGTCCCCCTTTTATTTCGCTCGCGTTTCAACGGCGACGTTTAAAATCCGAAGTTTGACGCTGCGCTACAAAGAAAACGCGCCACTGTCAGATTTTGTTTTCCGATATCGACTCGGATTATTCTGCCGACTGCTCGACGCGCGACAAAAGCTCGGATAGCGACGTTTTGTTTCCGTGGAAACGAACACAAGGCCGCGCGTGTCTAGCGCTTGCGAATTCGCTTTCCAGCAGGAGGATCGCGCGTCCACGGAAAACTGCCCGTAAATTACGGTCACGGAGCATGCGTGCCTCTTTCGCCTCCGATTTGCGAATTTCCGTGTACCATTGTGCACGCATTCGAACCGCGTCGCTTATCTTCCACGAGCAGTCGCCGCGATTCAGCCCTTCAAACGATTGATATTTAGTTAGTCCCGTCGAAATACGACTCAACGCTGTGTACGGGCCAGCGTGGGCACGCCGGAAATCACGTCACGTGGGCGTGTTCCTCACCGTCAACACTGTCTTTCTTCTATTTTTCGTTGCAGACGCGACGAAAGTTTCTTTCACGATCAATTTCTATTGATCTAGATTGATTTCAGTTTCTTTGCTAGGCCTCGCCGCGTGACTACACGTTGTAACGCATTTTACTAGAATAAATATACGTCTATTTCTGAAAATCAATTATATTTCTGTGGAGCTGTAGAGAGGGAGAAGAATGGGAAATGGGAGGGTGTTGCGTTTCGTTCTGGGCCTGCTAGTGGACTCATCAGTGCGGCTACCTAGCAGGCCCTGCCTTGGACACTGGGATATTGGAAGGAAGGTTAAAGGCGGTGTATACATATATGGACGAGGTAGTTGGAGCGAGTGCTTACGAGAAAGTTCTATTTCGTATGCCCCTCTAGTGGTGGGTGCAGGAGAGCCGCCACATTTCCTACAATTTCGAATAGAGAAGTATTCGTGGGCGTAACTAGTCGCCATATTTTATAAACAGTGGATTGAAGCAATAACGCGATGGGACAAATTTGTTGAAATACAAGGTAGAGTTGAATGGCTGAGTGGCGTAGGAAAGCGGAAACGAGAGAGGTTAAAAGAAAATAAGGATTAGAAGAAAGACAGACGTAACGGATTAAGTATACGGTGATGTATAAGGAGTGGAAGGATGAGTGCTCGGGTTTCCGTAAACCAAGTCCGATTTCTGAGCCTTGGGGCTGAAATTAATAAAGTTACCGTTATTAGAAAAATCTCTTCTGGTTGCGTGAGAGAAACAGGTCCCCAGAGGCGCCGTCCCTGAATGGTTAAAGCTCAAGCTTTTCCTCGATTTCTCTCACTGCTGCAAAAATCACGACAATTAACGGAGCTTTAATGTTTAACCTGTCGAGGGATCCCGGCAAAACTTTATACACACGTTCTGTTATCGTAATTAAACAAATATTGTTAGACAAAGATGGGTCGTATGAAAAAATACGAACGACCACGTGAAATATAATACAAGAGAATAATAATTATTATCATTCCATTTTGAAACGTTCACGGCTCTCGTCGATATAATACTGATGCCTAGACTGTGGATTTTTATGCATTAGTGGGAAATCTCCACGCGTAGAAAAGCCAAATTGTGGAAAAATATCAAACGCTGCACAATAAGTATTAACACTAACAATGACGCGATTTGTACAGTCCTCTGTTCGCCATTTTTCTCGCCGAAGAAGTAATTTCGCTCGAATAGACACTGGGGAGCAATGAAATACAAAATAAAGGCACGTGCGGCGATACGAGAAGAGGAAGAAGCCGATCTCCCTTAATTCCCAATTCCACGTTTCGAGTATTTATCTCGCGCAACCGAATGCTGCACAGCATCCGTGCGGAAGCCACACGAGTTCTACGAGAGACGTTGCAGGCTTCGGATAGTTGGCCGGCGTTTTCATCTCTCGCGCGATAAAGACGCGAGTTTCGAGAGTGGCTCTTCGAAGATGGAAGCTTCCCCTTTTCACGTTTCCCTCGCGTGACCGCCTCGTCGCGACGTCCCTCGGCTGGAAGAAGTTACACGAGGGAAGGGAAGCGAAGCGAAGAACCCCAAAGGCAAGAAGATAGCCCGGATCGCGCGGTCCCCTGGCAACGGTTTCCTTCCAGGGCCACGGAGTTTCGCAAACCGAGGGATCATCTACAATTTAAATACGCTATAGGATTCTCCTACGAATATCCGCGTGCCTCCGACCAACGTCTTCCTACACGTGTACATATACGCGTACTCTGCGATCTTCCTCCTCATTTGCTCGGAACCTAGCCCAGCGAACTGCCGGAGATTCGTGGCCGATTTATGTTTATTCGTCACACGGCTGCGAGGCTGCAAAAGTCGCGATCTAATCCCCCGATTTATGGACGTATTCAAACGAGGGTGCATTTTGTAACGCGCGCGCGTGGTAAGTCTTGAAGCACGCGCGACGCGGTCGAGTTGCTCAGGTATTAGATAATAAAATTCACGGCCCTCCGTTGCCCTTTAACCAGTCGCGGTTTGCGTATCGGTGTAACGTTAATCATTGCTTCGTTCTCCTGTTTATCGCGGCTTTTTTTTCACGTACGTTGCTCGAGCAACAGCTTTCCGCACTGCGACGCTACGCCCACGCACGCACTCTGCGTGTAATGCACTAGAAGTAACACATGTACGCTACAATTATCTACAAAAATTTGAGATGATTACGGTTTCTTAACTCTTTGCCCTACGAATGTTTCGGTAACCGCACACGGTAGCAAAAGGTATTATTTAGTTTAATACTGTGCCAGCTACGAAATAGTCAAATACTACGCACAAGAGAATTAATGGGGGTAAATTAAATTTTGTTGTAATTGTCGAAAGTATTTGTTCCGTTTTGTGCATAATTTTCGACGCTAGTGTGATTCGTGATTTCATAAGCTGCGCGTCTTTATTGCAGCAGTAGCGAGGATCAGCCTCAAAAAGTTTCTAACCAACAAAAACTTGCAAAAACATTTTGTTCACAATTTGGAGCAACTTAACACGTCCACCGTGAAGACATCTATAACCTGACAACATCTCGGGTAAAGTCTTATAGCATTAATCGCTATTCGTACGTCGAGCAAAGTAACAACACATTCAACGCAAAGAAATCCTGCTTTTTACAAATACAATTCATCGTAATTTGTTCAGCTATAGAATAGCAGCGAGTAATAAGTTTCAGCGAACTTCGGTTCCATAAAATTGCACTTCGTATCGCGCACTATAACATCGAACGCGAAACATTAATAGAACGCGCTGCTTCACCGTTGCTTTCGCGAAGATAATACGATATCTATTGTTCGGAGTGGCTGGAATTAGTTGAGCTTCCACGCGGATCTCGGCGATGGTGGTTTAGCGGTGAAATAACGGAATAGGCGATATGGTAATTGGGAAGCGAGGCGCGTTCTCGCGATGCATTTTCCTACGGATAGGGGGCTCGCTGTTGGACGTTGGTCTGGTCGGTCGTGCGGTGTGTACACGATCTCCTCTGGAAAACAACAGGAACAACAGGAGATCCCGTTGTTGCTGGCGGGTGGAGTCGAAGGTCGATTTTAATGGGGAGAGCCGCGGCAGTAGTGCACGTAAGAGTGATATACTGCCAAGAGGAATTGCTTTTAATTGCTCTTCGACGTCCGTGACCGTAGAGAGGCCACTTCTTCTTCTCCTCCTCTTCTTCTTCTTCTTCTTCTTCTTCTTCTTATTCTATGGCTTCTCCCTGTCTCCCGTCTGCATTTTTGCTTCTTCTCGGAGAGTCCAAAGTGAACGAACACAGAATAGACCTTCGTTTAACCCTTGAGCCGTAAAGAAAATGCTTTTCGCAGGACTCAGTCGGATTGAAATAAGAATTCGACTGATAAAACCGATCGACAAGCTGTTGGGCTAAGCGCAGGGGATAATTTTAATTCAACGAATAAACGAGATAACCCATTGGCTTACTTTAGAGTATACGATGCGCGGTCTATGCAATAAATTTCGACGTTGATTTCAATTACATGCAACGATAGAAACGCCAAAAAGATCAATAGTGGTACAATAATCATTCACCGTGGACGTGATCCTAGATACTGGATCTGAATTGAGAAAACGAGACGTATAATTTGTGGAAAGACTAAGAGTCATTGAAAGAGCATAGAAATGTACAAACGAAGGAAGCTGAGGACTTTCTACGAAATCATTCAAGATCTTAAGAAGAAAACAAACGTCTGCTATAGTTCTCTTTGATTTAATAAACTAAAGGCCGAACTCGCTCAACAAGGGCGAATAATAATTACGGTCAGTGAAACGCATAGGACTACTTAGCTTAGAAGCTCAATGCTAAGAAAACCTCTAATCGTGTTATCGTAATAATATCAATAGATAGCATAATTATTAACACGAGTCACATTGTAACAAGAAAGCATGCCGAGCTGTGCTGTAAGATTTTCTTCTCAGATCCTAACGATGAACGCGTTAAATGAATCAGTCGTTGTCCCGATCTACAGAGAAACGAGAATGTTGCGAGGCGAAGAGTTAATCGAAGCACGATCAAAGGGAAAATTCCGTTGGAGGGATCGCGTACAGATGGACAGGGATGGAAAGCGAGGCGGAAGAAAACGAAGCAATATCGTCGATCAACGAGATTCGTGCGACGCGGAGGCTCTTTTACAGCGTCCATTGTGGCTACCCGTGCTTCTTCCTTTTATGAAATCCATTTGCACAGTGGCCCCGCGTTTATATGGAAATCGAATGCACATATCGTTGCGCGCGCCTGCATTCGAACGCTATTCCACCGGATATAGTTTGACCAGTCATCAAAGTCAAAGGGAGAATAATCTGATTCACGCGGAACTGCAAGCCTCGTCGGCCGCTGTTCTCTGTTCGCTTCTCGCTGTTCGCTTTCTCGGTTGCACCCGTTGTTTAATGCTGCCGAGCTATCGCCCCGGCCTCCATTATAAATTCTTCGCTCGTATAAGCTGCGTATTATCGCAGATTAACCGTCCAGATTAGAGACCCTCGCCTCTCTAATCTATTCACGCGAGTTACGCTAGTCGCTGCGTCGGATCGCGTGGAATTGGAACTTTTTCAACAGTCGTCGATTGAGACGCTCAAATTTCGCTACGAGTCGCGGGCAATCGAAGATTTTTTTTTTTTACGAAACACTTTGAATCGATTGGTAAGAGGAGGAAGAAAAATGTCACGCTAACGAGAGAAGCTTGCATGGAGAATCCGCGACCTTCGGGTCATCGATTTCATTGAGATTTTGAGCAACGATAGATCTTGTGTGATATACAATCTATACTATACCATTGTTGAGTTAGATACGCGACATTTTTCGAGATATTTACCTTTCATTTCAACCCTTTCGCTACGAAGGACGCGTATGCACGTCCTCAAAAAACTGAACCATCGTTTGTTAAAACACAACCGTATTTTGCTTTGCATCGCAATAATATTTATTCGTGTCATTTGACAATTCGATCAATAATACCAAGCATCGAAATAATATTTACCCTTGCGCTATTCCTGAGTTAATCAAAGCTATCCTCATCTGTGCATTGGAGACACTTTCGAATATTAAGCTACCGCAGTGAAAGGGTTAATCAACATTGAAAGGGTTACTAAATATAAAAGTCCGTCGGATTGTTCGCCAAGGTTTAAACGAGTCGGCGGCAAGCGACGTTGAAATCGCACCCTCTGCGAGCAGCACGCGAAAGCGCGACCTTTGTTGACCCTGGAAGAGAGAAAAGATTTCCCTGGACGTGGCCGAGCAGCGAATTATCGACACGGCGTCACGGCGAACGACGTCGTAAACGCGAGGATTCAAGGTCCGCTCTGTTCGCCGAGCAAATTTTATGAAAGCTTTCTCGTACGACGAACGACCGCTGCTCCCGTTTGCCTCTCATGAATAAATTTAGCCGCTGGAAAGCGATCGGATTTCCGTCGCCGACCGGCAATTCCGCAAACTCTGCCAATTCGAACCGTCGCAAATTGCAACCTTTCGACACTTCATGCCTTGGCAATTCGAAAGCCTAAGTTTTGGGAACTATAAGCTTTGAGAATTGAACACGCAGCAAATTGGAAGCTTTGGGAATTTAAAGCAGTGGGAATTCGAAACATTGAGAATTGAAAGCGTTGGAAATTCGAAGCGTTGAGAAATCGAAGCTTTAAGAATTCTAGGCATTAGAAATCCTAAGTTTTGGGAAATCTAAGCTTTGAGAATTCCACGCGTTGCAAATTGAAAGTATTAGAAATTCAAAGACTTGGAAACTCTAAGCTATGAGAATTGAACGCGTTGCAAATTGGAAGCATTGGAAATTGAAAGATTCGAAGCATTTACGATCGAAGTTCGATGGATCACGAGACGACGCGACGATGGAAAAGAGGAAACAGGCGCAAGTTCGCCTTGGCGTTCGCTATCGATCCGCAACGCACTTGACTCGTTTGCGAGGCGAAAGTGAAAGCGAGCGAGAAAGAAGGCAAAAGCTCGGGTAACTGGAAAAACTTGCGCCGGCTGAGCCTTTCAGTCGGGAAAAATATCGTGCGTGTGTGTGCGCGCGCGTGTTTCGTGGCCAATGGGGAAACAGGGAGAAAGGTACTCTGAAAGGGTGGAAAAAAGGAACAGGGAAAATGCAAAAGCTACCGGCGGTCAAAGGAGAAGCTATTGGATTTATAATGCAAGTAAAGTCAGCATGCAGCAGAGGAATATAAAACTGGTCGAGGTATAGCATTGCGCGGAGGAGAGATAAATAAAACGACGTTTGCTTTAGAGGGAAAAGTAAAGTAAACATTGTTTGTGCGATAAATTTATGTTAACAATCGGAGCTTTGGCGTCTTTACATTGTTTGCTAGCTTGAGAATGGATTAAGATCGAATTAGATTCGAGTAAGGTTCCAGTAAGGTTCTAATAAGATTCCAATAAGGTTCTAATAAGGTTCGAATTAGCTTCGGGCTAGGTTATGAGTAGAAAGATTTCAAAGATGAGTTCCCAGTGTTTTAGATTATAGTTGCAAGGTTTTAAGTTTCTCAAATTGTTTCGAGGATGCGTTTCACGACTCCGGCGATTGGAAATCGAGGTCCATGATTTCTAGATCGTAATCAATAGATTTAGGAATCACTACATCTATTGAAGTCGAGTTTCAAGATTCTCAAGTTCTTTAACAATGCATCCTACGACTTCAGTGATATAAAAGTCATGTTCCAAGACTCTTCAACTCCAATTAACGAGTTTTTTGATCTCTATAACTTCCTCCTAAACTCTCAAGTCCTTCGTCATCGTGTTCTACGATTCAAATAATTTGGCAATCGAGTTTGAAAGCTGTCAAATTGTATTTGCCGAGTTGAAAAATTGTCAAGTCGCGTTCGACGATGCGTTTAACGATTTCTGTGATCTGAAAATCGAGTCCGAAGACTCCGAAGTTGTTGGCGAACGCGTTGCACGGCTGGAACGATTTCGAGATCGACTTGCGAGTTGCCTAGATCCTAGTTAATGGATTCTATGACCTCGGCGACCTTCGTTGGCGGGTTCCAAGATTCTCAAGTTCTAGAGACTCCTCGGGTTCTATGACCCCCGGTATTCTCGGTGTCTGATTCCAAGGCGCCGAAGACGCGTGTCCTATACTCGTGAACAAAAGGCCGCGAGCTTCGCAGAATTATACCGCAATATAGCGAGATCTGTGAAACAGATGAGCGTCGCGAGACGCACTTGCATCGCACGTGTTTGCATTGAACGCGCGCCACAGCCGCGAACGACGTGTCCCCCCCCCCCCCGAGTCTAAAGAAATCCATCGGCAACTTCCTGTCCTTTAACAGCCGCGTCCATAAATTGAACGAGGATGGCGCCCCTTTTGCCAGACCCAGTCGCACACGCGGGAATAATATTTAAAATAGACGGCAAAGTCGAGGGTGAGAAGATAGTTCGGCGGTAACGGAGAAGTTCGGAACATTGACGATTCTAAACTTTGAGCATTCGGAGCGTTGAATATTGGCAGCTTTGGAAATTCAATGTACTGAAAACTCCGAGCTTTGAGAATTCAAAGTATTGGGTATTCTGAGCTTTGAGAATTCTAAACATTAGAAATTCATAGCATTGGGAGTTCAAGGCTCTAAGAATTCAAAGTATCGCGAATTGTAAGCTTTGGGAATTCTAAACATTGGAGATTCATAGCATTGGGAGTTCAAGGCTCTAAGAATTCGAAGCATCGGAAATGCTAAGTCTTGAGAATTCTAAGCTCTGAGTACTCGAAGCGTTGGCAATCTCAAGCATTAGAAATTCGCCACTTATGAAAATTTCAAGCGTTGAGAATTCGAATATTTGGATGACGTGTGATGTCTATGCGACGAAATTACAGAAGCAATGCGATCATTATCGATTATTCGTCAAAAATTGCCCGAAAAAACCATATATCCTCTGAACACAGTGTTAAGAGTTAATATTCCCTGTTCGCAAAGGGTTAAAGGAGAGAAAGAGTAAAAGAACGCGAGAGGGGATGGCTCGCTGTAAGTTACGATAATGGCGGGTATCGGTAAGTTATGTCAGGATGACGGAAAAGAGAAAGAAAGGTTGGGAGGCGAGGAAGAAATCGGGCTCCGTAAATAGACGGAATCGTTGAAGGAGAAGAGCAGAGAAGAGAGGAGGCAGAAACGAAGGATGACACGAAGGAAGCCGCGATTGGCAGGTTCGAACACAGACGCGCCGCTATCCCAGCGAAAACATTTTCTTGCTGTCGCGTTGCTTCCATGGAATACACTTACAAGGAACATCGCTTAACTTTCAATCGCCGGTTTTAACCCTAAAACTTCCAAGCCGCTCGAAATCACGGGTTGCTAATCGTATAAACTTACAGTGGTACATTTTTAAAAATATTCCATGATCTTCCGTAACATGTATATTTCTCTTTCAAACATATACACTTAATGACAAAAGATAAAAAACGTGGTACGTATTTGCGAAGCTTTACGTTGTCGCTAGCATTTGAAATACGTGGATTCGAATTTAAAGTAGAAGAACTTATCGTTCATCGATGTACGTAATACTATATCTTTATGCTATTGCAAATTCTGAACTACGAACCTTAGAAGCGAAAGGATACACAAAAATTCGTAAGTGACTACTTCGTTTCTCAACTTTTGTCAGGAAGTGTATGTATGTTACAACCTAATAAAGACCTGTAAACATGCGTCTCTTTGAAAAAGTTCGTAGAAGACCAGCGAACGAGTGATCTCTGCACAGTAGAATAAGTACATGTCGGAGCGGACGACATCGCGTTAGCGAAGCAGCAGACGCCACTTCGCCTTCACGACGGCGCGTAGAAGTGCAGGGCTGCTCAAAGACAATTGCTTCCAGTTTCTTTTGCACGAGTATCGAACATACAACTATTTTATTATCTATACATGCTAGTCTAAGTCGATTGCTGCTTTTACATCGTGCGAAGTAGAAATCGTAGAAATGTTCAAGGCACGTTTTATTTTACAGCCTCCAAGCTCGTAAACCGAAGCTAAGATTGAAATTCAAATTAAATTTTACCCTCAATAATATTTATTTTTGTCGAATCTGTGCTACAAATCATAGAACGCGCGTCTCGTTATGCTAGGCCACTTATAGCGTTTCAACTGTAGCAGCATACGCAAACGTGTTACACGTCGAAAAATTCCGTGTTCGTTACAGCTGAAAAATGTGAATGCTATGCGTCTTGCATTAGTAAGAAATTCCACCTTAATTCCATTTTTTCCTATAACAAACAGTGCGCGAGGTATTTGAAGCGATCGAGTTACGAGACTCACTCTGTACACATGGTACCGAATGGGTTAAACTTGTTATAATTGCAGAAGCATCCACAGTCTAATTGTCACGTGTACGAGTTTCAGTGACTATGTTGCAATGTACTCGCGTTTACGAGACAAATAAATAAGTAAGTAAATTGGTCGCCGAGCCAAACTTTATCGATTCTCGTTCCTCGAAGTGTTTGCAGAAAACAATTAACGGAGGGATCGATAGAGTGTAACGAGACCGAGGCACGACGGAACAGCATAGGCGGAAAGTAAAAGTCTTGCGTCGAGCTGCTCGAAGCTGATCCTGGATGCGATAGTGAAAGACCGCCGGAGAGCATTGATCTGAAAATGGCAACTAATTGTTGCGCTTTCTCGCGTCATCGTACTTATGTACAACCACGGACGGGAAGGTTTCACCGGTCCGGCTGAAAACCTCGCCTCGATTCCAACCTTATCTCTGCCTGCAGCTTTTCGATGCGCCCGCGAATTGCCGCTTATTATTATCCCCGCGAAACGTTTTCACCTTTTTGGACATTTTATCGTTGATAGCATTAGCGGTTGCGCCTCTCTCGTTCGGCATAGTTTACGGCACGGGGCTCGGTTGCATCGTCCGGCCAATTTGCTCGTACTTTACGGGGAATCGTGCGAACTCATCGCCAATTAATCCCAAGGATCCGCCGAGGATGAAAAATCCCGGGCGTCGATTCGCGTGATCGTTTGCCGCGCAATTTTCCGCGGATAAATTGTTCGTTATCGGCGGGCAGGCGGATATTCGCGCGGTTTACGGGGAATTTCAATTTGCGACGAAGCGCGAGCTGCGCACGCGTAATGGGCGAAAGTGTACAAAGTACGGAAAGCGAATTGCGCGTTATATTATTTATTGGCTTGTAACCATGTTGTACGTTTTGTTCGGGACAAATTTTCGCTAAGCACCAGAAATTCTACGACAGGAGCATCCCTCGGCTTTCAGAGAGATGGAAGAAAATGATTGATCGAAGTAGCACACGCGTTTTTATTTGTAGTTAAAATGATATATTATTGATAGTTAAAAGATACTGAAATACTCAATGGTAAATAGCAAGTACAGCAAATAGAGGAACGTTCTTAAATTAAATCAGGTATACAATTGTAGGTTGCGCTCCTATTTGCTCCTGTAATACGGCACTTCAATTCCGATTTCTAGAAGAATCTATTTCGTAGAGCTTCTACGTAACGTTCTACCCTTTTAATAATAGGGAAGATGAGTTTGCTTAGAAAGTTGATAACGTTACAAACGAAGTATTTGGGCGCAACGAAACGGACAACGGTAACGGAGGCAGCGATCAACCGAAAATTAGAACAATAGAAATTAAAAGTTAAATCGATACCGATACTGCAGCAGAACATAGCGAAGCTCGAAACTTAACATTAAACCCTGTGCGATACTTCGGATATCGAAATGCCACGGTTGCATTCGTCGATACACGCGTATCGGTTTAAAATCCCTGTCAACTTTCTAATAAATCCACTTGCAACTGCGAGAGTTGTCTCGGAGCGCGGAGGTTTAAACGAACGCCGGGTGGAAACGGTGGAAGGGAAGTCGTAGTAGGCTACAAACGGGCGAGAGCAGGTTCGGTTGGCGCTCGATTGCGAATGCAGTCGTTGGCGACCTTTATCGTCCTTCGCCTTACGAAATAATTGCGCGGTGGCGAACGCGCGCGCGGGAGGATTAATCGTCCTCACCTTCGATCGCCCCTCCTCGAGCCTCGCGAAGGTCCCGATTGGTCGGCAATCGGTCTCCTCGCGACTCACGAGCCTCGAGCCTCGAGCCTCGAGCCTCGCGAGCGAGCGAGCGAGCGAGCGAGCGAGCAGCGCAACGATCTTGCACACGGCCGATTTCATACGGTTCGACGTTCACCTTTTCCTCGGCAAATGCCAAGTCCTCGAGAACGTGTTCTGCCTCTAATGCTGATATACCACTTACCACTGTCGCTCGCAGTGGCGAGAGCGCGCGCGAGCGCAAAAGAGCACGAGAGAAACCACAGAGAGAACCGGCAATCCTATTTTTTTCCCCCACTCAACTGCGCACCGCGATTAATTATGCTAGAAATCCGATTCAATCTGGCCGTTTCTCTTCGGCCGCGGAAGCCTCGACGACTCGCCACCTCGCGTTTTTCGCCGCCTTCCAGCCCTCGCCTCGCCATTTTAGTCGCTCGTTTGTTTAGGTGTTCCAACGTACGATTTACAATATTCAAGTGGGGAACGTTTTCCAGAATGTCTCTTGACGTCGTATCGATTGTCGAGCGATCGCGTTTAACCCTTTGCGCTTCATTGGTTCTATTCTGGCGGTAGTTTGTAATTTCTTCGGAAGTTTTTCAGCTGCTTTGTATGAACTTCATTTTCATTTCTTTCGAAATGAGCAAAATTGAATAAAGTTCATCGAAAGAATGCGGAAATTAGTTGTGGATCAAACTATTAAAGAAGTTTGGGATGCAATGGGTTAATACATTTGCACGGATGCATTTTTATGTCGCACGGTTTTACAGTCTCGAGACTTCGTTGTTATCCTTATTTTTCCCTTTTCAAGTACACTACATTTATAGCATAGTATAATGCATATTAAAACACTTTAAAAGTGTTTATGTTCCTTTGCGAGTAAACACAAGGAAGATATTCTTGCGAAAACCTGATTTGTTTTTAAACGTCAGTATTTTAAATCGTGTTAAAGGAAATTCCGTAAAATGATAGGTCTATTTTGCATCTTGTTTACGGCGTTCAACCCATTTTAAGCAAAGTATCGTCGATATATGTGTATTCTTTATTTGCCCTCGTTTGCATATTTTTGCACGTCTACGATGCATAAAAGTCCTCATTCAAGTGATAAGCGGCGATGATCGCGCACGAATTATTCTTCCCCTGCGAATACAAATGGTTCAACCGCTTCGTTTACTCGCTCTCGAATCGCCGGAAAGTTTGAGTCAGCTATTTATTGCTTCACCGACGCGTCCGACGTAAAACATTGAAATATTGCGCGTAATTTGCGCTCGATAGCGTTCAATTTTGCAGTTCGACAGCATTGACGGGGTTAAAATTACGACCCACCGCGATTGCACGGATGCACGCAAACAATACGCGTTAGCACGAAGTATGCTTTGTTGCGTTTGAAGAAGGATAGTTTGTATCGCGAGTAGGGATTCGCGTGGCTATCAAGCAAAAGGGTTAATGCGTGCAAGTACGAAGTAATTTGCTCGGGGAAACCGCAGAAACGAAACGGCGATTGAAATGCTGCTGCGAAGCATAGCGAAGCAACAGAGCGCAGAGCGAATAGAATATACACGTATATAAATGTGTAACCTTGCGGATAAACGCGAGGAAGCCGCACGTTTTGCCCTGACGCAACGAGTACCCAACTTAGTTGCAGGCTATTGCTCATCGATGACGCGAAGGAAATTGAAAGCTTGTAAGAGACAGCTTGATTGACGTATCGAAGGGGGAATTACAGCAACTTCGTCTCTTCCCTCTTGCAACGTTTGAAAGTTGGAATTAAACGCGGAGAGAGGGAAACGCTTCTATTCCAACTGCGTGTCCAAACACGTACGCGTAAAAACTTTGCGCATACTTCCGTGCCGCGCGTTGCACTCGAAAGAAAAACGCGAATGCGGTAGAGTAATCGTTACCATTATTAGTCGGGCGATTTTTACGCGTCTACGGGGAATTTAACCCCTTGCGCTGCTACGATTATTTTATTATTTACGTACGCTAGCATTAACCGAGCACTGATATCGTATCGTCTCGCGTGCAAATTAATTCGAACACCGTGCGGGCAATTCTTATTTAATAACTTCCAATATCACGATACGAAGCTGAGATTAGTTTCACCGTCGATACAGCGTTGATTCGCGGCGGTCAACGCGTTGCTAAATAAATAAATCCGCGTCTCGCGAGCTTCGAGCATCGAACCGGGTCGAAGGATCGGACAGGTCTGCGCGTAATCCGTCCGACAATGAGATTAATCCGCGGAGGTTGTTCCTTAATCTCGAGACACAAGGGACGAGGGTAGCCGGAGTTGCGGGGGAGTATCGACGAGATCCTTTTTCGATGCCGCGCGAAAATTTCGATGCCGCGGCTCGGATCATTAATCCGGCGCACTGCAGCGAATCGATCGGTAATTCCGTGATTTACCGCGTTACTTAACGAGCGCGGCTGTTGGATAATGGGTGAATTTCGCCTCGTTACTAGCCCGTCAACGAACGCGCGCGCCTCTTCAAACGAACCTCTCCCTTTCCACGTAACGCTATCTCGTATCCGATTTCGCGAATGAAGAAGAACCTTTCTGCACCGCAGAGAGGAACGCCTGTGTACACAGATTTGCCACGCAGCCCGTATGCAAACTCAGTTGCGCTCGCGGCCGAGATACCGGCCACCGGAAATCGTCAACCCGCTTCTTTCCCTTTCGCAAACTTCAAACGAACGGCGGACCAACGAACAGGGTGGTCCTCTCTCCATTCTTAACGTTTCCTTTCGAACTAGGGTAAATGTACCGCGTCCTGCCAGTTTAAGGTTTGCGCTTTAAGTAACTTTGTTTAGCTATTTTAGAACGTCGTTAACGTAAAGATCGTTCCAGTTCGGAGCATAATATTATTGTTCAATCGCTCTTTTATTTACGAACGTATTTTTATATTTAATTTTTGTAATCATCATTGAAACTATACAACAAGGTCCAATGGTCTTGTTACTGTCACTTGAATGCTTTTCATTTAAATGGAAACACGTTTTCCGTATATATTAACGCGTCAGTTTGTGTAACAGATGTAAGATATATAGTAAACGTCGCGCCTTGCTGAATTATCACACGTTCCATACTTTATAATTGTAGCGGTATATACAGTGATATATATTGTACAATGATATCGACTGATTTCTAAGACAATAATCGGTCTGCTCGTGTTCCAATCGAAACTACAAGTTGGCCCTTATAAACAAGGAAGAGGTGGAATAGTAATTCGAGTGTAAGCTATACTTGCAATCAGCTCTGAAAAAAATAGTGGACAACTTGTTGGTACACCTAATGCTAACGATGCACCTGAAACAAACCCTTATCCCATATTTCGTTTAGAAAATTGCGGAACATTCTCAAAAATACATCGCTGCGAGTTCCAATGGCAAACGCGTAAAACATGAGGCGTAAGTTTTACGGCGAGCCAGCGATTATCTCCTTTGGCTGCCTAGAGGTAGTCGTATGTAGCAAGAAGCGTTAAAATGTATTAGCCGAGGAAACTATAGCGTGTAACCGTGGCCATTTCCTTGTACGTCAGGGAACGCGACTCGTCCGCTTAATGAGCACGGAGAGAACCCTTGCAGCGACGGTCCGCGTGTAAATCCGCGCGCAATACCCAGCCGAAGGCACACGGTAAATCCCATCTACCTTCGGCTGATCACGTCGCCGGATAGAATATTCCATTTGCAGCGGCGGAGCGTATTTCGGAAATCATGCATCCCTCCGCTCTCGATGCTTTACGATTCTCCATTACCCCTTTCTCCAATTACGCGGCTTCGATCCCCATCGCGCACCTTGCAGCAACTCCGCAACCATCCTCCGGAGATACGACGCTATTATTCCTGACGAAGCGAACGCGTTCGAAGCTCCCCCATCGACCGATCGCATTTCCAGCGACGGCGATGCCCATCCCCCTCGTATCGCAACTGAGAAAACCTTTTGCTTTCTATTTTTTCCCTTCCCTCTTCTTCGCTCGCACCCAATTTCGTTTGATCCTCTTTAAACAGCTCCTCTTAACGGAGACACTCCGCGCCGCAGTGAAGGACTAATTGAAAAGTTGGCAACGGAGAGAAGCAAATTGCTTTTGAGAGCGAGGGGTTGCGCTACGAATGGACGTCGCACGCGGCGAATCTGCATCCGGTGTCAAAGGGCAAAGGTACTGTACAGGTAGACGGGTGCAGCGACTCTCGATCGCAGCGTTTGTTACGATCGTCGGTTTCTCGAAACGGAGACTTAAAGTTGGTGTGATTTCGATACCGGTATTGCGAGTCCGTATCGAAACCGATATACAGCTGTTCCTTGAGATACGCGTATTTTTTCCGCTCTTCAAAGTCGCCGTCGCATCGAAGAATCGCAAAAATTGGAACGTACTTTCGTCAATGGAAATAACGTAATAAATATGCTGCAGATTTTTATGCATTAATAGGAAATTCGGATGTTGGATGAACGGAGGCGACGCATAATACGCAAAAGTATACAACATTTCCTAAGCACAGTATATTGCACGATATTTAAAGGATGTGTAAAAGATTCGATTTACGCTACGGTTTGAGTTAGGTATTCGATTTCTATGAAATTGTTAAATGCGTTTTAATATTCAACATTTTAGAAATCTTTTTCGTATACCTATTACACGGTGTTGAGCAATGGGGGCATAACCACGAGTTCTTGAATTCCGCTTCCATTCTTTGAACATATGTACATATCTTGTTCCAAAGTATGATATATATTTCTATTGTACAATATACAAATATAGTATGTCGTTCTATTGTATAGTAGATATACGTAATATATATTTCTACTATATAATTGATATACGTAATCTATATTTCTATCACATTTTAATATACACACAACGTAATATAATTTCGCGACACGAGTGAAACCCAATGGGAGCAATATCTGGAATCTCCGCGTGCTTCGAGGAACAGGGCTGTAATTTGGTGTATCGGCGCGGCGTCACGGGGGCATTTCTAAATTTCGATTTATACAAGGGTTTCGAAGACGTAACCGAAAAATACCGGTGGACGATATCGGTGTTTCGCGTACCGGTACGAATCCCTGGCTGAGACGGTGGCTGAAGCAGCGCTCTCCTCGTCTCTCCTCTCGGAACTCTCTCGTCCTACCCGGTGAACGTCGTCCTTGCATTGAAAAAGCAGCAAGGTCGTTCAGGACTTATATAGCTCGGTCGGACAGGCCACGGTTCGAAGCCCTCGCGCTCTCTCGAGTAGAGTCCTGTCCAACAGCCGCGCCGCGCCGCGTCCTTTTCGATTCTTCCTCTTTCTTTCTCCTCGGCCGGCTCGCTTCTCCGCAGAGCGCAGCAGCAGAGCCGGCGTGCCTTGGTTCGTTTTCTTTCGTCGTCGATCTCTCGCTCTCGCTCGCGCTACACCTCCTGGTGTCCTGCCTCCGTAACTCCGCTGCACCGAGCAAACTGTGCATTACTTATCTTCGCGGCTAGACGCTCCCACACGAAGCCTGACTCTGATATACGAGAGTAACGACGAAATCGTCGTCGTGGGGTAACCCGAGAGAGATAAAACGACGAGTCGGGTAGCCGGAGGAGAATCGCGCCTCGATTCCTTCATTCCAGTCGTGATGCTTCTCGACGAGATTTTTCTTCTGCACCCGGTAACGAGACGTTTACCATATCGCGCAACACCCGACGATTGTCCACTGGCGTGCTATTTGTCGCCGCTATTATCGCGGAACTCGACGTTCAACCCTTTCGCCGTGCTGGTTAAAAGGTGGATAAAACTGCATTTGAGAGCAATTTTTATTAAGCTACGAACGACGTACAGGGTAGATGTTCCAATAACTGTCAATGTTCCTGTAACCGACACTTGATATATCGTAAATATCGTAAATATCGTAAATGATGAAATGTTAATATTAGGAAATATTAGGAGATAAACGCGTTATTGAGCATTAGAACGTTTTGTATGGGACGTAGAAAAAGATATAGGAACGGTGACAGTAACTGGGCCATTTACCCTGTAGAAAATAGAATTCGTGACTCGAGTTTCCTCGTTTCCGGATGCTTACACGTCGCCTGGGTTGCCCACGCTCTCGCTGGTGGCGCGCTGCCATCGCGAAGAGGATTCCGCGGGATTTATGCCGGCGCGTTCATTTTACTCGTCTTCATTTTCCATCCGCCGCTCGTTCCAACGACGGCTTGATCGTATCTGTCGTTCCTCGCGTTACCGGCTTTGAATTACGACCGCGGTTATGACGATCTGCCTCTTTTCCCGGCTTCGCCTGCGAGGAGCCTGCGATGCTCGAACCCCGCATTCGCATACGATCGATGAAACAGCCGTTAAAAGATTCCGCCTGGCCCGCAAGTTTTTCCCCTTTTCTTGGCAACGAGCGCAACGGGCCGGACGATTGTGTAATTTCGCGTCTATTCTCGGACCGAAATATTTCTCTGCACCGGTGACCCATTTTCGAGTTAGCGCGGCATAAATTTAGCGCACCGCGAGGTCGCGTTTCGAATCGATGCGGTTTAACCTTCCAGCTGCGCTGCGATATCTGCACGATTCGATAATTAAAAACGCGCGTGCAGTCTGCACAGGCGAAACGGTTTGACGTCGATAAATTGCAGGATTTGCAACGCAGCTGCGTACGAATCGCACGCAAAATGAAACAGCGCGAACGAGCGTCTCTCGGGCGGAAGAGAAACGGCTGCGATGACGCGGAGAAACCGAGAAGGTAGCCGCCGCGCCGCGTCGCGACTCGCGAGCAGAACGCGCGTCATCGTTCCGAGAGGAAAGTGTCGGTGTGCCGGGGAACCAGGTGCCTTTGTTACCCCGTGCCGCGAATTCGAAATAACTCGGAAAGTGTCACGCATAGTAACGCGATACGCGAGCCGACTGGCTGATTAACGAACTAATTAACCTGAAAGGCTGTTCCCCGTTCCCGTTCGAGAGAGCGCCAGCCGTAATCTCGCTTATGGCTTCGGGGATGCTGAGAACGACTTCCGCGATACGCTTTCGTTATTATATCGCAATGATCTATCCGTATTTCGCAGATCGATTTCTAGAACATCCGTAACTATCGCATGCGAAGTTCAATGGCCTGCGTTAACTAATGGATCTTTTTCCCGTTTATGAATCAAAAAATAATCCATCGAGATGAGTAGCGTTTTATAGTAATTAGACCGCGGCTTTATGCGCGCCTATGGGGGAATTTAAACGTGCACAATTAAAGCGCGCATACGTCTCTACTGTTAAATGCTTGAATCGAATTTTCCCGAGGAAGCTGTTGCGGTTCAGGAAGTGGTTTTCTATCCCGATTCAAATGCAAACCGCGTTAAACATCTCGTAACGAGAATAAATGGATTTTACATCACTTTCAAGAAGAACGGCTCGCTTATTGCGCTACGGCTGATACGTTTGCAAAGAATTCCCCAGTTCGAGGAAAGGCACAAAGGAACTGCGCAAGTTTGACTTCCGATATCAATATTGAAGCGTCCCTTTCTCGGAACCGTGAAACGCTTCGAAAGAAACCAGGATACGATTGAGCCGAATGAAATGGCGAAGAGCGGTAGCACGATTAATAGAAGCATGAATTTGTATGAAGATGCGCAGTCTAATGATAATCGTTCGGCGAAACAGTTCGCTTTACGTGCTGCAATTGCAAACGAACGACTGCTGCTATCTCGTCGAGGATCGTAACACGCGTAGCGCGTCGGAGACGCGAAAAGCTAGAGAGCAATCGATGACCCGAATGACGCCACGCGTCGCATTGGTCGGATGGCTTGAATGGGCTAACATTGCGAGCAATTATCGACGAAACAATTATCGAGATACTGGATGCGTGCGCGCGTGGACCGAACGCGCGAAATTCCCTTTCTCGAGCCGCGCGTCGGATCTCCAATCGTTTTCACGTCCCTTTTACTCGCACCGTATCCCCAAATCCCCGATGCTTTAAACTTCCATCCGATGGAAAACTCTCCTCGCGCTTTTCCAAATCTGCCTTGGAACGCCGCGAATTTGCGCCTCGATTCGAAAGCTTAACGCTATTTTTGAACGTAGCGCCTTGGTCATGATTCAACCCTTTGCGCTATTAATTTTTCAATTGCCGAGAAGTTTAGTCACGAACCATCGATACATTAGACGTAATTCGTTTTAACACAATCCTATAATTACACTGGGTTATACTACTTTCTACTAAATTGTATTCACTTAAATTAACAAGAAGTTATACTATCTATAAATCTATTCAGTTAGTCTGTTTTTGTGTATATTTACACTATTGTGCACCACTGTCTCTTTGGTTTTGACTTTAGCTTTGGGTCTGCGAATCTTCTATCCTTCTGTAATTGTAGGGTAAATGATCCACGCAAGTACTGTCACTGTTCCTATAACTGTCACTTTAATTCGTTTATTTAATAGCAAAGTAACGTATAAAGAATCGTAAGTAAACAAATTTTTCATACGAAATTTGGATATCGGTTTATACGTAGCAACGCATAGGCGTCGTATATTCGTTTACACTTAATATCTGTGTGGGGTGTGTGCGTGAGCGGAGTGGTCGCATGAGTGGGACGAGTGAACAGTGTGAATGACGAGTGACTGTTTAGGCTATGGTTCGAGTGTCGCAACGAAAAGTATCGAGACGGGGGTAGCGGGGTACGGGGTGCACGAGAGAGGGTGGCCATAGGCAATAGGTTTTTCCAGCCGCAGGGCAGAGAGTTGTAGCGAGTCTTAGTGAGAGGTTGACGAACGGAGAGTATAGTGAGAGATATTGTGAGCAGCGACGTAAATAAAACCATTTAGTTTATTCTAACCCAATTATTTCCTACATTTGTAAGTAAATATTAGGAGGTAAATGTGCTGTTAAACATTGAAACGTGACCAATATAATTATAAAGTATGGAACGTGTGATAATTCAGTAAAGCGTGACGTTTACTATACATCTTACATCTGTTACACAAACTGACGCGTTAATATATGTAAAAACGTGCTTCTATTTACATAAATGAAAAGCTTTCGAGTGACAGTACGAAGGACCGTGCACTTTGTTGTACATTTCCACGTACGTAGCAATGAATTTATCATATTGAACATATAAAAAAGATGTTCATAAGTAAACTCGATGTGGAACAATCGTATGCTCGAAACTGGAAGGATCCTTACGTTAACGACGTCCTAAAATAGTTAACGAAAGTTACTAAAAGCGCGAACCTTAAAGTGGCAGTAAGTACGTGGTACATTTACCCTGGATATTATTTATCATATCGTAACCTACATTTTTCTCCAACGTCAACTCTCTGCCGTATCGCGCTGGCCGTGGAATGCAGCCCTTTAAGGGGTTAATTTCGCCAGTTCGCGATTTGTAAGATTTCGCCGGGTGTCGCGCGTTACCGTATCCGGCGATGTTTGCTCTTTTCAGAGCGGCGCGATGTCTGGGAAAGGGGAGTCAAGGGCGACAGACCAGAAGGCGCCTGGGGTTGCCTCGACGGAGGACGGGGTGCACACACACAATCGATATAGCCAACTAAAGTTCATGGCGCAGCAACCATCAACCACCAACCACCGCCACCCGTCCACCACCATTACGGCTCGCTCGCTGCGGTTCCAGCTGCCTCTTCAAGCTTCCTTTCATTCCCCTGCCACCACTCGGGAGATTCTTCCGATTTTTCTTTTATTTCCGCGCGCGTGCCTCTCGCCTGACCTTCCCCGCGCGCACGTTTGCACGTGCTTCCACCGCGTGTCGGCCAACCTTCGGCCGCCGTTTTTAGCCTTAAATTTTCTTTTGCACCCTTAATCGGTCGACTTTTTCTTTTCGCCGGCAGCCACTGGGTCGTGCCACGCGTACCCGAAGGGTTACCGCGGCGTAACCGCTGCGCCTCTGCGCTGCCCGATTATTATTAAAGCGTGCAGCCGCTCGTATCGTTTCGACGTTCCTAGAAGTGGATTCAAGTTTAGGTCAAAAGTGGAAACGGCCTTCGCGGGACAATTGTTTTTTTTTCGGGAATGGTTTTTAGTTTGGGTTCCGTTTTCGTAGGCGGGATAAGATGGTGCGATTGTGATTGATTTTACGGTGGAGTTATTTTGTTGTTAGACTGCGGATGCTTATGCACTTGTGGGGTATTTAAACGTGAAGAGAGACGCGTACGTGTAATGAGACAGATACGTATATACAAGGCGAGTCTTGTAACAAGGTCAGCTTAAGTAACATGCGAAATGAAATTTGTTACCTAAGGTTATTGTTTATTATACACCGTTGTTATCTATATTGTTACCTAATGTAATCCAATCGAAAAGCAAAGTAAGAAATAATTGGTTATAGTACTGCGTATGGTATACACGTGATACGCAGAAGCGCGCAAAATATCAAAAGCAAAGCGTACATTGTAGCACTTCGAGGGTGAAACTAATCGATATTTAGCGTCTACCATTTTTATTTGCTTTTGTGGCAGCATGAATTTGCATAATGATCCGCAGTCCAGTTGTATCTAATATTTAGATGGTATAGTTAATTTCTATTTTGGTCTTGCCCCTTTAACACCATGTCTACGGGCGTTACGTGCATACGTTGACAGGCTTCCGGAAAAATACGTATACTGCATATAAATATTCGAACGCAGAAGCGTGAGGATGAAGGGAATCACGTGGAATACACATATTCGTACCATTGTATTACGTAAAGTTAACATAAAGTAGTGAAAAATAATATTTATGGCCTCTATACGTTTTAGGTATGAAATCTGAACGGCGTCAACGTGAGGAGTTCCGTAAACCTGGTGTTAATTGTGGCAATAATTAAAAGTACAAATCTGCATAAACAGCCGCAGTTTGATCGTCGAGATTTCGTAAAATATTCGTCATTTCTTCTACGCGTTAATTAATAAAATAAAAATAAAACGAGGATTTAGTTGAGGGGCGGTGAAAGTATGACAAAAGCTTAAATCCACCATTGACAGATCGCGAAACGATACGTGTGAGGATAGACAGAAGCACGGTTTATATAAATATCTTCGGTCGAAAGTTTCCGCGTGTATTGTTGCAATAATTGTACGGTTATTACGCTGGCTGATGTTATTTAACGCGTAATGGTTGCGCAGGTGATTTTTCGCGCCCGAAGGAAGAGTGGATGGCACGGAGGAGAGGAGATAATTACGTTTGCTCGGGCCGCGCTACATGCAACCAGCTTCGCATAATACCGCGTAAATTGTTTAGCGTATTAAACGTGCCTGTTGTGCTGTACGCGGCTGACAGCCTCGGGGATGTTTAGCTAGAATGGAGGTTACGCCACTCCACCAACCACTGCACCCTTCAACGGCCCGCCAATCGCTTAAATTAATTGCTCCCTTCCGCTTGGAAATTTCCAACTCGATGACTTACGGCGATACACCTATGGATTCTCCTAAGTGCTCTTATTATTCCGCTGAAAAGGAGCAAAACCAGCCGCGAACTTTCCGTATCGCAACGCTCTCAAAGTTTCTTTCGGGGTGGAAGATTTTTCTCGTACGGTGCGGCTTTTTATTAAGTGGCTTTTACATTTAAAAGTTGAGTAATCTCGTGGCTTTTTAACCAATTAAGCGTTTAGTAAGATTACGAAAAGCGGTGAAAATCGCCTATTTCTTTTATAAAGGAAATTATTCCTAACTATCGTAAATGAAATGAAAATAGAGGATTTCTGCGAATATTTCATTTATTTTTCTACTTTTTTTCAACCCGTGTAACAAACGGGCTAAATGTTTTGAGCACCTTTCGCTTTGTCGGACTAAACACTTAAGGGGTTAATCATTTCTATTGATTTTTTTAGATGATAAAGTATAGAGGATGGACATATTTTTGGACTGGATACGTAATCCTTTCTTAACTTTTCTCGACTACTTGTTTATATAGAAGCGTTTGGCCTCTTTGCTTTCAAAGCTTGAATTGTTTCCCGAATACTATTAAATTAGGGCAACTGACCCAATTATCCGGACAACGAATACATTCGTTAAAAATTAAGTAACAAGCGGAAGTTACGGCTGTGCTTCTTATTTGCATTCGTAAATAAATACACCTTGAAGCTTACTAAAGAAATGTATTCATTTAATTGCTGCATGCTTCTTGCTTAATTTTTAAAAGATGTATTTACTGCCCAGTAATTGGACCGCGTACTTGAAAGAAAGGAATACGGTGCTGTTAAATCGGGCGAACAGCTGGGCCAATTAAAGTTTTAAGCTCCCGGAATTACGAAGCATCGATGTTCCCAATAAAATTCAATCGCTTTTATAAATTGCTTCGCCACAAATTTTTCCACAATAAATTCCCAAGCAACGAACCTTTAAACTTGAATAAAATTAATAGAAAGAAGATTATTGGATTTGTAAATGGAAAAGGGACTTACGAGCCACCTTGCGCTCTTCATTTTTCATCCGCGAGAAATAAACTTTAAGATCAAAGCTAAAATTGGCAAAGATACGTCGAACACAGCGAAGCTTATTTCAAAGTAGCATCGTTGAATTTCAACAGGGACACTTTCTTTCGAAGCTGTTGGAAACTTGTAGGATTCCAAATCCAATAACGTCGTGTTCGGCATTGTGCAGCGATTTTCCCTGCTTCCTTTCGCTTCTGCTTTCAGCTTTCCAGCGTTGCGCACGTTTTCAGAATTTCCTTCGCCGCATTAAAACGCAACGGTGGAAGCGGGGACTCGCGTGCGTGCTCGTTTTCCATTCGCTTTGCATCATTATTTTCGACGCAGCTTCTCGCCAAGTCTGCTTCGTTTCCTCGTTTTCGCATCTCTCGCTAATTAATTAACTAATTAATTACACTCCCACGTTTCCTGTGAACAAGACCCATTGAATTCTCTCTCTCTCTCTCTCTGTTTTTTCTTCGCAAGCCACCGGTCCAAAACGTGTGTTGCGCGTTTCAGGAAAAACGTTTCGAAACCTTCTCTCACAGTTCGATTCTCCATTCAAGAATATACACAATTTCGACATTTGGCCCGTTCCTCTATCTCAAATAAGTTCCTAGATATCCCATAAAATATACGTTTCTACCTTCCACTTTGAGGAGGATAAAATTGTCACCCCTCTGAAATGAATCTCTCCCGATAAAAAAATAGGTATTGGATATGGCGTTACTGTGAAATGAAATAAAAGTTAGTTTCTCTATTATCACGCTATATTTTTATTTTAAGGTCGAAAGGTGTACATCGCTGGCTCTGGCTTCTTAATAAGACACTCGCAATTGCGTTTCGATCCTCTTTCGGTCTTTAGGACTTTGGTCGAGCACCATAAACAAATTCCCTGCTACTGTCGATGTGACAATACATACATATACGTAGTATTAGGAAAGGAAAGCTAACGAATGTATTTCTCAAAACCATCCGTGATCTGCACATTCTAGAAGATTTAGGTTTCGTGCGTGTGTGTGTGCATGTGCGAGAGAGTGACTACTACGAATCCAACGATAGGCGTAAAATATTCTTCTGAAAACTATATTCCTCGTAAGCTCGATCAAAATCGGAAATGTTCCCTCGTCAGTGCAACGATATGGTTGCGTAAAATTTCGCAACAATGTAGTCGCGACAGAAACTTCCGCTTACATTCGCCACTCCGATGGGATTCGCGACGAAAGAACGCGAAAGTAAAATACGCGAGAAGGTTGTTCGCTGCTGCGCGGAACATCGAACGGCGCGCGTTGGCAAGATACGAGGCTTGGACAAGGCTTGAGAGAACTAATCCGGGCTTATCTGCCGTGATAGATTATGTATTTGCCGCGTGCACGATAAATTGCCAGCTTCAGAGACGCGGTTCGGAGTTAAGCGACCGATCTTTCAGCGCGAGAAATGTTCAAAGCCGTCTCCGCGTCGCTTCTCTCCTCTTTCGAGTTTTTCCATTCTTTGTGGGATAACATTATGCAATAGAATTCGCGCGACTGAAAGTCTCGGTATTGTTCTACTTGCGTTAGTGACGCATCGGGGCCTGCTTCAATCTTCTGCGGCTACTACGACAGTAGAATTGTCGCGGCGGTAGACAGACACGTCGCGCTCGTATGCCAGAAGTAGATTAACGCTAGGTTTACCGACGTTACGTGAATACGTCGACAGGCTTCTGGAAAAATACGTACACTGCGTATAAATATTCAAACGTAGAAGCGTGAGGATAATGAGAATCACGTAGAATACATATTCATACCATTGTATTACGTAAAGTTAACATAAAGTAGTGAAAAATAATATTTATCGTCTCTATACGTTTAGGTGTGAAAGCTGAACGGCGTCAACGTGACGAGTTCCGTAAACTCGAATATTCGTCGAGTGTTACTAACGCTTAGGCATTGTATCTCGTTCGCAGAGGGTTAAGAACAGTTACGAGGTGAATGAACAAACGTATACCTACAGTGTAATTGATAATAATTAGTCTGGCAACGACAAGAGCCGTACGAACTTTTGCCGCGGTGTCCAGCGGAGGCTTCGTTTATCCGAACACGCGGCCGAGATTCAATTACGAGCGTAAAATATTGCGCGAGAGGCGGAATCGAAAGTGGCGGTCGCGCGCGCAAGCCTGCGCATTGCAGTCGGTCTTGGGGCAAGTGTTTCCGTTGCGTTCACCAATTAGATAGCAACGCGTAGATAGCGGCGTTAATCCCGCGCCGCGCTATAGGAAAAAGCGAATAATTAATTGCGCGGCAGCGCGGATATATCATCCCACGCTTTTTCCAGGTATCATTGTACGCGTCGCGTTCACTCTGTACCGCGTAAAGCCGCTTGTGTATCGGTTTCTCGATGGATAAAGAAAACGTAGGGACGGCTCGAGGTCCGGCAAAATTTATTAGCCACCCCCTCTTTCTCTTTACATTTCCTCCTCGCTTCTCTTCTCTTTCTATAGCAACAAGCTGTCAAAGCAACGACGTCGCAGTGGTAAAAACGCTGATTCTAGCTGGACGAAATTATTATAGGGTAGATGTGCACAGACAGATATCGGTCACGTTGTCCGAAACATTTCTCGTCGTAACTAGGCTGCGGATCTTTAGGCGAATCTGTTTCCTTGTAAACGGAAACGAGGAAGCGGAGACTGGATACGGGATCGTTTTGTCTCTTAACCCTTTGCGCTCCAAAACTATTTTAATAATATAATCTACCGGTAACTTTAACATATCTTTCTGGTTCTTGTGAGAAAGTAAAGCATTAGTTCGTATTTTGGAAAGAGGAAGAGTTGCTTTTAATTTGCTTTGATTTGAAAGCAAATCCGGAGTTCGTTGGGTGACGTGTGTATTTCGTTAAAACTATTAAGTAACTACGTTTAATATTTCATACACATGATTAGGAGCCCATAGTTTACCATCCTACGGAAGCTCATTAAAATCGAAGTCGACCAGTTGAGAGCCTTCCCTTGTCAAAAGTACCCCACGATTTGCAACGTTCAACATTTTCCAACGTCCACGCAACATTATCGCAAACATTGTCTCGGACTCTGGCGCAGCTCGAAGAAAGAAAGAGATAGAATCGAGCGGTCCAGGCTGTACCAATAATGATGGTAACAATGTTGACCTCGTAGGTCGGCAGACACACCCTTGCAATATACTCGTTTCTCCTCTCCGTTGTTCCCGTTGTTCTTTTTCATTCCGTCTGCATCCTCGTTTCTCGTTTCTCGTTTCTCGTTCCTCGTTCCTCGTTCCTCGTTCCTCGTTCCTCGTTCCTCGTTCCTCGTTCCTTGCCGGCGGAACGGCCTCTGAAACCCCATGGGTTCTATAATAAGACGTATTCTACGGTACACCGTCTGGTACTGCACGTGTACCTGATTCCATGATTGGCCAGGTACCCCGCAATCTGCCTCATACGTGATCTACGCTCCTTTCTTTCCCCTCTTGCGCCTTCCCCTCTCCCTCCCTCCTCTTTATTCTTCCGCGGCTGTATACACGCGCGTGTAAGTACTTACTTACTTACGTATCCACGCGGCTTTCTTTTCTTCGGCCTCTTTGCGGCGGCGCGGCGGTTCTCGTTGCTAAAACCACGGGATCCGCGCCGGGTCGTGCACGCGAATCCGGAGCACCGGGCTTAACCCTTTACCCTACAGTAACGAGTTACGCTCGTTGTGGAAATTACGCTCCGGTTACCGATACAAATGTATCGTATTTTTTTCGTAAATTTCAATTCTAATTCTATCTGCAATTTCAATCGACCAGGTTGAGTATATTGCAGGCATAAATTTTACGTACAAGGTGTTTCAGTGTTCTGCGTTCATCGCACTGTTAAAGTAAGAAGCAGCGAACGTTCCTGTGTATATTCTTTGAGAAATTCGTAACGTACAATTTCAGTTTCTACATTAACTTTGTTTGAGTCTCGATTCTCCTACGAAAATTATATGCAAAATGATCGTATAACAATCGTGCCATTCGATCAACTTCCTGAATCGCTTTACTTAACCAATTTGCATCAGAGCAATAAATACGCGACCAGCTCTGTGTATCAGAGAGTTTCGGTTTTACTGGGAAATTACGTGCAATAATCAAGACAAAATATTGTGTTATACATACGTACGGTAAACAAATTTGGAGCAGATATTATACCTTTTATCGATCAGTATGATTATCTTTAAAATGATCGATACACAGTGGTACATCGCAAACATCCGTAATATCAATATCAATCATCGTACGGGGATTATTCCGCTCGCGGATGCAAATGGGTTAACAGTTGCAGTCGCATAAATCATCGGTTGGATATGACAACTTCCAAACTTCCATGTGCGTAAAAATCTGCAGCCTACTGATCATTGATCCTTCGGTCCTCAACGTCGACCACCGGAAAGGGTTAAACATCGTGTCGCCCACTTCGATTCCTTCGTCCCGAGATTCGAACGAATTTTAACGCAGCCACGCTCGAGGGAGGAATTTAAATTGCAGAACGCGGAGAATTTTCTTCGCGGAAAGTTTCGCGTTTTCAGCTGGCGGATAGGGATGCAAAGCGTTGTAAATATTCAGCCGCCATTTCAACGGCGGAATGGCGGTTACGTGTTCGAATGTTTTGTCGGGGAAACAGGTTTGGCTATGGCGAGAGGAGGAGGAGGAGATAGAGCTGGTACGCAAGATGCTTCCGTTTAAATTAAAACGTATCGAACATCCGGCCGGCGAGACGAGGCAGCGAGTTTATGAAAGTGCAGAAAGGGGAAAGGAAGAGAGGAAAGCTTCTTCCATTTCTCGCAACGCTGAGCATCACCCTGGCGACGTAATAACCTAATTTAAACTTGCAAATATTTCACTCCCGCCCCTGAAGAATTTCAATGCAGTCTTTTGCAGGTTTGTTTCGCCGATTCTTATTCTCTTCTCTCGTAGCATAAATATTCCGTCCGCGAGCGGGTGTTGCGTGCGAGTTATCAAATATTCGAAGCTCGGTGAATATTTCATTTTCAATTAACAGCCGCGGGTTTGGAAGGGTGTCGTACCGAGGCGAAATAATGGCTTGGAAGCTTCGTATCGCGTTTCGCATCCCTGCACGGGCTGATGCTTTTCGTCCGAAAATTGGTTTCTTTTGCTGCCTGAAAAGAGCTGTCTTTCACGCGGCTCGAAACAGTTTAACCCTTTGCCTTGCAACGACGAGCACGATTTTCATACAGATTGCATGTGAATGGAATAAAAATAGAATGAAATGCGTTTGCTGTAAGCGAACTGCGGATTTTCGTGCAAATTCATCCGTCAAATTAGATGTGCCAACAAGGGTCTCGATTACTATCGGTGTCCCTATAACCGACTCTTGAATTCGTTTTATTTCACGGCAAAATATAACGTACGAAGAATCGTAAATAATGATATGATACCAAATTTGGACTTTGGTTTACGTAACATCGCGTAGACATCGTACATTCGTTTACGCTTAATAATTGCACGTAAATATTAGGAGGTGAACGTGTCGTTGAACATCGAAACGTGACCAATTGTAATTGTAAAACAAATTATAACAGCAAAGGGTTAAACTGAACTTCCGTGGATACGTTAATCGCGAATTGCACGCGAGTAATAATGCTCTCTAGCTAGCCAGCGTCTAAAGCTCAAAGATGGCTACGCAGCCCTTTCCTCGTCGACTTTTTCGAGCAATTACTCGGCGAGCATGTCCGCAGCTGGCCAATAAAGTAACTAGAGAAGCCTCTCCGCTATTTGCGATCTAATAGCGCGGAAGATACGCGGGCCTATTCGTTATTAATCGTGGTTGATTGCGATGAATAATCGAGCGGAGAAAAGGGCGAGGACGTTTAGACAGAGGCGCGCGCGCACAGGCTGACGTACGATCGGTTATAGTTATCGTGACGTTTCGTCGTCCAATTAGCCAGCCGATAACCGTCCAACGAGTCTTTAATAAGCCCTGAAACGCTCGTTTTTGTTCTGCTTCGAAGACGAACCATCGATCACCACCGTCCGGCATCGTGGATAATAGTTGCGCGAACTCGTCCCACTCTCCCGTTTGCCTTCTTCTTTGCTTTCCCCATTCTAACTCTGGTTAACAGGAACAGGAAAAGGAAGAGGAAGAGCATGGGCAAAATAGCGGGAGAAATATCGATACGTATCGATAGTTAGCTTTCGCCGTTGGAAACTCGCGATGCCTTCTCATAATTGTCCACGGTTTCGACGTTTCCGTGTTTCCCTTTTCTCTTGGCGTTTCGATTCGAACGACCTGCGGGTCTGCAACTATTTGGTCGGTTATCATAGTTTTGTGTTCGTTGGTTGGATTAATCGTAAAACCTAAGCGTAAATTACGCGCGATAAGCGTTCGTTGGAGAATAGAATATACACTTAAATATACACAAAAATATGGAACGGATTACTTTGTTTCTTAACATTTGTCAGTAAGTGTATGTCAGGTGTATCAATGAATGACTCGCTTCTCTTGTCGAATTCGATATCTGTTTTGAACTAGATCAATTACAAGTATATACAATGCAGAGTAGATATTTAATCTTACTGAATACAGTTGGATCACCTTGTGCTCCGTTATTCTCGACGATTCGTACAAGAAGGAAGCTTCGCTCATTCGAATATGCATACCCAGTCATTCTAGCCAATATTCTTTCATACGTCACATTCACACCAACCGCTTCGCCACAATTCTTCTCGACAAATATAAATAAATAATTATCTATAGTCGAGCGTCGATCGGTCGTTACTTATTAATAATGTCCCGCAGCAATAGAAAGAAGAGACCTCTGCCTCTTGGAATTCGTTGGACATTTGCCTTGCGTTATTCGAGCCGCTTTCTCGAATCGCTAATGAAAGCGCGTTACGCGTATGTAGGTGATAATTGCACGCTTGGTTGCGTGCGTTCGCGTCGCCTCGGAATCGACAGAATCTCTCTAATGATAATTGAGCACCGGGCGCAGTTCGCCGGCCGCGCGAACAAGTGCGAATCATGCATCGCATGCGGACGTTGGCAGTTGCTACCGTGTCTACGTTGCCGTTGCACCATTTCGATGCGATTCGCTTTCGATTTCGTTGGTTCGCCGCAACCCCTGCCCGTGTAGCACGGCGGATAGATCCTCGAAGACTCAATCGAGCGAGGCGCGTAGATTCGCCGTTGCCGAACGGTCGTAAATAACCGGTGGGACTGGTGTTCGATCGGTTCCCGCATTACTCGAGCACACCGGACACCGCGTTAAATCTCTTTCCCTCTATATTATCTTGTCCGTTTAGCCGCGCGGCGCGTGCTCGCGTGCGCGCTAGCTCCTGCCACGCCAGATAAACTGGATAAGCTTTGATAGCGTTTAACAACGTTGCGATTCTATCTTCGCAACGTTGCTCCGCTCTCGCGTGCTCTGCCTACCCGCCTCGATACTTAACTTTCCTCTCCCCGCCGAAAAAAACGCGTCCCACGCTCGACTGTCTTGGGCTTTTCCTTTGCTACGCTTTGCTTCGTCCGCTTCGTATCTCCAAAGATGGTGTTACAATGTTTCTCGCGTTCGGTTGTAGTGCGTACAGATGGGTCACCTACAACTTCCAATTCCTTCGAAATACGCTGTGGAATTGTGGCATTGTAGGAAACGTTCCACATTTCCTAAACCGCGTTGTTAAAGTACCGCGTTGTAAGAGGCTCACCTGTACGCGAATTGTCGCGCCGTGGAGCGGGGATAATGAAGATTTCTACCGAATAATTCGCCAGCTAACGGGTTAACTCGTGACACGAAACGATTCCCCTTTTACACGCAGCAGCCGTATTCCTTGAAACGCGTGGCGCGGTAGATCGGAAACTTTCGACCAGCGGTGTACGATTGAAGCTTACAAGATCGGTAGCGTTTGCCCCGTGGCATTTCTCGCGCTGCGCGCAAGTGTGACGGGCGAGACTAAAAGGGTTAATTGCCGGCGCGAAACGCGGCGAGGGAAATCGACGGTGTCGGGCAGCGAGTGAAAAGAGAGAACCTCGCGGCTTAATTGCGATCGCGATACGTTTGTATGCACGGTTCGGATAGAAAACAGTCCGGTGTTACTGCTCTTTTCGCGTGTCGCTCTCTTTATCTTCCGCCGCGCAGCTTTTGTTCGCCGCTTTTGTTTCCTTGGAGCGTTCGTCCTTCGGGCAACTTTCACCCGTTCGTCTCTCCGCTGCCCGATAAATCCCCTCTCGATAGATGATATCGCCTCCGCGTTTAGACCACCGCTGACGTCCGCTTCGCAACTTTGACTTTCACACGGATGCTACCTCGAGAGTCGCGCCTCTCTCTCTCTCTCTCTCGTCTACGTTGCAATCGAGAACGGGAACCTCGTGCATTTTCCTATGTGGAACAATAGGGCAGATGTCCCGATTCCTGCCACTTTAAGCGACTTCGTTTAAGTATCTTAGAAGCTATTTAATCCGATAATCGTTCTGGTTCGGAGCACAACATTAGTTAATATCTCCTCTATTTCCCGTGATGCGTTGTTAATTACTAATTCATATAATTGTTTAACAAAGTTCAACGTCCCTGTTAAAGTTGTCACTTAAATTAAATGGAAACGATCCTTACGTATACTAGCACGTCAATTTGTACGACGACTGTAAGATAAACCGTGAACGCATTAGAAACATTTCCATACCTTATACTTGCAGCACATTGGTCACGTTTTTATGCTCAAACGACACGATTCTGGTGAACTCCAAATTTAGTATCGACATTTTTTTGGCTTCGATTCTTCGTACGGTATTTCGCTATCAAATAAAACAATTAAAGTGCCGATTACAGGGACACTGACGGTACGTGGGGCATACCTGTAGTCTAGATGCGTTTGAAAGAATCGCGGAGAACGCGTGGTGATGCACACAGGTTGGGAAAGTCAATGTCCAGCTGGCTCCGTTTCCGGAAGATGGGCCCGCAATCGGACCGTGTGAATCTCCTTTGTTACGCGCACGTGCGTGTCTGACTAGCTGCCGCAAGAAGTGCTCAAGCTACTGCGAACGTGCCACCGAAACGCCGCGCCGGAGCCTTTTGTGTTCGAGCCCTCTCATTACCTGGTCGAAAAGGTTTCGAGCGCGAATCACTCCGCCTCGTATGCCGTATGCTTTGCGAAGATCTTTTTACGAGCTTCCAAATCGAAAATAAGATTCGGGCAAGATTCGATGGTGTGCACGCCCATCGTGTTTGTTTCTCGTCGAGGAACGAGTTGGCGTTGGAAGTTCGAAGACTTGGATATTTGGGGGTTTCGAAATCTGGAGGCTTGGAAATTTAGGGGTTTGGACATTTAAAGGCTTGGAAAGTTGGAGGCTCAGAGATTTGGGGAATTGGAAATTTAGAGGCTTAGAAATCTGAGGGCTTGAAAATCCATATACTTGGAAATTTGGAGGCCTGGAAATTTGGGAGCTTGGAAAGTTGATGGCGTGAAAATTTTGGGACTTGGGAATTCGTGAGCTTGGTAATCCGTGTGTTTGCGAATTCATCGGCTTTGAAACTTAAAGGCTTGAAAGTTCCACTTCTTGAAGATTTAAATAGTTGCAATTTTGGGGGCTTCGAATTCAATGGCTTAAAAATCCGAAGAGTTTGAATGCTTGCAAATCTGAACTCTTAAAACTTCCACCTCTGCAATAAGACTCAATTAGAAGTGCTAAAAATTTGTTGGCTTAAAAATCCACCCGCTTGAAAATTCGATGACTCGAAAACACGAAGGCTTGCAAATTTAGTAGCTTGAAAATTTGTTATCTTGTATGCTTGGCGGTTGAAACATTTAAAGGCTGCAGCTCGAATGCTCGCAACCAGTGCCTAAAAGTTCCACTGCTCCTAATTGAAAGTGTTGGAAACGTCAGAAGGCAGGAAATTCGATGGGCTGCAGTGGGAATGGTGGGAAATGATGGCGCATTGGTTACACAAGAGCTGGGAGCCCCCGTTCGTCGGCTATTATTCGCTTTTTCTCATCGGCTGACGCGTCCGACCCGGCGAAGTAGGTTATCCGAGGAGTTTGCAGCGAATAGGGCCGCGAAGCCTCGACGAAAGGTACTAGATACCTCTGTGCTCCGTAGACGTGGACGTGGACGTGGACGTGGACGTGGACGTGGACGTGGACGTGGACGTGGTGGACGTGGTGGACGTGGACGTGGAAGAAAGAGGTGTAGGAGGCGGGTGAAGGAGACAGACAGTTAGACAGTTGCGACACTCCGCTGTGGTCTACATTCGTCCCGATAGTTCAAGAGTGCAGATCGTTCCCTCTCTTTCGCCTCTTTGCCGAGCTTCTTGTCTCTTTCTCTCTCTCTCTCTCTCTCTCTCTCTCTCTCTTCGTCATCCGTAACCCATTCTCTTGGTCTCTCTGTCTCTCCTGCCCCTTCGGTATCGCTAAAACCAGATATAGTTTAGATCGTTACGCGCCGCGCGGCTTTCACTTTTCCTGCCTCTCGAACACCCACTCTCCTCTACTCCGACGACGTGCTGTGGGAGAGAACCGCGCGATCTGCAGCCTAGCCGCGGCGATCGCGGCTGCAACGCTGCGCCGCGGCCGTGTTTCCTTTCTGCCTCGCTTCGATCCGCATTCGAAGAGGAAAGAGAAACAATGCGTGGGGGAATGTCCAGGTTCGTTTTGCTAGATTTGACTTGAAGAAAAATTTGAGTTGGATAGAGTCAATTGATGATGAGAGGAGCTTCTTTGGAAAGGGGGCTAGGAACAAGATGCCGCACTGCGTTTCTTTTGTGGATCCTTTGATCTGCAATTTGAAGAGGAGAGAGAAAGATGGGGTGCGTTCAGATTTATTTTGTTGGGTTTAATTTGACTCGGAGAAGAGTTCGAGTAGCTTGACGTAAGACACGTGAGGAGTTCTCTGGAGAAAGGGGCCAGAAGAGACAATCACGTACAGCTGCAGCATTGTATTATGATTCCTTTCCGTTTTCGTCGATCTGCATTTGAAGAGGAAACAGCAAAATAGGGAATGTCCAGATTTATTTGGATTCTTTGTTGGATTGAAGAAGAATTCGAGTATAGAAGAGAAGAAGGGATCGGAAAACAAAGACCAAGACACGCGAGGAGCTCCCTGGAAAAGGGATAAGACAAAATGGCGCTATGTTTCCTAAAAAGTATAGAACGTAACTCATTTATTATTATGGTACAATGAAGAAACGAGATCTGATCGACATTGACGCTTCGCAGCTATTATTCACGTATCGGAAACAGTGGATTATTATCGGACTGCGAATCTTAACGCAGATTCGCATTTACATACATGGAATAAAATGAAAACAGTGATTAATTTCTACCCGCAAATATCGCAACTAGTTTTGCTTGCTTTTGATGTTTGGTATATCTCAATATATACAATACGCACTGTGTGCCTGTTTGCATATTTCAATTTCCCATGAATTCATAAATATTCGCGGTCTAATTATCATACCACGGGCTGAGAATTATTCGCGTTTAAATGTCGATGCCTCCGATTCGAATGCAAAGATTTGAACTCCGAGTGTAGGTATTTCGCGACGTTGCCCATTTTTCTTCTCGCCCCACGTATATCTTCTCCTATCTGTTTTCGTTCATCTTTCCGCGTTTATTCCGCGGTAACAGCTTTCGAGCAGGCGAGACTACTTGCTCGCCACTTTTCCCATCATCGCGTTACCGCACAGTTTGCAAAGTTATTCCTCGATTGAAAGTCAATTTCCAAGGAAGAAGCGTCGAAGGTTTTTCAATGCTCCGGTCGGCGTTTTCTCGTGCAAAATGGTTTTCGGTCCCCGGATTCGAAATAGCACGCGGTCACCGGAAGCGGAGATTTTTAATAGCGTGCAGGTATTGTAACCGCGTTGGCCTCGACCTCGACGGCCTCTTCGCTCGCGGAATTACGATTCGAGAGAGTAAATAATATCGAGTGGAAAGGCGGCCACGCGAATAAACGCTCGGTTCGCCGGCCTTGACCCACTGATCCTTTCTCCAGGCGGATGCAAAATTTAAGACGCCTCTGAACAGGATCTAATTGCGTCTCCTCTGTCTTCCGCCGAGAGCGACGGCGATATTTTTCGAACCATCCGCCCGCCGATCTCTACTCGTTCGACTAAAACCGTCTCTAATGCTGGAAACGTCCAAGTACTTGAAACTCGAAGCAACATTAAATTCGTTTCTTCTTTTTGTCTTTTTTTTCGATTGCTGAACGAAAGTTAAGTATTCGATTATCTTGAAATAGCTTGAATATTTGAAGGAAATTGAAAAGATTCATCAGCTTGATTGCATTCGAGTTAAAGTAAGAGAGATTCGAGGTACGGCAAAGTATTGTGGCTAATAACAGTTTGTCGAAGTCGCGGTTCCGATTCAGTTCAACGTAATTGTGGTCGCTAGTATTAAAAACATCAAACCATAAACAAGATTAAGAACAGAGAAACCGAAGGGTGTAACAACTTGATCATTTACTTTGCTTTTACCATTGTAATCGTCGAAGGAGTTCGTGAAACAGAAAACGCTTAAATGATCAGCTTCCTTTGGATAATGAAGATTGCTTAAACGTCCAAATACTCGATTCGATTTAAACAAACCCAAGCTAAGCTCGACTCGGTTTGCATTATTAGGTTGCGTAATTTCTGTCGCATTTTTTGATCAAATTGAAACCTCCACAATTTTGGAAAGACATTTGAAACATTTGAATACCCAGCAATAAACGAAGAATTCAACGTGAGTTCTGCTTGAATTGGTTCAGCGACTGTCGCGAAACGTTGAAAATACTGATAAGAAATTATGCGAGGACCTAATATTTTCGATTACGTGGACGCTTCCGTGTTTCGATCCGGATAGTTGAGCTTCTCGGTACGCTGATTTCCGCCGTGGACGACACGGATGGCGAAAATGCAAGTTTATCGCGACGCGGACGCAGCGAAACAACCGCGCGCGTAGCTTTGCGCCCGCGCTGGCTTTGATAAATCATCCAAGAGCGGCCGGACGCAGCATTAACTCTATTATTATTTATGACCGGCCTACGAGCTGACCCCCGCGTTATTTCTCGGTATTACGCGTTACCGGCGATTGTAATTCATTGTCGAGGCTTTGTGCGCGTTCGATCGCGCGATACCACCACTCGCCGGAGAACACAGCCGTCCACCGTTTCCTCTTCTTCCTTTTGCAACGCTTTTTCCCCATCGCCAGCAACCGAATGCTTAGCTTCGCTGTGCAACCACTGGCCAATCGATGTCTCGTTTTCGTAAACTTTAACGCTAAATCTACGAACACTGATAGTATAATATTAAGCGGATATAAGGCATTTATTCGTTCATTCTTCTACTATTAATCCCTTGTCTTATAATAACGAATATATTGTGCCATAAACGCAATAACAATGCACCGTATTTGCAATCAACTTTGAGTTTACATAACTTCAACAATAATTTTAGTTCATAAGGTTAACGATTGTCAAGTACGAGTTACGTATAACAGTTCAGTGCTGTGCATGGAATAGAATATTCATAATAATAAATAGTTAATGCTACAAAGTACGATTCTTAAAATATTCGTAGGCCAAGGGGTTAATATACGAGAAACGGATACGTTGAACTGTGAGAAATGCCGTTCGCTGGGTAGAGAAGATATCGTTAAAAGTAATGCATTACATTACGCTTGAATGAGACGGTTGAGGACGCGAAGAAATCTAACGAATTTGCATTAGAACATATGCGATTTATTGGATCAGAATTATCCGTTCCTGTTTGTCTCGCTTCGTTCATATAGGAATAGTATATCAGTAATTGATCTCGTATTAAGAAGGTTTCCGGAAAAAGTAGGTGTCACAAGATTGGGAGGGAGAAGACGTTGAATTAGGATAGCTATTCGTATCATCGCACCAACTGAGGTCACTATAAATTGCTTAAAAATAATCTTTATAATTCCTGCAACTTTAAGCGTAAAATCCAAAAGTTGACGGATTCCGTTATTTTTCCAAAAATCGCCCCCATTTTTCGAAATATTTAAATTTGTACTTAATAATATAGCCAGAGCGATGCTACATTTTCTGTTACTGTCGAATGCCGCCGGCATTCCATATCCCTTTGCTCGTCTAAATTTTCCACAAACGCGCAAACGGCCGCAGAATTCTTATAAATAGAGCGCGGATTTTGTACGCAATTACGCGGTAGAATGCGCGCAACAAGCAAACTTGTTCGTACCGATGCGCAAATTATTGTATTTCGAGGGCTAATCGAGCCACCGGTTTAGCCTGAATTTCTTTAACCGTGCCGATAAATTGTATCGAATTTGCCCGACGATCCGCAATCTACTTGCAAAATACGTCGATATATTTCGAACGCAAATTGCCGAAGGAATTTGTCCGCGGCAGGAACTTTCGAAGCGGTTGCAATAATTGGTAACGCGTGGTCTCTCCGCAGCGATCGGATTAAGTCCCAATATCGAATTAACGGAGAAAACGTTCAAGAGAATAATTAAAGGTGCCTTCTATATTTGCCCGTTTCGGATTCCTGGCATACGTTAAACGCGGGATTATTCGAGCATTCTGCTTGCGCTCTCGCGATAGTTAAATCGGCCGGCTTAATCCAACGATTTAATTAGCGAGACCCCGGCGGCGCTCAGACAAATTAACGGACCAATCCGGGGCAGTTTTGCAGAAGCGGGGCTGGTTAAACGCTCCTCGAACGTTTCCACGCGATTTCGAGGTAATCGACGAGCCACGGGTGGACGCGTCGCAAACAGGGGACAAAGATTAACCGTCTCCGGTCCCGAATATTGGACAAATATCGTGGAAAAATTCCAACCCCCAGATTTATTTATTTAAGATAGATGTCACGATTATTGCCACTTTAACCCTTCGGGCGTAGCACTGTTTATCTATGCTACTTGTCGTCTATCCGTGCTCTTGAAGGGAAGCGCGGTACGCGTTGCAAAGATAATAAACAAAAGAAGACGTTATTTGATAGAAAAATTAAGGAGCGTAAAGTTTCAAACTCGAGCAACGATATCAGTAGTCGGCACCGCGTGTACCGATGCCATGGAAGCATCGAGCGATCGTTTCCCTTGAAAATGCAACCTAGGCGCTATCGTTTCGGGTAGCGGCGCGAAGTGCATCGGATCAGAAACGACCTCGTGGAAAGTAGGTTTCGGGGAAATGCACGGCGCAGCGGCGCGTGTTCGGTAATGGAGCTGCATTATCTGTAGCGGTAAAACGGGCTTAAAAGAGTCGCCTGGAAGAGAGTTGAAGGAGGATAGAAGGGACGCAGGAGATAAGAGGGAGCGAGAGAAAGGGTTGCCGGAGGCAGAAAGCAGGCAACGGAGGACGGATAAACGAGAATGGGATAAGAAGGCGGTTGTGGAGGGGCGAGGGGGGCCGCAACAGGCTTATGCACTTTTCTGGTTGCGGGACGGTGTCGCCTTAACAAGCCGGGAAACGGAAACCCGTCCCGGAACAGATCCGGGAACAGGTTTCCTTCGGCCTCTGGACGCGTAATCGAAATGGCCGGCCACGCATCTGCATACTAAATCGCTTTCCAAGGCATCCCGCTCCCTTCGAATCAATTAGACCACGCGTATCGCGGCGCGAGCATATAGCGAGAAGCTTAACCCTTCGATACCGATGGGAGTCGAATCGCCTCGAGTCGATTCGAATCTGTATACTGGCGAAAAATTCGAACCACTTCGAATCCGATTCGAAGCCTCAAAACTCTTGAAACTCTTGA
Source organism: Eucera pruinosa (assembly GCA_028830335.1). Taxonomy (NCBI): domain Eukaryota; kingdom Metazoa; phylum Arthropoda; class Insecta; order Hymenoptera; family Apidae; genus Eucera; species Eucera pruinosa. The sequence continues at coordinate 19,639,920 of JAMYCR010000007.1, forward strand.
AAGTCTTGATCGTCTTGGAAGTCTTGAAAGTCTTTATATTTTTTTTGCATGTCAATAATGTTGTTTAAAGTAATCAAAATACTTACGAGTTGGTGAATGGAAAGTTATTGAAACAGTCAACACTACCAAGAGTACAAAGACTGACAAGACTTTCAAGACTTCCAAGACTTGCTTATCTGTTGCGTTGAAAGACTCGAATTTGTAATCTTTAGCCATTATATTTCAAATTGGCCGCATATATACACGCTCATAGCGCTCAAAGGGATTAACGTATACTATCATTTTACCGACGTGCTCGCGAAAAGAACTTTTCCACCGCGTAATCTAAGTTGGACCAGAAATTTATCCCATCTGTACGTAATATAAAGATTGAAAAGGTTAATAGTAGCACACGAAAGAAGACGAAACCCCAAAAACACACGAAGACTACTACAATTGCCAACGCGATACGTTCGCGTTTAGACAAGCGGAAGCACCGAGAGCTCCGTCGAAGCAAGAGGAGCGCAAATTTGCAGAGGAACGCGAGTTTCCGGAAGTGCGAGAAGCCAGTCAAGACTCTCCGGGTGTTGCTCTTTGTAAGGCTTGTTTAGCTGCCTCGTAAAGGATCAAAGGAAACGGAAGCACGATTTTGATCGCTCGCAAATGGTGGCCGGTTGAACGCGGTCTGGTTCTCTTGCGTCTGCTTTCGAGAGACGCGGTAGCCACGAAACGATGCGCTGGGGAGGGGAAACGGAGAGAGAACGGGAGAGAGAGAGAGAGAGAGAGAGAGAGAAAAAAAGAGGTATCTAGAAAGTCGAGCGCGACAGGCCGATCCGCGTCGAGTGGCATCCGATCTCCGATGGAGAAATTTCACGCTCCGTTAGATGGAACGCTGCCACCTCCGCCGCCGCCGCCGGGCGTTAATACGAGCAATTTTAAATTGTAAATGCACCGAGAGCGAATTAATCCCGCGTTGCCCGTTTATTGGGGCAAAAAATCGTATCGTAAACTCTGTCGCTGTTGCCACCAATTGCGTATAGCGGTGGGACAAATTCGGAGGCACGCTCACGAATACCAATACCACTGGCTAACTACAGGGTATAACATCCATTCATTGGAAGCGTAATAAATTTCAAACTGCAATTCGGCGCGTGCAAAAGAGCAGAGGCGTTTTACGCCTCTCGCGATTTGGAATGGTTGCTTTAACAATTATATTCAAAGTTGCGAAAGTTAACCCTCTGCTCGAGTGTTTGACTTTTTTGAATTTGATCTCGTCAGCGTATCATTATACGATCCCAACCTTTTTTCCTTTTCGGTTATATTGGTAACCAGGACTGATTTCCGCAGGGTAATTGTTAGTTCGCGATTTGCGAATTGAAATTGATATGCAAATATCAATTCTAAAGGTATCGGACGTGTCTCTGTCTCGTCGCTAGTTGCGTGTCATTGCGCACCGTCCCGTTATGCTAACGCCGCTAAATTCAGTAGCGTTTTAACGCTTCCATCGACCGAGGAACGTCACACCGTCCTCCGCATTCCGCGATCAATCGGCTGGAAATTATTTCCACGATCCCGGCTCGGTGAAATTGCCCCGCAAGTTTGGCCACGCCAAAAGGTAGAAGTGAAACAACAAGTGGACGCTCTCGTTTGAGAATCGAGGCTTTGCAACAAGATGGAGACAACTTCACTCTTGACAGTCTCGAGTCAATTACAAGAGACTGCTTTCGAGAGGATTGTCTTGACTTGACGTTAAGCAGAAAGCAGGAATTGGAAACGTATAGATGTATTTTCGCGCAACAAGTGGCAGCGGCAAATATATAATCGGAACTAATTTATTATTAATACTGTGGATCTGTAGAGATGGAGAAGAATGGGAGAGAGGAAGGGTGTTGCGTTTCGTCCTGGACCTGCTAGTGGACTCATCAGTGCGGCTATCTAGCAAGCCCTCCCTTAGACACTGGGATATTCGAAGAAAGATTGAAAGCGGTATATATTATATATGGACGAGGTATTTGAAGTGAGTGCTTTTGAGAAAGTCCTATTTCGTATGTCCCCCTAGTGGTAGGTGCAGGAGAGCCGCTACAATACATAAATAGGAGCCACTAATATATTTATCTTCGTTACTAGAAAACGATATCGCACTTTTCGAACAGTATTCAAGTTAGATTCAAGCACTAGGAAGTAATACTAGTTTAACAATGCTATGCAGAGTTCGCGTTTTGCATAGATGTTTGTTGACAAAACGGTTGGAGCGTCGTGGAAAATAATCGAGAAATACCGGCTGCGTTTCTTTCTACTTTAACGGGGAGTTTAACATTGCATCGGCGACTAGGTTATATACCGACGGTATCGTTAAATTATACTATTCGACCTGCAATCTTCGGTCCTCCAATGAACTCAAAGAGATCGTGAATCTCGTTGATTTGCATAACTTTAATCGCCCCTTCAATTTCGTATTTCTTACGATAAACGCTGAGTTTAGGACGCGACGGAATCAAATTGTTGCGCATTATTATATAGAAATATATCCCCTATATTTTTCCGCGCGTCTATTCGGATAAATACATAAAGTGTCGGCGGTCCACAGGATGGCAGCTGGCAAGATGGATTTTTATAGCTCGTAGGTTAGAACGAGGTGCTACTTTACGCCAGCACAGTCGGGGTAGTAAACATAATTCGCTTGCCTCCCTATCTACTGCCCCGTGGACTTTGCACTTCGAAGCCGCAATAACGCTTACTCGCCTCTCGTTTTTCATCCTGCGGCAGCGCGTATCTCTGCCGTCTCTCCTTGCGCAGTCGATCCTGGCACACAGGAAACACACCGCCTCCGATATTTCCTGCCGCCTCTTCGGACATCCGCTGCATCTTCTCCTCCCCATTCCTTTCCGCCAGTTCCTCTTCCTTTCATTTCTCTTCCCGTCGTCCGAATCGCCATTTTAAATATACCTTCTGTTATTCTATAATAACATACTTCAACGTGGCTTATCAAATTAATCATGGACTGCCATTCGTAAAACAAGTCCATCGATTCACTCGAATATAATGGATTACTTATTGGTACGCCTAACATAATATCCAGAAGTGGACTCGTGCCGTTAAGGAATTTCTAGCTTCAATCGCATTCGAAGAAACTTTAGTTCGCTTAAATTTCGCGTAGCACAGAAAAGAGCAATCGAATCGGCAACAGCTGTAACGTTCGGAACTTCATAGTTCTCGTGCTTGCACTTTTGCTGTTTTAGAATTCCTCGCTTCGCTTGGCTTCGATAGCCGATATTTTAATAAAGAAATTGTTCCGCGGCAACTGTTTTCCCCCTTCGACGTTTACCGAGCCCCCGTTGCATCGAAGAACTTGCGAAACTTCCGGACTTACGGACTTACGGAGCAGCTTTACGATCCGCGGAGTCCCCCCACGCGTTCTTGCCTTTCGCGGCACGTAACGTGCACGTTAATTCCGCGAGCTGCTGAACTTCCGGCATCCGGAGGCGGACGTGCGCGCTGCAACCACGTTGGATGATCTTCCACGCGCTCTCCAGAACTCGCCACCACCCCATCGATACGGAACACGTAACCCTGTGCACTCGAGGGTTACTCAAATTGGCTCGTTTCGTTTATTTGCTTACACATCTATCGGACGGGAAAAGAATACCAATTGCGTACAGAATCGCCAAATGCGAACGGCGAAAGTAAGGAGACGGAATTTACGAATAGCAATAGAAGATCAAAGTATTTTATAATAGGTGTGCGAAACATGGAGACGGAGAACAATTTTGATAACTGAGTATTCGTAATCGAGATTAACCCTTTGCTTAACTGTAGAGCACACGAACCACTTAGCTATGCGTTGTTGCGTAGCTGGAGAACCGATTGGTCTTCGATCTAATTGAAGCGAAGAGTAATACGCCTGGCAAGAAGTTTTCGGTCAAACGCAGTAATATAAACGTAGCTAAAAACGCTAATGTTTTTGCGATGCAAAGTGTTACCGTGTAACTATGAAGTCTGTAGAATTTGTAGACAACGCGGAGCACGATTGGTTACGAAGAATATCATGAAAAGTGAAAATCGAAGAAAGAGATTTTCTCGTAAACGCTGCCAGCAGATACACAGCAGCTGGAATCTTGATGCGATTCTGCTTCGTCGCGAAACAACCTTCGAGAAACGTTCGTGAAATTTGCCCCGCAGCAAGAGCGTCGTGCAAAGTTTGCTGAATTTTAGACGCGATTTCGCGATGCTGCAAAGTTTCGACGGAGCAAAGTTTCAGAAAACTACGTTGCTCTTGTTGCAAACTCGGGCAAGCCGAGTAACGTGTTTTTCTCTGGCGTGAATTATTCAAACGATCGTTTCGTTGGTGTCCCGTTTGGAGGGAAAAAATTAATTGAATTATTCATCGAATTGAAATTAAATTAGTCGATCAGGTGGCTGGGTTGAATTCACGGTTCTTTTTAGCCTTTAGGATTTCATAAGATTTAACATTTCTATTCAAAGACTACTTGGCTGCAGTATTAATATTTAATATATTCAGGATTTCGGATCACTTCCTCACATTTATCAAGCAAAGTAAGGGCTGGAAAAACAGAAACGTGGCGATTTCGAGTCGATAGAGATGTCAAGAGTCGAAAGATAAAGACGCGAAATTAACCCCTTGGCGTACGTAATCTACGAGATTCGAGTGACATAAGGTTTCATTCACGTAACGTATCGTTAACCAAGGGCTAATGCTCATCTTCACGCCACCAAAATAACCGAGCATATGAAGTTGCGAACGAGTCGGAGAGGAAGAGTTCTTTTACGTATCTCCGACGTAGCCTAAGTTGCAACCGTGCACAGGAAGGATAAGTTTTCCCGAGTAGATCGTCGTTACGTAGAAAATCGGTCGTGATCCTGATGCCGGCGTGCAAGGGCAGCGGTTTGGAAAAAGCTTGCGAGTGGCCGTGCGAAATGGTTTAAGAGCGCAGCCCGATCGCCGTGGCCGATTGTCCGACAGAGGAACACCGGTTCTACTTATCTAGAGTCGCGTCACGCGATGAAGATGTTCTCGGTGCATAAACGTTTCTCAGAGACGCGTGAGGTCCTCGGGGTACACGAAGGGGCGGCACTCCGGAGTCCCTAGCGAGGTGTCTACCGGCGACCAGAGTAAAGAGGGAGGGACAAAGAGGTCCTATTAAAATTCGAGCAAACAAACTGGCCTCTCGTTCGTGAAAGAGATGCGGCCGGGATAAAAACAAACGGAAGAACCAGTCCATCGGGTTTCTTGTCCGAACAGGACGCGGCTCTCTTTCTCTCTCTCTCTCTCTCTCTCTTTCTCTCTCTCCGAAAAGCCGCATTCTCACGACTTTTCGTGCCCACCGACTCTCTGCCAACCCAGTCACCGTCCACCGGAGGATCTTCGATTCTTACAAGAAAAAAAAAGAAGAAAAGAACAAATCTTAACTGGATTTGGAATCGACGCGTCGGGAAATCAAACTTCGAAATGATGTTACTATGTTTCATTGAACACGACAGGTTTAGGATTTACGTTTACGGTGCAATAACGCAGGTTTTTGTTGCACAATGGTTACTTTATTTCTAGAACATTCCAGCATAGTGTATTACATTTAATTTATTTACTTATACGGGGAAACAAGTCCATTAGTAACAATGATACAATTTCAAAATACAATCTGCGGACAAGAAGTGGGTAAAAAGTATACACGTTTCATCGACGTACATATGTGTTTACTCGGAATAACTTATCGGTGTGTATCCTAGAAGAGCACGAAGAGGAATCGAAGAGATCTGGTTTGCAGCAATACTTGTTAGCTATTTCTAGCGAAATAATCTAGTTAAATACCTACGCGGCAGCAATATCCAGACCTAAAGTCTAAGTAATAATTTTATTACGGTAGAACATTGATTAACCACTTGCTATACAATTATTTTATTACCTACGTACCCTAGTCTTAATTGATCTCTGCTTTCATACTGTGGACAATTTTTATTTTACAACTCCCAATCTTCTAAAGTAAAGCTAAGATCAAAGTTCAAATTGAACTTTAGCCTCGACAGTATTCGTTTTTGTTGAATGTGCGCACGAATTCGTAACACTAGTGTAACTCGTCGTTGTAGACCAAGGAGTTAATACAGGCAGGATTATCAGGAATTATCTTTAAGCAGCGTACGCAGATGTAAATACAGTTTGCAATTTTTAAGCAGCTGCTTTACGTTCGCCTCAGAGGGTTGATTCGGAAAAATGGCGAGCGGCTTCGAAGAAATCGATTTGGACGATTTGGAACGATGCCGCGTACGGATAATTTCTCGGCCAACGAACGACCGCCTGGCGGAAGACAATCCGCGGCGATATCTTTCGACCTGTTGCTTTTTTCGGCCGCGTCGTGGTTCGCGAGTCGTTTTAAATTCCGAAACGAAGCGAAGGATGTTGGCGCGGTGCGAGCAAAAACTTGCCGGAAGAGACGTTCGAGTCGAACGATCGCGTCAATGCGCCGCCGTTTCGGACTCGCGACTTTCTTCGGCCGTATTGTTTCCAGACTCATCGACGATACGCCTCGGCCCCCCATTAACCGATTCTTCCGCGTCCCTTTACCTTTTTCCGCTTTCTTCCTCCGTTAAAAAAAGGAATTTCAACTCGCCCGTTGCGAAAGTCGCTCGTCAATGCGCCAACCGAATCGATTACTTTTTTTCCCCGAAGGATTTCGAATCGCGTTGCAAGCTTGAAGCAAGCTACGGTGAGTATTGTCCGGAGGGATACAATAATCTAATTAATAATCGACGTACGATAATCGAAAGATACAGTGCAGGTTTCGGTGGTCTTACGTTTAAAGCTTTGGATGCCGCGAATCCTTAACCAATTTGCCCTACGAATTTTGTAATAATTATACCTCCGTAGCTTTAGTTATTCGTTATTACGATAACGTATCACGTTCGAAACGCTAAAATCTTGCACATAATTTATATTTAACGATCTTCAACTTGGCGGGTTAGAATTATTATTACGGTTGACGTTAAGGTTTATTGTAAATATGGCGTGTTCTTGTTGCGTTTGGAGTACAATATATACCACGAGTGTGACTCGTCATTATAAGGTAAAGGGTCAACCCTCGAGTAGTGCTTCTGCGTCACGTAAACTTTGCGTATTTCGTAAAGGTACAAAAATCATATCATTTCGATGGCTACGCGAAAGGAAAGCTCCCACGAACGGTGACAAAGCGCGAGCATTGGCACAAATCCGGGCGAAATTACGCGCGATACAAATAACGTTTGGGGGCGAATTTTATGGGGGTATTTTGGTTCGCTTTCAGCCGGAGAAAGAATGGCCGGCGGCGAGGGAAAGAAAGAAGCTCGGGGGAGAAACGGAGGGTGCTACGAAAGGCAATTTGCGGGCGAGCCGGTAGTACACGGTCAGAGTTATTGCCTTGGCGGGCTCCTTTGCTGTGTTGGCTTCGGCATTCGGCCGATACGCACCGAGCAAGGCAACTCCAATTTCTACCGCGGCCCCCGAAAACCAGCCGAAGGGAGAAAGTGTCAGTGGGTTAAGGTCGCCGGGCCACATCCGCGTGGGCGTTCTCTCCATTTCCATAAATATTTATGAAAGTTTAATGCTCGCTGGGTCCACGCTTCTCTCGCCGACAATCCTCAATTGATTGGCTCCAACGAAATTCGGCTCCTTGCGCGGAACATCTCGATGTTAACGCTAGGTTTACGGACGTTACGTGTATACGTCGACAGGCTTCCGGAAAAATACGTATACTGCATATAAATATTCGAACGTAGAATAATAAAAATTCGTTTCGAAGTATACGAAGTATAGGGTAAATGACCCACGTACTGTCACTTCAATTATGTTATTTAATAGCAAAGTAATGTACAAAGAATCGTAAGCGAATAAATTTTCATACGAAATTTGGGCTTCGGTTTACGTAACAATGCATAGACATCGTATATTCGTTTGCACTAAATATTAGTAACGAAATATTAGGAGATAAACGTGCTGTTGAACATTGAAACGTGACCAATTTAATTATAAAGTACGAAACGTGTCGTAATTCAGTAAGGCGCGACGTTTCCTATATTTCTAATATCTATTACACAAACTGCGGTGTTAATATATGGAAACGTGTTTCTATTTAAATGAAAAGCTTTCAAGTGACAGGAAGAAGGACATTAGACTTTGCTGTACCGTTTCAATTACGTAGCAATGGATTTATTATATTGAACGTATAAAAAAGGTGTTCATAAATGAAAGAGCGGTTGAACGATCGTATCCTTCAAACTGGAACGATCTTTACGTTAACGGCTTTCTAAAGTAGTTAACGAAAGTTACTTAAAGCGCGAACCTTAAAGTGGCAGTAAGAACGTGGTACATCTACCCTACTTCCGTAGATGTGCTGGTGAATCGGGATTCTACCGTGTACAGAGACATTTGTATTAACCGTACTCAAAACACCCACGCACCTCGAATTGCTCGCCAGAAAGATCGCGGTGAAAAAGGAAAATTCAGAAGTGTGTGAGAAACTTCAGCCTACGCCATAGTTACGTCTAGTACAGGAGGAAGCACTTGCGCGTTATTTAATTTGAGAATTGGCCGGAAACTTTTGATGCTGGCTGTAGCGAGTGAATCGAAGGAAGTGGGAAGAGAAGCGGTTGGCTGGCTTTGGCCGATTTCAGGGCGGAAGTCGAATCCTGGAAACCAGGACAACGATGTCTCCTCGTATCTCTTCGCCTTATTGTCTCTGGCCACGTGAAACTGCAAACGGAACACCGCGGCCGGGGTAATTTCAATTACAACCGGCCCATTTAATTACTGACGTCAGAGTCGTGGGACGCGGTGTCCGCTTTCAGAACCGATTACACACACCTACCACTTTTCCCCAAAGCGTGGGCAACCATCAGCTCCGCTCTGTCTATACGCTTTTCAACTTTTCCACCTTCGCTTTGTTACGCCGCGCCGCGGCGTAATTAATGCCGCGCTGGTTCACCGTTAAGTTCAGCAGTTGCAAGGAAAGAGGAGAACGGATCGAGTAATTGCCCTTTTATTAGTTTTATAGAATGAAACAGTCATGCTTCTTACGTAACCGTTTGAATGCTGCAGTCGCGTACGCGCGTGAGCGCTCATTTTAAATACGATGCGATGAATAATCGATGCGAAAGATTGTCAAATGTGAATTTAAGAACGTATTGGTATATAAGATCATGCGAAAACGTCGTTGGTAAAGTAAATCTAGAGACGCGTCGATCTTCCAAAATTGCTTAACACTCAAAGGGTTAAAGTCTTGGAAGATTACTTTGTTTCCGCGTAAGGGAAAACGTTAAAACTGTATTTTTATTTACGTTTATTCGTACAGAAATGGTAAGGTGAAACATTTAAATATTTCTTACTAAAAGAATAATATATTAAACCGTTGATGGGAACGTGAGCAACCAAAAATAGTTGTTGAACGTACACGTCTTGCGTTACGTAACTAGAGCAATGTTTTTATGCTCTGCTTAATGCAAACGGTTTTCACAGCGTTCCGTTATTATCTTTATTATGTTTATTCATCTTTCGTATCGATTTGGATATAACGAGATGTATATTATATACACATAGTAATATATTACAATATAATCTACACGTACATAAGTGCATAATAATAATAATAAACACATAATAACGTTACACGTAATAGGAACATTTCTATATTGCGAAACAAAATTCTGTACTCGTCAAAGGGTTAACGCAAGAGGTAATTTAAAAAATATTCTATGCTTCCAAATACCGTGGACATTTTGTTTATTGTCCCCAAAAACGTCCTAGGATTAAACGTCATTTGAATTATAGCTTCTCTGTTTACAATTATCGAATGATCCTGGTAGTTGGTGTGTATAGTTGCGAATCTATCGCAGCCCCGTTGCTCGGTAGCGGTGGGCCTGCTGGCGAGCGAAGCACGTCAACTTGATTAATATTGTCATCGAGCACGATGGAGCGAGACGAAAGAACCGGTGGTTCTGTTATCGACAGCTGAACCCTCGGTAACGGAACTAGGTATTATCGATATTAACAACGGTTACGTAAAGCGTACAGAAAAGATGGCGAAGCAATTACGCGGAAGACATGCAACGCTTTTCGATCGCTCCTATCGACGTGCTTGTTATCCTTGTTAACCGTCGGACGAGCGCCAGGCGGCGGGGATAAAATTATCGGCTTTCTTTCTTAACCGTGATCGTTTTAATAAGAGCCGGGAGAGGCGATGCAACGAGAAGAAGCGAGAACTCTCTCGGTGCTTTCACGAGCGCGTAAAACGTTCGTAGAACGAGTAATTGAATCGCGAGCTCCACTCGTGGCCCGTTACCGAAGTCTGTCGGTGAAATTTACAGCCCTCCCGTGCAAGTTGCTTAACGTTGTTCAACTTTCAACGCAAACTACTGTAACGCTGCTACCGTTCAACGGAGAAGGGAATCAAAGCTCTGCCCTGCTCGAAACGAATCTAACTCATCGTACGGTTTCCCATAGTACGCCGTCGTTTTGGTCGATGGACATTTTTTCCGGCTGGAATTTTGTCGCTACTTTTTTCTGGGAAATTGTTACGGTTCCCAGGGTTAACAAGGTACGACGAGATAATCGTAGGTTTTACATTTTTCGGGACAGTTGCAGTTTTTCCTGGTGGTGTTTGGATTTTTTGATGGGCAATTTTAGACTCCTAGTTGAACAAGATACATAAATTTGCCGTTGGATTAAATTTTTTGATAGGCAATTTGAGGTTATAAGGCAAGATGTGTATATAAAGCTTAAATATTCGAGTGTCTTGAAGCCATGAATAATAATCGGTACAAAATGTGAACTTAATATTAACCCTTTCAGTGACATGGCCATACATATACTAATCTGCAATACAATATATAATTCGCGTTACTTAAAATAGTATATAACTCGTACGAAATATTAATATCGAGAAATAATAACGATAATGTACCAAAGAATTAAAATGCAATTCCGCAAGTTTCGTTCGAACTCAATAACTTCGCGATAAATAATAAAATAATACAAAACATTGAACAAGTACAAAGTTAGGAATGTTGACCGACTATCGCACGAAAAAAAACATCTCACGCGTTAACAAACCATAACACTAAATTCAATGATCCTAAAATTGCTCGCTATTCGCTACTGATATGGATAAAAAATCATACTCGCGCGCGTCGTCGTCTAAAATCATCTCCGAGCATCGAGAGATAATACGATTGTTCCCGTTGGTTGTTCGCTGAAATTGGCCGCGTGTATCGGCATTAACTCGTTGAAAGTGGACCTGTTGTCGGCGGCAATATCGGGCGCGTGCAAAATGGGAAAAATTAGATGAAAGATGAGGGATAGGGGATGGGGGGGGAGAGCACAGCTGGCGCGGCATCGAGCGGCAATTATTCAGCCGGTTACTAAACCGGAAACAAAGTGGATTCTGGGTGAAAATTAAACCTCCGGAACGGGTTTCCATTTGTAGAGGGGTAAAGGAACTCCGGTGCCACGCATTGCCAAGTAACGTTTTAATTGCAACGCGTGCGGCAACGTGTGCGCGCGTGTGCGTGTGTGTTTGCGTGCCTTCTATAATTTCGCGCTCGATAAATCTTCCGCCGTTTATATCGATACACACGCGAACTTCCCTCTGGCTGTGTTGCAAATACGCCGGTGTATTTTCGTGTCAACCCTTCCTACCGGTGCCACCAGTCCACGCGTCGCCGTTGCGAATTATTGATTTTTGCAATCAATTTACGCGTAACGAGTACTCGGCGAGCAAACGTGGAACAGAGCTAGGTAACTTGACCCTAGAACTACTTACCGAAGTAGTCAAAATGACTTCCCTGCAATTCCTCGCAAGAGTCGTGTAAACTTACAGTAATTCAAACAAATGTACCGTGATTTTATATATAGGGGATAAACGAAAATTTATTTCCATTGCGTTGTATGCTTCTTCAAATATCTATTGCTTTAATTGGTTTCGTGTAAATAAGTGCATCTTAATTGTCGGTAGTTCTAGGGTTAACCATCTGTTGCATTCTGTTCCCGTTTGGGAACTTAACCCTTTGACGCTAAGTAATTTTGGGAAATCGACGCATTTCTGAATTTATTTTATACGGACAACGCGTACACGTGATTTTCAATATCAATATCGTCGTATTTATTAATCACTGCAATGTTTCCGTATCCATATTTGACGAGATCTCTACTAACTCATCCGGAAAAAAGTTCTACTAACTCCTCGTTACTTTAAATGACCCGAATTTCTAAACTCTACGTATCGTATTTAAACTTTTAAATAAATTAAATAAGTAAAAGGGTTTTCTGACCCTTATGTATAATAATAACAATAGTAGTAGCAATACTTTATTCGTTTTCCACATAGGAATACAAAGAGATCCGTTCCCTTAACCCAATTCTTATTCTTATTTTATCTATCTTTCATCCCCTATTATCTATACTTTTGTCCACGCGCACTCGTCACTCTAAACTAAATTAATAAAGCAAAAATACCGTGCAATATAACGACAACATAACAAAACAAGTATACAATAATAATAATAATACTCGTTCCGTTTCTCTTTTCTTCGATAAGCTCCGAACGATAAGCGCAATCAATTATCCGTACCTGATTTTGATCGATGAATAGAGTGTTCAATCTTTCCCCGATAGCCGAAAAGCTTCCTCTCTTATAGAATTCTCCGGATCTGAAAAACGGCACAATGGAAAAGCCAATATACTCGTCGTGATATTTACCAAAGGCACCGCGATTCGTTCGCGAGTTAATTGGCACGATTTAGGTTAAGTAGGTCGATATATAGTCAGACCATTAGCGTACGAGACACGGTTGGAAACGAATCACCTTTGGTGAGCAAAGGGTTGGATTACGAAGCGGATAACTGCTGCGAATCCCGCGAACAGGAAATATGTACGTACAACGTACGAAGCGAGAAACTGTTACTCGAGGAAAGCGTTCTTCTTATTAGGAGAGGAAGGGGTAACTGGAGCGTTGCGCGCTGCCAAGTGATGGCAGTTTTAATTGCGCGAGACGCACAATCAGCGAACGTCAAAACTGGCACACGAGCCGCTACTTGTTTCCTTCTATCGCGCGCTTCTTCTGATATCGAGAAGCGGAACGAAACTCCCGCGGATAGGTAAATCGTATGATAAACAGTTCGTCGCTTTTAGCTCTGGTAACCGACAACTTCGTACGATGCTTTTAATCCCGTTGCCACCTAAAAACCGTCTAGCCACGTCTTCTTCGGTCAGTAACGCGTTGATAATTTTGCGATTGCAAAGCGAAACGACTTCATCTTTCGCTTACAGATTCGGATTGCCTGCGATTCGTGCTAGATATCGAATCGCGTCCAATTTATAACTAATAAACGCGTAGCTCTGTATCCCGGTGGTTAATCAGCATTTCGAGTGCCAAGCGAAAATGAATCGGAAGACGTGGGCACTCGAAGATTAATGCATAAACTTAAACAGCAGCGGTTTTTTTCGAAACTTACAATCTCATCTCGTTTCGCGTTGCACGCACGGTATCAACGATCAAAGTAAACCGAAAGGCGAAGCATGAACGCGAAAGACGGATGTCGGCGATTTTCGGGGAACAGATCTCTCCCGTTCTCGGAGTTTAATTGCTTCGTTACCTACGGCACTGTTGCGCGTTCTCGAGCCGGACAAAAAGGGGGAAGAACGCGAACGGGAGGAAATAAGAAGCGGTGAATGAAAACGAAGCGGCGACCGTGAATGGACGAAGCCGGGGGAATTATGAATCGGTGTTTACGTCGCGTCGCCTCGGAGGTTCTTGTTTAAAACGCGCAAAAGGGTTCGCGGAGAAAAAGCTCGTTATGCTTGGCCTGTCTACCGTGCCGCGATTAATCTTGTTAATAGACGAGCGAACGAACGACGGACAGTCGATTAGACCGATCGATTAATACGTCGCTGATAACGGCTGATCGATTAGCTTTCGATTAAACGCGCTGCTATCGAATCCGTTAGCGTTCCGATTAGCTAAATAGCGCGCGGTCTATTGTTGTTCCCAGCGAACCGATTATAACCGGATGTTTATTTATTTATTTGTTAATTAATTTACGGGATTAACCCATTGGTGTACAATTCTTAAGTATATAAGTTCTAAACGGAAGACGATACGTGTAGATGACTTTATATGATAATTGAGAAGAAATAGCAAATACTACAACAACAAAAAATGTATCGTGCAGTATTACAGTAAATTAAACATACTTGGATAAATTAGAAAAAAAAGAATTGACGGATCCAGTAAAAAGGATGCTTTTAAGCGAGCAGCTTCCGAAAGTCGAGGACACGTTTTACGTACACGTTGCCGCGAAGACGAAGAGCGCATTCGACGTCGTAAAATCGACACGAGCTCGCCAAAGTGGCCCGTAAATATTCGGTCCCATTTTCGCGATTCGCGTGCACATATCAATGTTTATGTATTCGCCAGATCGAGTCTCTGCCAACGCGTATTCAATAACCATCGAAGATTCGTAGTCGGCGGCTAATACGTTAAAATATATCAAAAAACTCCTCAATCAAAAGATCGTAGCGTACTAAATTTTTACCTTACCATTATCGCGTGTAGCGGGTCGCGATGATTCGATAATCGCCGAGCAAATATCGAAGCGGATGCGGCAACGCTCAAATACTTTTCGTAGCCACTGTACTTACGTACAAGTACAAGCGATTCTCGCGAACACTGGGTCGATCTTCTGGGTCTGTTACGGTAAATTCCAGCGCGACGAATGCGGTCGAGCGGAAACGAGACTCGTCGAAGCGTTCGTCGATACTCGCGAAGGAAAATGGGACCGCGAAAGAAGCAAAAGGCCCCCGGTATACGGGAAACGTACGGAGAGACGCTGATAATGCAACCTGAAACCGCATAATGGCTCCCTCCCACTCTTCTTCCGCGTTAGATAACCCCTCGACCGTCCCGCGTCTTATCTTGAATTATTGTACGCGCCCCGACCTTTACCGCCCTCTCCATCCGCAATTTTTCCACCGACTCAACAATGTATCAATCTTTATTAATTCCCCCGGCCCTGCTCGAAGTTGTTGCAATTTATGGGCGGATCGGTTTCGTAATAGCGCCATATCAATTCGGAGAGGTCGCAAGCGTTACGATATTAGCCACCGTGCGGAGGATAATTTCACGGGGAATTTTTTCCCCCCGGCATCCCCGACGCCGTTAATAACGAAGAGATTACTCGATGGGGGATCGAGGCTGTACGGTCGATAATGATGGTATTTAGCAGCCATCGGATGGTTGAGACGCGGTGCTCGGCGTAATTCCGATCGCCGGAGAGCAGCGGTAATAAACGTAAAGCCGGCAATTGCCACGCGGGAATCGCCCTGTACCCGCCCGCGCGTTAAAATCGTTCCAGCGTGTTGAATTAAAATGCCTGGGCCCACGGCCCGGCTTCCTCTTCCCCTTCGTCTTGGATCCTCGCGTGGGAGTGCGAGCACGTCGCGAATCCTTAATGCGCTACGCTAATAATAACGAGCGATACGCCGCTGTCTGGTATCCGGATGAGCGCTGTTAGCTCATTTGCCGCGAACAAGACTCGCGTCGGATCGTCGTCGTCGGGGAATTAACGCGCCTCCCGGGTAACGAGTACAACGAGTACACGGTCTACTTTGCGTCCTCCATCGTCGCGTGGTCGCCGACAAATGTGCCGGAAGAATTCGTTGACACGGTCGCGGTGACGTGAACGCTTGCAAAAAGTATACAGGAACATAAGTGGTGATACGGATAGGAGATAAAGATACTATTCGGTGATCACTATCTGCGTCGGAAACAGTGTTAACTCTTTGCGGTCGAAAATGTTTAAGGTATTAGTTTTGGGGGTTCATCATGATTGCGTTGCAAAACCGAGAAGAAACGTTCTTCTAATTATTAACCTTATCGTTTGTTAATGAAATTGAAGTCTTCGGTTTAAATGCTGATACGCGTTGGAGATATCAGAAATTGGGTGGCTATTCGTCCGCAAAGGGTTAACGCGTTTATAATATGATGCACAATCGGTATTAAATGGATTTTATTAACACGGTGAATTCGTTCGTTACTTTGTATTACTATTTACTCGTTAATAAGGCTTTTTTTTAATACTTCGGCGAGTATGTTAAACAAACATACTACACTGTATGTTTGTTTTTAGTTGGTGAGAAATGATTTTGACTACTTGTTTTGCTTTGATCGAAGAAAAGCTTGGACGTAGAAATAAATAACGCAACTTTCTTTATGATTGCAAAATGAATTTGCATAGGTACTTTGTAATCATAAATGTAAGTAAACGAAACGTTTACAAAGAGATAGAAGCAGCATTGGTCACGAGTCAAATATAAACGCAGCTAAACAATACAATATTGGATCGTGAAGGAAGTTTTCCAGGTGTTATACTGAAATGTTGTCACCCGGAGCAAGAAAAGTAAAATTCATCGCTGCGATGTTGTATCGAAGGGGAAGTTGTTGCATTTCTACTTTATTAGGCGCACCAATAAATAATCCACCCTTTTGCGCAACTTGGATAGAGGCTAACCGTGCTAGAAATTGCCGATTTCAATCGTACCTACGTACTTTTCTCCGCTATCACTCGCGCATGCGCTTATGCATGCGACTGTATGCATTACCAATTAGTAACAGACGCCCACGAAAGGGCTTCGTGGCCTGAACGGCCATCCTAAGGTCTTCGATTATTACGTCAGAGTCGTCCCGAGGAAGAGGAGCGTGTTCCGTCGGATGGCTCGTCGGCTTTTTTCTGCCGTGGACCGGTACATTATGCAAGCGAGCGGGACACGGCGATCGTCTCGGCCGATCGATTGGCCCGCGGATATTCTCACGCGGTCTTGTGGGCCTTCGGCTGAAAATCGCGTGTCTTCGCAACCCGCCCGGGACGACCGCGCGCAATTTTACTTTAATACGTTCTCCCGAATTCGCAGACGACCTGTTCCTTTCCAATTTCGACGCGTCCTTCTTCTCTGGCCCGTGTTTAATCTCTTAAGGATCGAGCCGTTCTTCGGTTTCACGGTCGAAAGCGACCAAATTTCGTTGCTCCGAGTTGTTCGAGGATAATGTAGAGATAAGACAAGAGTCATACCTTCAGCTTCGAGTACAAATTCGATCTACAGTTGCCAAAAGTTTAGTGAGCTTTGGCCCATCGCCAATAAGCTTGGAGACATTCAGGTCTGTTTGCATATCCTTGGAATATGACAATTACCGCAACTGTGGTTATAGTATCTAACTATTGGACAAATGTACCTTTTTATATATTAATTGTTACGCTATTAATTTCGGATTTAAGTATGTACAAACGGTGTTGCATTTGTGTATGTTCAACTCGTTAGCCAAGCTACGCACGTGGATGCAAAACTTCGTGAATCAGGATACGTCACAGAAACTACGTTAGTTGAGCTGTTACCGTACCCAAAACTTTTGCACATGCATTTGCTTTTTGATAGAGATGTCTTACTGTCTTCTGTCGTTTCCAATCAGTTAGTTTTACGCGTAGACAGGGGTGGATTTAATTGTCTTTGCTACCTCCAACTAGATGCTCGTTTTAGTTAAAGTAAAACAATATTTGCAGAAACTAGTGGCGATCAATTGCAAAATTAATTAATCTTTTAACTGCTGATGACGAGTTAACTCGTCTTATGGATTACCAATGTTTTGGATATACCATTCTTCTTTCTCAGAAATTCCTTATTTTCTAAAGCATCTTTATTTTCGTATCAAAAACACGTTACTTTACACGTATGTATATTCGCAACGACTAAAATTACCTTAAACAATATTAATTCCTTTTCATTCATTTTCATGTCTGCGTATAAGGAAAATTCTGACGGGAAAATTCCGCAGCTAACATGATAAAATCGCACGATTCTGTACCGCATAGAAGAACTTAAACCTCTTGCCCTAAACCTAAACTACAATCCCCTGCCCTAATCTATATCCTACTTGGTTAGTCTACACCTAAATCCGCCTCTCGACAGCGCAGCAGCGCGTGCAAAAACTACAAAACCAAGTACGGTACTCTGTTCTGTCACAACCCTCTCTATTTTGTCTAACCTTCTCCCACCGCGTTCTCTTCGTCTATTCGCCGGAGTGGTTCACGCCTTTGCAACGCGCCAGAGCCAAAACTACCTAAACGGAAACGGTGTACGCTAGGATTCTCGGCACCGAAGGCGTTAAGCTGCAACACATACGGTTATTTAGCACCGGAACTCGCGCTTTACCTCAGCGTGTTGCAGACATTCGTTTCCGTCCGAGCAACGGCTGATAACGGACTCGTGTAATCGTGGCGAGAAGAAACTCGTACGCAGCTCTTACGCGTAGATTTACCACCGCCTTCGCGCGCCCCTTTATATTTATGTCCACCTAAGCGCGGCGTTTTTCCGCCGGCCCTCCCACGCGCGGCGCTCTTTATTTTCAACGCGAACCGCACGATTCCGCGCCGCGTGTCTTTCCCCGCGCTTCGATCCACCGCGGAGTTGTCTTCTACGTGTCGACAGAATAAAACGCCGCTCGCCGACCGGAGAACACGTCACGAAGAGCTTTTCGTTTGTCCCGGCGAACGCTGGTTCGCGTTTCTGTCCTGCTCGTCGTCGACGCGTTAAGGCGCGGACCACGCAGGAAGAGTCGTTCTTCGCGACCAATGCCAGCCGCTATTCCGCTCTTCTCGGATTTTATCGCGCGCCGGGAAAACTCGCTGGTTTGTACAGGGTGCGGCAAATGTACCTAGGCGATTTAACCCCGCTCCGGTGTTTAAGATTCTATTCTATTCAATTGCACAGTTCTTTATTTAGAAACACTTTATAGCGGCGACAAAGAACCGCGTCAATAGAGAGACTCAAACATAAATTCGTGTATTATATTCATTCTTTTCAAGTGAAAAGCAAGTTTTGTTTTATACAGTTATATGTACTATACGAAACTTTCCTGAACAGATTCGATTCGCAATTCGTTAAGAGAAGAAGTGAAGTTACTACGAATTGTTTTCGTCTTTATGTTACGAGCGTAAAATTATTCGCGTCGATCGAATTTGAAGGCAAATATTAAATGCCGAGTGCAAAGCGTAACGTAATGAACTATGAGTAAACAGTGGTTCTTTACAAATGTAAATGAACAAGTAGAAGCTTCATACCGATTGGTTTCAACCTCCAAATGTTACAAAATGTACTTTGCTTTCAATGTGCAGAAGTTTAATGCAGAAATGGCGTGAAATTGAAATAGCTCGCTTACTTCTACCGCACCCTATATTATCGCGCGAAGGGAAGAAGAACATCCATCGTGCAAAGCCGAAACGCGACGGTGTAAAATTGCAAGATTTGTTGCTGTTTCTTGGCAATCCTTCTTCCGAACGCGGCGAACGCTGCAACTGCGATGGCGATCGATAACCGCGGCGGAGAATAACGACGAGATTAGGGATGACGAAAATAGATAGGATGCAAAGAAGACGAAGACGCATCGATGTGTGGGTATCGGGGGAATTCAGGTGTTGGACGGCCGACGTCGAAGAGCGTTCTCGTTGAAAGGATCGATGATTAGGTGTAAAAGTTGCGGGGAAAATGGGCGTTCTTCGCGGCACATGCCGGAAGCGTCGAAACTTTGCCGATTCCTCGCCGACTCGCGCAAACTTTCAGCTTCTCGCGAGTTTGGGAAAACACAGGATTCGAGTTTCAGGCGATTAAGAAGTTCGGAGGCGCGATTGCGAGACTGGGGAAACTCGATGTCGGAGTGTTTGAAATTCGTTACAACTCCCCCGGTGGCTTAGATTCTTCTTTCTTCTTTCGCGATCGAAGACGCGAATTTCAATCAACGTTTCCAAAAAGAAACAGGCTTCTTTGAATCCTCAGGGATATCGGCCGACTTAACTCGGTTTTGATACGCATAATTGATTCCAAACTGACTAAAGTACGTCGAGCGATATTTTCGGAGAAGCAGCTTACCTTTCCATTCGTTTATTCCTTTTAACCATTTCGCTATCATGGACGTATACGCTGTTTAAGATCATTTGCTAAAAGCATACGTACAGTTTCTCTATAGCATACTGTTATCTTTACTTTCATTCATATATATGGTACTTTAATCACGCAAAACGTCTGAATATTTGCGTTCGTATCGTTTGCACGTTAATAACAATTAACCTCGTCGAAGCGTCGAAAATGCTTCTAGTTTAATACATATAATATATATATATATGACGCTGTCCATGGCGAAAGGGTTAATACTACGCTAATCTTGTTCATTTAACAAACTAATAAGAGAGTAATTCACAACATCAGATATTTGTTTCAAAGTAACCACCATTCCGTGTATGTGACGAAGTGACCACTATACCAGTAAAGGGTTAAAGATGAAACTTGGTTTTATCTTAAATATTGTTGGATAAATTTATACTTACTTAGAAGCAACTTACTCGACGTCCCAAAGTAAACTCATGGAGTTTCACTTCGCTAATTGGTCCATTTATAAATACATTGGGTTAAGGGGTTAAACTTTGCGTCGTTTCGAATATTCCTGGCAACCTTTGATCGAGTTGAAACCAGCGATAAGCTCGCGCCGATTTGCAACTCGCAGCTTCGATTCCCGCTCGCTTGTTTAATCAGGAATCGAACAAAGGGTTGGCTCTTCTTAACTTGTGGATCTGGTGGATGCTGTCTCGGCGCGATCGACGGGCAGAAGTTTGACGTAACTTCACGAGAGGCATCTCGGGCATCGTCGCACGGTCCAGCGAGCGAGCCGCGGCTAATACACGCGTGCAACGAGCCCCACCGCGCTTCGTGTAGGAGTAGAAAGTTGCTATTGTGCCGGGATCTGGTTTTATATAAATAGCTGCGCTCACAGAGCTCGCCGAGCGGCTTGAATTTCCGCCGAATAATCAAATAATACGCCTCCCGTTCGACGCTCATTTTCCGCGCGCTACTCGCGATTATTCCGCCAACCAATGCTCTTCCACGAACGCTTACGAGGCCGCGTAGAATTTTCCTCGCGCGGCGGCAAAGTTGACCGAGAGGGTCCTTGACGTTTGACGTCGATCGGTCGCAAAGAGAGCTGCTGCTTGGGATTCGTGCACGTATGGAGGACGCGGCAGGAGTTTATCGCGATCGTTTCTGGCCGTTTTCGCGTGTCCAGCAGGCGAGTAACGGCTTGTCAACCGGTGACCCGTGGAACGGCGCGCACTCCTCGAAACGTGCCAGGCATTTCCGTGCAACCGCAGCTCGGGCAATATCGGCGAGCGGAGTGTTTTTCAAACAACGCTGCGAGCGTATGGAGGCCGCGCGATGTGCAACTTTGCTCCACGCTACCGTAGTTCGGTGAAAAGGAGCCTGTAGTCGAATATCGTCGAGTTTGCAACATCTTCCTACGTTTCGTCATGCGTTACAGCTCGCTCATACGTACCTACGGTTTTTTGACCGATTTGGTAACTCTCTTGAATTGATAATTACCTGAGATAGCGTTTACATCGTTTCTGTAGTTTCGGTAGGCATGTATTGCAGCATTCGAATCTTTTTCGAGTTCACAACGCTTCGGAGTCTCGAAGCGAGGAATTTTACCGTGCTTCGAGCTTCCAAACTTTCGAATTTTTAATGCTTCGAATTGCCAGGGTTTAGAATTCTTGATACTTTGAATTATCTTCGGTGCTTTTAATTCTTAAGGCTTTGCATTTTCAAAGCTTCCAATGTTCAACGCTTCAAATTCTCTAAGCTGAGAACTTTTGAAGCTTATACAATTCCCAATGCTTCAAATTCCCAATGGTTTAAGTTTCCAAAGCTACCAATTTTCAATGCCTCGAAAATTTCAAGGTCAAATTAACTCGTTCGTTTGCGATTCACGCGTACGACAATAGGCGATTCGCATTACGCTAATCCGCAGAGACATCGGTCAGCTGGCGGCTAATAGCATTTCGCAACAATCGGATTTGGCGGAAGCCTTGCGGCCCCATCGAATTCATCGAATCGTCTAATTGGACTAACATATAGCGTACGATGGTGGCAGTGGTAAACCGGGGATTTTCGAGGCCACGGTGATTACAGAAACGAGATTTCGTCGTGGAAATCGGGATACGAGGCGTACTGAAGCATCTCTCGCGGTTCCTTTTACTTCTAACATGAAAACATCGTAATAGGAAACGTCGCAGATGGAAAAAAGTATTTGTTCGACAAAGTTCCTGGAAAAGAGTATTCATAGTTGCAAATTCGCAAAGAACGAAGTACTAGCTTTTGAATTCCCAAGCATTCGAATTTCCAACACTTCGGAACTCAAAAGCATTCGAATTTCCAAGACTTTGTAACTCAAAAGCATTCGAATTTCCAAGCCTTTGGATATCGAAAACGTTTCAATGTCAAGCCTTTGCATTAACGGGAAGCATCGGCAAACTTTTGCACGCGTTCAAATCTAATTACGAATGGTACTCTAAGTGTCGAAGTTCTACTTCGAGCCGCTGTACGAACGATTGCGGATGGCGAGAAGCATTTTCGCTGGTTCGCTTTTTCCCCGAATGGCTCTCGCGTACTCGGGCTCAATTTGTTGCCATAAATAAGGTAAGAAATTGACGGGAGGGAAAAGGGGAGGTTCGGATCGTGTACCAGTCTCTCTCTCTGGATCTAGTCGCGGTTTCAGCTCACGGCGAGGCAAAACCGCTGCTCGATCGTCCAAGTAATCTGTTGGAAGCGTGTCGTACGCTCGATTTCCCTTTCAGATCGGCGATCGTATATCTCTCGGGGCGGCCGCGTGATTAGAATCGTAAAATCGACGTGTATCGCCACGGACAGGCAAAAGCCCGCTTTATGGACGCTCGTTTTACGCGCTCGCCCCACCTTGCAGCTCCGCAGGCCGCGGTTACGTGCGTGTTCGCGCGCTCCTTTACCGGTTCTCTCGATTTCTGCCATCCAACACGACCCGTTATTTCGTCATGGATTTAGATACGCGAGAAACCAGCCGTTTCTTAACGCTGCCGCCCAAGGACGTCTCTCTTTGCAGCCTCGATACTTGCGCGCCCATTTTCCATCGCCCATCGAACCCTTCCATTCATTCGCTCTATTAAATAGCACCACTTTATTTCGTTTACTCCGCAAACGGGAGGATCCTTCGGAGTTGTAAAAATTGCAAACGTATTCGCAGGTAGTGCTGTTTGAGACGCGAAATGCACGCGAAGTATTAACATTAACTCATCTTAACCCTCTGCGTTACAGTAACGAGTTACACTCGTGGTGGAAATTATGCTCCGATCGCAACAAAAATACATCGTACTTTTTAATAAATCTCGATTCTAATTTCAATTCGTAGGATTGAGTATTACGAGCGTAAGTTGCGTACAATATTTCATCGTTTTGCGTTCGTAGCACTGTTAAAGTAATAAATAGCTAACGTTACTGTGACTACTCTTTGGAAAATTTGAATGGCAAGCGGTTAACGTAACGATAAATCGTAGCTCCGTCTTTGATGAATTAGTGAGCGAAATCGGTTTGCCTCTAAATGCCTAGGGAAATTAAATAGTATTAGTTTTGTCGCATCGTCACTCCTCTCCACTTTTCATTTTATGGACTCGATCAGTTTGTCATCTGAGCGGATCAAATAAAAAGTATATCGTACTATAGGGGAACTGGGAATTATTTATATTTCAAACGCTCAGTAATACGTGAATATTGTAGGCAATTTTTATTTAACAATCTCCGGGCTTGTAAAGCGAAGCTAAAATTGGAGATCGAGTTCAATTTCACCGTCAATAATAGTCGTATAATTTGTGTCGGATCAACGACATAATTTACAGAACTCGTTGTTCAAAGGCAAGCAATGAATACTTTGGAAAACGTAGATAACTTCCGAATAAACAATTCAACGCTTCTTCGAAATGTATTGCATTGCGAGTATAAATCACGAATAAGAATTTTACAACAGCCCAAAGGAAGATGGTCTGTCGACCCACAAGAATGTTAATAAAACCTGATACTCGTAAAAGAATAACAGTAAGAGACTCGTAAATGTTGCGCCTAAATTAGAAGCGCGGGAGAATTTGAAGTGGCATAAAATCGGTCATCGCGTCCGCCGCGGGCAACCGCTAAAACTCTTTTTTTTCGTGCAACCGTTGGTCAGCTGAGAATAAATTCTTGTTTACCGATAAAAGTGGCGGAGGGAAACCGAGCGACGGGAGCGTCGGCTAGCCGCGAAATCGAATCCTCGATGGCGGCGAATCGCTAAGAAAAAGCTGGTCGCGGACGCAGCGGGACAAGAAGGCGGATCGTGTCAAGAAACTCTGCTCTTATTCCCGGTCTATTTCATCGCGCGACCGCTATCCGCCGAGGAATCTCGCCTGCAACCGTTTCACCGTCTCCTCTCTCCACTCCCGGGCAAATTTCGTGAGAACGAACCAACCGGAAAGATGGCCGCATGAAAATCTCCTTCTCTTGAAAACGACGCGTGCACGCGATTCATGGATATCTCTTCCTCAAAGTGGCACTATACGCACCCTAAAATTGATCAGAGAAGTCGAGAGTAAATAAAAACTGTTAAGCCTAGAATTCAATTCGGTGTGTTTTCCAGATAGATTACGATTTATTCGTGAACAAACCGTACGACTTTTATTCTTGAAAATAGTCGAATACATTCACTTTTTTTCTTTCCCTTTCTGCTTTACACCCTTTTCTAATCTGTTTTTTTTCGTTCTATTATCTTGGTTCGTTCTCGTTTCAATTTTTATTATCTTCACCTGTATTTTACTAACAAACATGGCGTTTCACAGATATTCTCATTCAACATCCTAAAGGTACTTTTGGATAACCGTTTATTAAATGCTTCTCGCGTGATTGTAAAACACTAGCGTCTAATTTGCGCGGGAAGTCATCTCTTCGTGGCCAGCTAAAGCTGTTCCAGTCGCATTCTTATCGATGTAAACAAGATCACCGAATCTCTCAACATTTTTTAATCCTCCGGCAGCTTTAAGCCGAACATTTCGCGACTATCATTTTCTCCAAGCAACTCCGTTTAGTTTCTCTATATAAACCATTGCAAGTATATCGAAGAGTGTGTTTGTCTTGCAAGATAAGCACAGATTAAATAAAAAAAAAAAAGCCAACAGAGAACAGAGAAGACGTTAATAATAGTGTGCTATCGACTAAGTTTCGCGACACTTGCCTCGTCGGTGGAGCAATATAAATAAATCGAGGGAAAGTAAAAGGGAAAAAGGGAAAGGGAGACACGTAGAGGAAGGGAAAATTAATTTCCTTAACGAGGCCTGGAAAGATTAACCGTGGCAGGGAAGGCGACGCAACGTCGGCCGCTATATTCCCAGCGAGAATAAATTATACGCGCGGAGCGCGGCGAGGACTAGATCAGGGGCGGGCAAAAAACGGGACAAAAAAGGAGGATAAAGGAAACGGCCGATAAAAATGGGCAAGTTCTTCGCGTCTAAGGAATCCCGCTTGGCAAGGTCGGGAAACGGCCTAGCCGCCGGCTATGGCACTCTTTTGCCTTCGTATTGCTACCAGAACCTGCATCTATTTCCGCGTGCACGCTGCACACGCTCGCGCCGCCGACATCCTCGTCCTTCGCTGTCCTCCTCTCCTTCTTCTTCGTCCATCGCGACCTCCTCCAGCGAACGGTTAACCGATAATCCCAAATTCCCATGTGGATTTAGACAAATTCGTCGCGCAACGAGTTTCGCGTCAAGTCGTATTTCGATGGGTGAAATTAATTATCATGCGATAATTAACCAATACTAGAAGTATATATTACGAAACTATATGAGTGGGTTGACTAAGCCTGAACCAGTAACTACTCATTGCGACCATTAATAAGCGATGCTGCACATTTATGAATATTGTAATTTGTCATAGCCGAAGAACCTTTAAAATTGTTCTATTGTAAAAGTTAAGGCAAGCCTGCACGCGTCGAATTTTGCCATTAGACCAGAGATTTGATCCTGCTGCATAGATCCAGCTGTGCAAGAAAGGATCGAATCCATCAAAATCCTAATCTCTGATCGCAGAGAAGTCGATCTATAAAATCCTATCTGGTATCCAACGAATCTCCGGCTAAATCTGTAAAGCAAGGCTTACAATTGGCGGGACTTTCACCAAGATAATTCGCGAAATAATTCCGAATGTTACGGAACGATGACAGACGATTCCTGGCCGGGCGATAATAACAGGCTCTCGCGAGGAGACTCTCGCCTGGACTCGGCGCAGCGTCGAGATTAATGTAGCTACGTTTCCAGATCGGCTTCGTTATCCGGTTACACGTGCATTCCAATAATCTTACATAATGTCGGGGAAGTAGCGGAGTCGCATTCAGCGACCGGCTGGCAGCGATCGTGGAAATATCCGAGGCCGCGTTTCATTATCGAGATTCGACCCGCTGAGAACTCGCAGCAACTCCCCAAACTCCCCGTAAAAAACAGTAGATATTATTTCCATTATCATTCGTACCATCGACGAAGCATAGGTAAAGGTAAATTAAATTCGGCTTACAGAGGATTGAATGATAAAAGATATGCTTCCATCCACATTACCGTAGACCTGGATTTCGCACACCAATTACGTCGATGATATTATTTTCACGTTTTCATCGTTTTAAAAACCCTGTTGCCTTATCCTAGTCTAAATTATTATATCTATTATACTTATTATATATTCTATATAAAAATATGTTATATTTTATTATACACACTTCGTGACGAAAGTTAAAAAACATGGTACGTATTTGCGAAGCTTTACGTCGTCGCTCGCTTTTCAGACACATGGATTCGAATTAAAAGTAGAAGCACTTATTGTTTATCGATGCATGTAATACTGTATTCTTATGCTACTGTTACTTCTAAGCTGCGAATCTTACAAGCGAAAGGATACACGAAAATTCGTAAGTGACTACTTTGTTTCTTAACTTTTGCCAGGAAGTGTATTTCACCCCAGAACTTTTCAAATTTATACGTTGATTAAAATGACACCCCCAGCGTTTACTTCTAGTATACTTCTACTGATATAAAATGGCAAGAGGGTCAAGTAGCCCCCTAGTGATGCTATAAAGGGTTATCCAAAAGTACCTTTAGGATGTTGAATGAGCATATCTGTGAAATGCCATGTTTGTTAGTGAAATCGAGGTGAAAAGAATAAAAATTGAAAACGAGAACGAAAGAACAGATTAGAAAAGGGTAAAGCAGAAAGGGAAAGAAAAAAAGTGAAGATTGGTGTTCCTATAGTCTATTTTGGATAACCATATATATAAGAATGGATAGCCTATCCTGTGCTTGGTCGATGGTTTCGTTTCCCGTCTCTCTGCTCCGTTTTGCTGACGGCTGCTACAAAGTCTGTTCTCGACGCGCGCGTTCGTCCGAGTATCATCCGCGATGGCGAATTTTAATTACAGTTTTCCGTTGGATCGCAGATTAAACTGTCGCTTTTGGACGCGCGGTGCACGAATTCCGATATTATTGCGAGCGAGCTGCGACTCCGATGCATACGCGGCCGTGTAACGAAGCTGCAACCGTAGAGCGTCACTGGTTAATTATTCGATCAAACACAATCGCCGGCGCGCTATTAATCCTCGCTGCGCGATCTACCGTGCCTTCGATCGACCTCCCTTCTATACCTCTGACCAAACTCCTCTGCCCTGTTCGGCGAGTTACGCTCGTTAGCAATTGGGGAACTGTTCGCAAATATTGCGGGATTCAATGGCGGAGTTGCATGAAATTGGACGAGGGAACTCGAGCTCCAGTAGAGTGCGCGATTACGCGTTTTGTAGCAATTCTTGCCTCTCTATACGCCTCTATTTACAAGTATTCCGATCCTGCGTGCAATTTGATCGAAAAGTTTGTATTATCCAAGTATCAACAATTATTTCATTTATACCTTTCGCCTTTTGCTGTTCGTTTTCAAATAATTCACCATCTATCAGCGGCGTTAAATTTAGCAAGCCCCTCCAAGCTTTGTATTTGTGTACAGTAAATTTCGTTTAGTGGTGCTTTTACTTAATTAGCGACTAGAAAACTTTGGGCTACATAAAATCGGCCAAAACCTGATACAAATTTTTGCGGTGCATTATCCGCACTCTATTGACCGTTATCAATCTTATACGATTGTCTGAAACATATGAACAATAATAATAGTAACAAAAATAATAATAACAATAGTCATCGTAAATAATAACAATAATTAGCAAGCATCTCTTGAAGTACATTTTACGTATCTTCGATACGACGATACCAAAAGTGTGGAAATATACTCGTGAATCGTTGGCGAGGGTCGAATAATCCGCAGGGTTTCGCGCCTCGCCGCATCGCAAAGGCCAATCGTGTCGCAAGAAATTGAATCTCGCTGAAACGAGGAGGAAATTAAGCCTTAACAGAAAGGAAAGTTCGCCCCCGCGTTTTCGGTATCGACTGTTAGCATCTGACGCGTGCAAGCCGTGGAATCGCGTTTCAATTTTCGCAGCGAGTCTAGGAAAACATCGTCGATGAATCTGAAACGCCTTTCCGATCGATTCCGTTGTTTTGTTTAGCTCGCCCGCATTCTGCATATATACATGTATACGTATATATAGTATTCCACGGCAGCAGTTTTCACGTGTCAGGTTATTGGAACGCGATATCTCGCGATTCCCATTTATTTCTGCAGCGCATTGTGCCCGGGATTCCGCTTTCAGCAATCTTGCGACGCGCGCTCAAGCGCTGCTTTACAATTGTGCTTGGCATCTTTTTTTTTTTTCTTTCAACCCAGCCAGCTAGTCTATTACTCGCCCTGTTAAGCGTTCCTATAAAAGAAGAAGCGGCAGGCTGAACGCGCATAAAATTGAACGAACCACTTAGGCCAATCTGATTCAACTTTAAACCGCGACTCGTTAAACTCTTGGCCAACTTCTCCATCCCTAACTTCTGCATAACTTCCGACGCGAAAGTTGGCTGCTTCCTGGACGCCGCTTCTTCGCGGGAGCAATTTAATTAGGCGAACCAGATGTCCGGTAGTTTGACCCTCTATACCGTGGAACTTTATTTCCTTTCGAGAACGGAAACAATAGTTGACCGATGAGTGATAGAAAAGCTTCCAGCGAACTTCGAGCTTCGAATATCGTTTAATACGA
Organism: Eucera pruinosa; assembly: GCA_028830335.1. Taxonomy (NCBI): domain Eukaryota; kingdom Metazoa; phylum Arthropoda; class Insecta; order Hymenoptera; family Apidae; genus Eucera; species Eucera pruinosa. The sequence goes on from JAMYCR010000007.1 coordinate 19,668,974, forward strand.
GGACGCGCAAAATACTGTGGGAAATGGCGACGAAAGCGAGACTACTCTTTCTTCCCTACCAGAGAGGATGTGTGCGTGAGGTTGTTAAATGATCTTACTCTAATACTAATCTAATCTCAATTACTTACTTACTCTAATACTAAACCAATCTCAATTATATTTAGCACTCTGACACTCTGGACTCTCGCTCTGCACTCTGACCGTTCGCTTTGTACTTTTCACCCCTTCTCTTTAACTCTTCCCTCTCGCAGTCCCCAAATTTTCCCACTCGTCTCTTATACCCTTAGCAGGCATACCACTTGGTTTTCTAGAAAAACACTTGACAGCAAACAATCGAAACCATCCAGCCACCTCAAGCAATCGAACGCATTCGGCCACGCACTCGCTTGTTCAATCACACTCAAACATTGAACAACCCCTACAATACGTGTACAATGTTTTTTAATAGCAGCGAGATTGGTTATGCTTCGAGTATTGAATGCACGAATTAATTCAGCGCTTCCTGTGTGATATTCAATGTGCGTTTGCGAAACATCAAACACAATTTCAATATTTGAAGTGGCCTCTATTAATTCCGATCGCTTTTGTTCGTTTATTGGACAACTGATCTTTCTTCTTATAAAATGGCGACGATTATTAATTTAGCAACGTTCCTAAGACTACAAAGATAAGGATGTCGGATTAATTTGTAGACCTATTGGTACGGAAAGATTCGATTCGACTTTTAATTTTGAATTTATCTCCGATAGGAAAGCTGCGCGAATTTTGTCCGGTTTCTAATCCTACTAATAGATTGCTTTACATTAATATAATGATACGGGAATCAAGCTAATGGCAGAGTAACGAGCAAATTAACTAAAATTGCTGGACCATGGCAACGCGCGTATATCGTGTGCAAATCGTGTAACGTTGCAGAGGATTAACCCCTTAACCCCTTGACATACAGTAACGAGTCTCACTCGCGTGACGCGAATTATGGCGTTGCGTTGGTTCAATAAAAAGGAATTCTATTTGCAGCAACGCTAAATTTTAACTTCATTTTTGATTTCGGTCCATACGATTGAGAATCGCTAATTAGAAATTACACATATAACATTCGAATGCCTTGCATACAACAGTGTGTAAAGCTAACGAATAACTTACGTGGCGTGTATCATTAATAAAAAAAAAAATGGTACGGCAACGGGTTGACTCTCAAATTACTCTTTTATTTGCCGACCAACGCGACTAAATTTTACGTAATAAAATTACAAATTCAATAAACTAACGAGGGTTGAGAAAAAGAAAACTATAGGAGCTAGCAAATTATTAATAATAGTGTCAAGAAGCACAGGTCACCCAATCTCGTGAGATTCACGGATCGGTGCGTTGAAGCACCGAAAAAGAAGCATTGAAACGCATCTGGAACATTTTTGCACCGCGCGTCGCTTTAAATTCTCGTATCGTCCGAAAGCAACCGAACGAGTATCAGCGAATAGAGTCGCCTAATCATTTTTTATCTTTCCGGAACCCGTGTCGACTTTCAAAGCGCAAAACTTGACGCAACGAATACTTAACGCAATAATAAACATTCGAAATCAGTGGAAATTGAAAACGGTTTCCAACTCGTAAGCCTGAAAGCTCAATGACGTGCAATTCAAAAGTAAAGTACTATTGTTCCACGGAAACAAGGCACAGCGTGTTTACATTCCCACTCTCGCTGCAGTCCGCTGATTGTCCTATGAACACAGGCAGCGATCGCTATTGCCTGAAGACGCTGTACGAATGTAAACACGCTGTGCCTTCTTTCCGTGGAAGAATAGTACTCCCGCCGGCGTCATTACTTCTCGTCCGCGAAGGGTGAAAGAATGAAAACTCGAAAAAGTCTCAAAAGCAAGTGGAACTCTATTGGTCGACGTACGAGAAGAGAATGATTCTCGGCGCGGCTGCGGTTGTTCCGTTGGAAGTACCGGAGGAGGCTAATTGCCTCGGAGCTCGATCAACATCCCGGCCGAAGGAGTAGGGTTGCTCCCCGGTTGGCGCGGAGAGAGTTCCTTCATAAATCTTCATTCGCGAGGTGTCGTTAGCCTGTAAAATAAAACGGCCGGTGCACGCCGGCGTATGATTAATCGCGACGGGCGTCGTTTGTTACGCGGATGGTACAGAGAGGATGGTAATGCGGTTGCGTAACGCCGTGCACTCTCAGGCGCGTTGTTTCGAATCAGCGAATTACGCCTCGACGCGACGCGACCAATGTCGTGGCCCGCGTCAGCCCTATAATAACCCTTTCAGGCCAATTCCTCCTGTCCTCCCGGGGCCCTTCCGCTTCACTCGCCGGCGATCTTTCTGCCCGTGACACGGCGCATATTAACGCGCCGCGACATTCATCACCCTCTACCCTCGCAACTTTGTACTTGCGACAATGATGAACGAGCGAGCTCGACTTTTTAACCTCTAATCAATTATCGCCCGATTTGCTCTCGTTCCTTGCCGCGGCAACTTTTCCTCCCGACCCGCCGGAACATCGCTGCGAACTCTTTTCAGAGTTCTCGGCGAATTTTCGCAGCCGCGAGCGGCATCGAGATAGGGGTTAATCGGGCTAACGCGTGACTCGCGATTCGGCGATACGAATTTGGATACGTAGATATTTAACCCCTTTGTCGTACGAATTTTTCCGAGCATGATTCACTGGAACGTTGACTATTTTCTACCGTAACGCAGCTTCGAATGCAAAACCATTAAAATGTTACGCGTAATTTTTCCTGAGCAATCTTCAATCTCACACGCTTACAAATTCCAATGAAGCGAATTAAAGTTTAGTATAAAATACAGCGCGTTTTTATTGCGATCAACCCGTAGCTTAAACCACGAGTGTAATTGAGACGTTCCAAAATTCCTCGTCTCTCGAAGGGTTAAACGTTGCTTTCGCCGGTGTCTCCGTTTCCACGGACGAAAACGATCTGTGGGTAGGAAAACGGGGCCACGAAACGATAACGACAACCGGCTGGAAACGCAACGCGGCCGCGTAGTTAAGAAAGAAACGGAGAGTTGTTTATGGCGCGGAATGCAAACGACTTTGGCTGGCGCGTAACGCGCGCACCTAGCACCAGTTAGATGAGATCTAGAAACGTGTCAGGGTCGTTCCACGGCCTCCTTGCTCCGTGCATCTCGATCGGAGGCCGGTGAAACGTCGTCGTCGTCGAGCAATTTTGATTTCATCGTGCTCGCGTCTCGCGATGGCAATACTCGCGGAGACCGCGCGTCGATAGCGTAATAACGTCTGCCTAGGGTAAACGACCCACGTACTGTCACCGTTCCTATAACTGCCACTTTAATTCGTTTATTTAATAACAAAGTAACGTATAAAGAATCGTAAGTAAAGAAAATTTCATATTAAATTTGGACTGAAGTTTACATAACGACACATAGACATCGTATATTCGTTTAAAATTAATATTTGTAAATAAATATTAGCAGGTAAATGTGCTGTTAAACATTGAAACGTGATCAATATAATTATAAAGTATGGGACGTGTCATAATTCAGTAAAGGTGCGACGTTTACTATATATCGTATATCTGTTACACAAACTGACGTGTTGATACATGTAAAACGTGTTTCTATTTAAATGAAAAGCTTTCAAGTGACAGGACGAAGGACCGTGGACTTTGTTGTACATCTTCACGTACGTAGTAATGAATTTATTATATCGAACATATAAAAGTGGTGTTCATAAATAAAGGAGCTGTTAAACAATATTATGCTCCAAGCTGGAACGATTTTTACGTTAACGACGTTCTAAAATAGTTAACGAAAATCAACCCGTTGCCCTACAATGACGGGTCGCACTCGTGCTATGAATTATGGCACACGTTCGACGTAAACGTAGAGCATTGAGGATAAAATTTAACTTGAACTCTAATTTTGGTTTTATGTTATAAGATTGGAGGTTAGTAGACAAATGTTGTCCAGAATTTCCAACTGATTTGTACGTGACACGATGTGAATTCGGTAACTAACGAATGCTAGTATACGTATATAATAAGATAATCGTAGGAGAAAGGGTTAAAGTGTCAGTAATCGGTATATCTACCCTGAGAGGCTCGCGAGGCCGTCGACTCGTTTCAGCCTCGTCTCTTCTTCGTCGTTTACTAGGTTCGTTTGGTTCTCACATTTGTTTCCTCCGAGCAGACACGCCAATTCCATTTGTTATTCTACTCCTCTGTCAGCGATGACGAGCTATCCTCTGTTCTTTCTTTTGTTGCAGGTGAGTTCGGACTCAAAGGGGAATCCTTTCTGAAGTCTGCTGATCGACGCGTGTAAGTAACGATGCGATGGGGGTTCGGTTATATCGTTGCCTTGCGGATCAATTATTCTCGAGTTGAACAAGTTACTTTTTTACTGCAAATTATAAACAAACTCTTACGTTGCGACGTGAGGTTCAAAGGTCACGCGTTTAAAAATCCGAAAAAAAATACTATCGTATTCCTTGAAGTTTTCTGTATAAAATAAGCTTTGCCCTACTTTTCTACGACTATCTAGTAACGTGTAATATAATAATTTGGATATCCATGTTGCACTCGTTGAGGGATAGTTGATCCTCTAACATCGTCTGTGTTAGAACGTCTCCTATGACATTCTCAACTTTTAGTGGGCAGATTTCGATGCCCCTTGGCTTAAATTAAAGGGGAAAGTTCCGAGAATATTAGCCTACAGTCTTTTGCACCTAACCCTTGCAGTTCATTTGTTATAAACAAATACATTCACAATGAACAAATACAATGAACTGAAAGGGCTAGGTGCAAAAGACTGTAGTTTATACAGAAAACTTCGAGGAATACGATAGTATTTTTCTCGGATTTTTAAAACGCGTGACCTTTGAACCTCGATTCATTTGAACAAATTCAACATCTACGAAATGCTCTTACCATTCGATGAATTTCGCGAGACTCCACGTATCGCGACGAAATCGGTAAACTCATAACAGGCACGCGCTATGCAACGATGCAGCGTTGCGTAACGCGTATGAAATTTACAAAAAACGAATCGAAGTAGTCGCGTAGCTCATGGCTCGCCAGTTGAGCGTAATAATAACGGCTTAATCGTCGCAAATTACGCTGTAAACGCAGCTAGCGACCGGTAGTAGCGAGTGCGGGCTGGCGGGTGTACGTATGCATCGGGACTCGCTTTTTCCGCTCTACAACTTGCCGCGCATAACGGACAGGAAACTACGGGGAGCGTGTATACATCCGGAAGCGTTGATGCGCTGAATGCCTCCCTTCCGGTGGCACTGTGACGTCGGCATCGCGGTCGAGGCGAACGGAAACCGTGCAGCGACTCCGTCGACGGCCACCGACGTTCGCTAGAACCACCTGCCTTTCTGCTCCCTACGCAGATGGCGGTAGTCGTCGGTTAATCGAAGCTTTCAACCCTTTCGCACGCTTTCCATTCGATACGAACCCCTCCCAAAGATTTGAAGTTTTCGTAGATTCCTTTGTTTCGCGGGGCAATTGAATGTGGCGACAGAAAGTTAGTTAGTTATTCAGTTAGTTAGTTAGTTACTTAGTTACTCACTTACTCACTTACTATATTACTTAGTTACTGAGTTAGTTACTTAGTTACTTCGTTACTTGATTACTTAGTTACTCAGTTACTTCGTTACTTAGATACTTGTTTACTTAGTACTTTACTTAGTTACTCAGTTACTTAGTTACTTAATTCTTTACTTAGTTACTTAGTTACTTAGTTACTTAGTTGCTGAGTTACTTAGTTACTTGGTTACTTAGTTACTTAGTTACTTGATTACTTAGTTACTTAGTTACTTAGTTACTTGATTACTTAGTTACTTGGTTACTTAGTTACTTAGTTACTTAGTTACTTAGTTACTTGATTACTTAGTTACTTAGTTGCTTAGTTCTTTACTCAGTTACTTAGTTACTCAGTTACTTAATTACTTAGTTACTTAGTTATTTACTTAGTTACTTAACTAGTTGGTTACTTGGTTACTTGATTATTTGGTTACTTGGTTATTTACTTAGTTACTTAACTACTTGGTTACTTGGTTACTTGATTACTTGGTTACTTGGTTACTTAGTAATTTACTTAGTTACTTAACTACTTGGTTACTTAATTAATTAGTTACTTAGTTACTCAGTTACTTAGTTACTCAGTTACTTAATTACTTAGTTACTTAGTTATTTACTTAGTTACTTAACTACTTGGTTACTTGGTTACTTGATTATTTGGTTACTTGGTTACTTAGTTACTTAATTACTTGGTTACTTGGTTACTTGATTACTTGGTTACTTAGTTACTTAGTTACTTAGTTCTTTACTTAGTTTCTTAGTTACTTGATTACTCATTCACTTAGTTACTTAGTTACTTTCTTATTTGCTTAGTTACTTAGTTCTTTAGTAAGTTACTTAGTTACTTAATTACTTAGTTACTCAGTTACTTAGTTAATTGATATATTGATATATTGAGATATCGGTATATTGATATATTGATATGTCGATACATTTGATATATTGATGATAGTTACTAGAAGCTATTAACCCTTTACACTCTGGCGCCGCTATGGAGACACGAATGTACAAAAGTCCCCAAAACTGAAGATACAAGATTTCTATTTATTTTCGCCAGAATAGAGAAGCACAAAGTCAAATGCAATATAATAGGATAGCTAACTCGAAGTACATTAGTACGTACAAATTTATAAAATGTTATAGAAGACCAGAATACTTAAGAAGAAAGGGTAACAAAGTAAATGAAAGAGTTATGAGATGCTGCAATATAGCGGAGTACAACAGGTACTGGTTGAAGTAGGAGGAGAGAAGATGTAAATTATGTAAACGACGATACGGAACGCTAAAACATTTAATAGGAGAACGCGAGAAGGTGGAAAGGTGCGCCTATAGTTTAGAACAAGTAGTCGAGAAGAAAGTTTTAATAAGCGTAGTAGTTAGGGGTTAATAAAAACATAAACTTGCGTAAAGATCCGCATTCTATCAATTAGCTACTTTTAGGTGAGAAAGCAGTTAGCCGCGTAGCTTCTTTTCGCTACAAAAAGTTACAACCAACGCAGCCAATCAATTTCTGCGTTCAAGCTTTTCAATTGCGTATTCATAGCCTCGGGAAGCGAAGATGTATTTTTTAAGAGCTACAACTTCCAACCTTCGCTCGTAACGATATACACTTACTGACAAAAGTTAAGAAACAAAATAAGTCACTTGTGAATGTTTGCGTATCCTTTCGCTTCCAAGATTCGTACGTTAGAATTTACAACGGCATAAAAATATAGTATTAAACACATCGATAAACAATAAGTGCTTCTACTTTTAATTCGAATCCTTGTATTTCAAAAGCGAACGACTACTACATAAAGCTTCGCAAATACGTACCATATTTCTCACCTTTTGCCACGAACTGTACCTCGTTCCTTCGACCGGGAAGATTTAAAGTTTCCCTTTAAACGAAGAGCATAAAACGCTCATCCCGGTTAAAGCTTTCGAATTAGCAAGATTTCTCCAGCTCCCGATAAAGTTGCTTTTATCTTCGCGCGAATATAAATGAGAATACGAAACTTCCTTTGCTTTCGCCGAGCTTCTTTCTTTTAACGCGATTTTCCACGAAGAAGAAAGAAATATCGTCGAGGCGTTAAAACGCATCGGCGAAGAAAGTTCTCAGCGAACCGCGAGCTATCGCGGAACGCGAAACTTATTCACACACGGTTGAAGCTTGGAAAATATGAACATCCGGTCGAAAGATTCCGAAGTGAATTAAAAGTAAGCAACGAAGAAACGAGCGGGGCTGGAAAAATGGTTTACGATAGAAAACGCGACTGCTGAGGAAAATTAAAGGGCTGACCTCATCGGCGTAATGCGCTCTTTACTTCCGCTCGTAAATCGGCGAATTTAATTTAGCTCGCTGGTGTACACATCGTGCACCGTGCAACGTTTCGCGTGCCAACGGGTTAAACGTTCATAATAACAGGAAGCAGTCGATTTTAAAAGCTTGTCGAAGCCACAGGAGTTTATTCGTTTTAATCAAACACAATGTTTGATTAAATTATGTAGGTTATAAGTTATGCTTGGTTCATTTTGGGATAAGGAACGAAAAGAAGGCAGACGAGTCTTCACGTCCTCACTGTAGATATGGTCTACTGTCTTCCCTATCACCACACGCCGTTTTACTTATTAAATATACTGTCAATATTTAGCGTCTACGGTCAATAGCGAACACGACACATGCTAGTAGATTGTAATTAGAACGGGAACGTAAATACTTATATGCTTCTTGTTGCAGACGAATAGTACCTTCATTTCTTAGTTGCCGAAATGTTGAACTTATATATTTACTGCTTTAACACTCGGGTCGGATAGAAAAGGTTCATATACATATTACGCTTAATTTGTATTCCATAAATCTTCATCTTATAGTTTCGAAACATGTTCGGAGTTAAAATTAGCGTTGATTAGAAACGCAGCGCGCAATTAGACCCATAATCGGTTTCACGAGCTACACTCGTCATTGAAAACCAAGGGGTTAATAACATGAACATCGATAACGTATCGTTGACAAACGCCGAAGCAATGGAATTAATATCGCGACGAATTACAAACGCGCGATTTTATCCTCCCCATGTTCCAATGCTGCACGTGCAAAACGCGAAACGTTCGACGGAGGGGAAATAAATAGAGGAGGGGAGAGCTTTGCTTTTCATCGATAATTAAAACAGCGGTGCGCGCGTATTTCTGCTGCTTTTTTTTCTCCCAGCGCAGCGCGGCGCTGCGAAAAAAGGCGAATGCTTTTGGGCCGATGATCATTGACGAATCGGTCGGTTCTTTGTGTTTGCGCGGACAAAGGGGGAGAAAGGGGAGGAGGATGCAGGCGGACAGGAAACGGACGTAGCCGTATTAATTAATGGAGTAGTATGTCCTGCAATTAATATTTGGCTGCGCTGCGCTGCGCTGGTTGGCCACTCTCCTGGTATGCGTTTGTCGGCGAAAAATAAGAGCGAATGGAGCGGGCATCCGGTGGCACGGTGCTCGCGCTTGTTTGCACGGGCGTCAACTTTTGTGTACTTAAAATGGGCGAACATATTTACACGCACGCGATACATATATATATATATTTCGCACATTTCATTGGCCGCGCTTTCTCCGCGCTCTCGCGGGCTTTGCTTTCGCAGCGGATCGATTGGGAAATATTGTATTTCGATCCGATCGCTTTCGGCTTTCCCGGGGGTTGGAAAATATACGGTGGAATCCGGTTACCGTAACGGGACTTCGGGACGTTTGATTTTAAAATTATTTACACGAGTGTGCGACTGATTGCGTTTACGCGGAGGATAAATAATTTTCATTGGTAGTAGTTTCATTGGTGAACTCGTTTCGCTGCGAGTAGTCGACTAAGCTGCCGATTTTTGCGTGTTAATGGGGAGTTAAATAATTTTCAGTGGTAGTAGTTTCATTGGTGAACTCGTTTCGCTGCGAGTAGTCGACTAAGCTGACGACTTTTGCGAATTTTTAAATTGGCAAAAGGAAGAGATTGTGCGCGATGTATAAAGATACGCTAAAGGGCGTCGCTACTTCAAAAAGGTTGGGAAATATCGATCTATTAAATCGAACGGAAAGTTCGCGCCATTATTTAATAGAAAATGGAATAGTTTCTCGCCCAGACAACTAAGTTCCGCGTAGTTGGAAAAACGAAGCTACTCGAAAGGTGACTGAAAATTGTCGAGAAAAATGGGGAACATTTTCACGAATATAACTTGCAGCTGAATAACAAGAATCCACCTACGATTCGACGAAAGAAGCACACAATTATGTATAGTTCTACGCGTCGCCTAAATTCCCCCTGAATACGAGAAACTCCTCGGTGTAATTACCGTAATGCGCGATAAAGCTTAAATATTTCGTGCATACTCTTGCGCATATCCGCAGCCTGCTTTATCCTTTGAATATACTGTAAACGTATAAACCTCCGCAGCCGAGTTTTCACCGACGCGCAACACACGTTTCTCGACTGCTTCAATGGGGATAATCTTGAAAGTGCATCTTGTACCTGCTCTCTTTTCCCTAAGACGGTACACACGTACAAATTCTACGGACTTTCAGCTCGCATCCGAATCTATTCGTGGATTAAATACGAAACATCGATTTCTGTCGCATCGAGCTCTGATACCGGACGTCGCGAAATCTGGCAACGCATCGCCCATCGACGAGATCGTAGATCTTTCGCTTGAAACGTTCGAAATAAAGCCGAAGCTTGGAAAAATAACGAGCGCGCCTGGATGACGTTGTCGCGCGCAATGTAATCGCCTCTTCAATCGCGAATCGCGATCCTCTTTTCTTCGACGAGTAAACGGCTCGTACGGAAAAGGTTCCGCTGATTTACGAGCAACGAACGTGCCTCGAACCCGCCGCTAAATCACGGGCCAACGCCACCCGAAAACAGTAACAATTTTAAGCTCAATTTTGGCGCAATCGATGCCCGACGAAAGCCGGCAGCAATTTCTGGAGAAACGATTCCATCGAGGCAACACGTGGCTCGCTGCAATGCGCATGCGACACGGAAAGTTTTTCAAGTGAAACTACTAAGGGTAAATAAACCACCGTGAAGTAGCCTACAGACGCTGATACGCGTATGAGATATTGAGACAGTCTCGAGCTTCAGGTTTACGCGTTCTAGTAGCAACGAACTACGTGCAATGTTATTTAATATTTTAAATATATAATCTGCGAGACTCCGGTGTTTCTAAATTTTATCAGGCATTAACGCGAACCCATCGTGCAAATGTAAATGAATTTACACGAATATTCTCAATCTACTTAGAAGTCGCCTACGATACAGTCCGAACAACAGAAGCTATTTTGGGCGCCAAAATTGTATTTGATTTGCCATAAATCCACATTGAATTCCGCGAGAAGGCACCGGAAATTAATTTGCACGCGTAATAAAGCAAATTTGCACAGATATCCGCAGTCTACCGACTCGCTCTACACTTTCAACGCTCCCACGCTCCGCGTCGTTCTATCTTATTCATAAGGAAGTTCCATTTGTAAATTGGTGGAGAATACGCGGCGAACGCTGGCCGAGTGCAAACCGCTGAAAGCTTTTCATTTAACGCGAACCTCTCCGCGGAACCGTGGACAGTCTCGTTCGGGACGCGAAACACGAGGGAACGCGAGCAGGAGCACAGGTCGACAAATTGAATTCATCGTCGCAGCCGTGCGAAATGAAAGCGGGGGAAAGGCCTAACGGACGCGCGAGCGACAAAACCAAATCCTTTGTTGAAATATTTGCGCGGAAAAAGGGGAGAGCGCGCAGCGCGACGAAGATTTCCCGCTGCCGCGACGAAAATTCGTCACTGTTTCGACAACTGTCGCGTGTTCGCGATGCCAGGAACGCGGTGCACAGAGAGAGAGAGAGAGAGTACGCTGTTCCTGAAATTAATCTCGCGCCCTTTCCATTTTTTCGTCGACGTAACGTTTCGCTGTTCGAGCCGAGCAAATTCGACCTCGCGGCTGTCGTCACTCGCGATGAATTTTTTAATACGCTTCACCGATACGTCGTTGGGTTTCGAATCGCGCGCGTGCTGCGTTATAAAAATTTGAAACGAAACGGGGGTGGAATAGAATTGATAGCAGTCAACGCAGAGGTGGAATAGAGTCGATAACGTAGAGGTGAGATTTTCCAGTAGAATGAGACGCGCGTAGCTGGACGCACGGCATTCGATTTCTTCAGCTGCAATAAGTGGACTGCGGATTTCTACGCTTGTTTATGGGAAATTTAAGCGTGCGAAAAAATGCACGGAATGCGCAACGGTAAACAAGATTGGATAAACATTGGCAGTATGGAACACCTGACTTGAAAAGCCTGTTAAAGAAAGAGGAACTTGACATTTTTAATAAACTCACCGCGATGGGACAGAGAAACTAATACACGATACGTGATATCGTTAATAATGAATAACGTCTTGCTATATTTAATCAGTTAAGCGTTAAGATTAAATCAATTCAATGATCCGTTATTCTTTGCAAGGAGCTCATACTTCGCCATTTGATTACCAAGATTTTACAAAGTTTCGTATTGCATGCTGTTTCATATTACCCACGTTTATACGTTCTAACAATTATGGTTACTATTGTTGGCGAGTTAAAAACGGTTTGGTAGAAAAAAGATAAAATACCGGCAGCGGTGTTTAGGTTGTTTGTTGGTCTGTGGTTGAGCGCGGGGAATTGCCTGCTGGTTGAATCGAGCGAAACGCGATCAACGACGAGTGGAAGACGATCGAACATGGACGACATCCGTCAGTCGGTTCGGCTCCACGCTCCACTCCAATAAACTAATCAACTTTGAGTTACGGTATTGGACATCGATCGGCCACTTAGCTACCGTTCGAGATCCACCGTGTCCGTAGTAGACAAATTGCTCGAATTAAACGTTGCCGTTCGCCAAATAACGTGGCGATTTGATCAAACGGGGCTTCAATAGCATTTGCATGTAAACTGGAAGTTTCTCTATCCGATCGGCGAGAATTAAAATAGTCGGCGGAAATTTAACTCGTTGGCGGCGAGTTCTCGCTGTGATATAGTAACTGTTCGTTTACACGCAGCGATATAAATTTGCTTTGCTTAGCGTTGAAGAAACTAAAAACGCGTACGCCAAAGATTAACGTTAATTTAAGATGATATTAAAAGAATGTTGCTTCAGTCTTTTAAAATTGAAAATAGACCGAACGAAGTAAGAAACATTCGCATCGATATTATCTTAAGTTAACGTTAAACTTTGGCGTACCGTTTTGTAATCCATCGAGTGCTGAGTTATCTTAAGAAATTGCACGTGATTTTTAGTATCTGCTGCCTGTCGTCATCTTATTAATTACTTCATTGTTACTGTTACAATTTTCACCGTTTGTAATTTGTGACTGCATTACAATTTTTATTTGGCGAATATTTCTTACGGATTAGAATTAATAACGCATATATACTTCCATATCGCTGAAAGGGTTAAAGGAACTTTGAGTTGAGGGACATAAACGTAGATCTCCAAAATAATTCTAATAAGTAGACTGCGAATTATTATGCATTTATGGCAAATATAAATTTGCAAAGAAGCACCAAAATTGATGCTGCATGCAGACATACAGAACCTATTAAGAATAAAGTGCATCTTACAATATTTCCAGGATGAAACGAGTCTCTATTTGGCTTCCATTTATGTGATTCCTTGCCCTCCGATCTTCGCCCTAAATAGGCTGCTTATTTTTGTGCTTTTAAGGTAAATATAAATTTGCAAAGAAGCTTAGCGCATATGAAAAGTATCGCGAATAAAGTGCATCACAGAATATTAAAAGGACGAAAACGAGTCTCTATTTGGCTTCCATTTGCTGCAATTCTTCGCACAGAAACAGCAATTTGCATAACAATCCGCAGTCTAGTAACAAGAAGCTCGCTTCTGGTTTCTGTACTATGCTGCATCACATCCAAATAATATATTCCGTATTATATCCAAAGAAGAGTTAAAACATGCGCGTCGAAAAAAGGCTAAAACGAGGACGCTGCAGGCGTCAATTTGTCTATCTCCCGAGTGCATCCCCTACTTACTTACTCCCAAGATGCACTCTTCATTGTTCCCAATCCCCGACGCAACGATAATCATTAAGTATCTCGCCTGACCGCGGGAAACTTTTGATTGATCGCGCGGCATTATTTGAAGACTGCGAACGACTGTTGTTGTTGGTTCGGTGACTCGACGCTTCGAGCGAGATCGAGCGGGGCGTGTGCCGTTCTTTCGGCACTGTTTACAGTTTCCAAGAGGTCGCGTTCAGTTCAGTCGCGAATCAGCATCGCAAAAGCGATGAATCGCCGCCGCCGTGCTTCCTTCACGCTCCCAGACGCTTTGCATGCATCTTTCGTCCGTCGCTCCGAGAATAATTCGCGCGCATTTTTCACCCGACGATTTTGTCCGTCCCATTTGTTCGTCTTATGGAATCGTGCACCGGAGGCGGTCCGCGAAAATGGTTTGGGATTGAAGCCGAACGCGTTTGGTCTATTCACCGTCTGGCGCCCCGAAGCTTCACGAGGACGAGAGAGACTTTTTCACGCAACGTCGTACTTACGTTTTTCCTTATTTTTCACTGATTCAAGACGACCAAGGTGGATATAGAGGCAGAATTCCACCGAGGCAATGTTTAGACAACGACGCATGCGACCGTGGTGTCTTCGGACGAAAGTTGGGGTGAAATTTAGGCAGAATTAAAGTGGGGTAAAATTTAGGCAACACACAACATGCGACGTGTTTTTAAGCACAATTCGACTGCGGTAAAATTTAGGCAACGCGTAACATTCGACGTGAAGATCGATGGATGCTTTACAATATCAATAAAACTAAGCATTAGGAAGTGGACAAAGGAATTAAAACAAATGAAACAGTCTGAATAGAAAGTTCAGCGTAGCTAATGGTAAATATAAGATGGAATAGAATTACGAGTCAGAAGTCTAATAAACAGCAGCGTGGCTTTCGCCAAGAGCGAAGTAATAGCTTTTGGCGAGGTGGAGGATATTTTACACCCTTGTGGTTCGGTTTTTCGTCGCATCAAACCGCGCAGAATAAATCGCCGATGGATCGCAAGGATGGGAGGAAACGATAGCATTTTCGCGTCGATTTGCGAGAGCAGACCGAAGTTTCTGAACGTCGTCTGGTCGCGCTGCTCTTTCGAAACGACGGGCAACCCTCGAATAAATACGTTTCGCGCGATGTACTCGAGAAAAACGACACCAACGACGTACAAGGCGAAAGGCGCCGGGCGTAAAAATAAAATCGTCGTTTTATCGTATTATCGCAAGTTCCATACTTTATAATTACATTGGTCATCGTTTGCAATCGCATTATTTCCTGCCATTTCATATTACGTGCATTTACCCTATGTGCGCCCCATAGATTTTATTTAATACGACATAGCTGGGGTAAACGACGTCGCATTTGTTTACCGGATTAGTTGAAATGAAAGGACCGATGTCGGTCCGATTGTAGCATAAATTGATCGGTCGGTCGGATTTGTTTCTATAGGAGATGCGATTATGACGCGGCCTTACGCTGCGACTACGACGGTTTGCGTCCAGCAAGAGACACGAGATGGTCGTCGACGATAATCAGAAATGGCGGACGATAATTAAGCGTCGGCGTACCCTCTTCGCCGCCATGTTTTTCTATCATCCAATGTGCATCGCCGGTGGACGATCCGTCATATCGTCCCGTCATTTTAGTTTACTTTTGACGAGTAATCGTAACTCACGTCGCTTTGCTCGAGTTTCCGTAGAAGCCGAAAAGATCAACCTCTTAACCTGTTAACTGGGGATGACGAGTTAACTCGTCGTATGGATTACGAACGTTTTTAACATGGCACTTCACTTTCTCAGAAATTCCTTACATTCTAAAGCATCTTTATATTCGTATCGGAAACAGATTATTTTACATTTATATTCGCAGTAATTACAATTCCCCAAGCAATATCAATTCCTTTTTCTTCATTTCTATTTCTGCGTGTAAGGAAGATTCCGAATGAAAAATTCCTCAGCTAACTGGTTAAGACTCGGTTTTAACGTGCAATTTCCTTTATTCCGAGTTCACTTCCACCTGCTTCGCAAAATTTAATTCATTTGTTAATGGGTGTAGAATAGATGCTACAATTACCGACGTTTTAAGCTTATCGCGTAGCATCGTTTAATTATTTTAGAAGCTGTTCCACTTGAAAGTTGTCTCGGTTTCCAACGGAACGTTGCTTAAACGTCTCTTTGATTTATGAACATTTTTGTGCACGTTCAATATGACGAATTAATTGTCAAACTGCGAATTGTTGCGTACTTACGGGAAATTTACGTGGAACACGCGTAGCGTGCGATATATACAAACGATTCGAAGCGAAGCACGAATTGTTATACGTTAGGGGTAAAGCAACTTAGGTTTCATTTTTCTAATTTTGTTAAAAGTATGAATTTACATGAAAATTCGCAGTCCGCTAATTATTAGTTAATTGAACACGTGCAATGAAGTCCAATGTCCCTAACGCTGTCACTCGAATGCAAATGATTCTTGTTATATTAATATTTCTGTTTCTTTTTTGTCGTTCAGTTTTAATATCGCTGTACTATTACTGTCAACGTACACCAAGAGGAATAGGCCCGTTAATAAATAGATATTAATTAGATAAATAATAAACGATTAATTCTTGGAAGTCGTTAACTCTATGCCACACGATTCTTTCGTGGTTACGAATAATTTGATTATCTATTCGCTGCTTTAACAATACGTTAAATGCGAAACAGCGTGATCCTATGATTAATTTGTACACAGCAATCTTCAATCTTGCATACGAATCGTGTATCTCGTATACTATCATTTCAAGTTGAAACTAAACTCAACTGCGAATACAGTGTTCTTCATTTAAGTCTACGAGTTCGTCACGAATGGGACTGGTCGTTCTTTAGTTTAGTCTACTAAATTTAAGGGATATACCAAGTGCTTTGCTCGAGGTCAGCGGTAGGAAAAAGGTTGTAAGGCAAGTGGATTAATCCCAGAAACGCGGCGCCGTTAGAATACCAAAAGAACAACCCATCGATCCGAAGAAAAAAAGGATTTGCATAATAACGCGGGGTTGGAGGATAGATTGATCGATCGCCCGACGAAGCTGGCTCTGTACTAGGTACGCCCGCGGATCGATGGTTCGCGTGCGATCGGCGTTCCCAGAATTACGATCGGGATACCGCGAATTTCTGCCGTTTACGCGAATCTTGCGCCCCGGAATATGGAGCTGCGAGGGCGATTACGTGGCGCCATCGAAACTCGCGTTCTCGTTGCCTTTATCGGTCGACGGCTGTCGCCAAGGATTGCCAACTCGCAACAATTTCCCGAGGGAGGAGGGGACCTGACTGATATAAGTCAGGGGAAGATTAATTTCCTCGCGAAAGGGATTAAAACTCGCGCAGATTTCAGCGGCGCTGAAAGCCTGTTAATTTGCCTAGACGAATGACGACAGGTTGTTAAGGCGTTCCAATTAGAAGCAAACTCTGAAATCGCGCCGCGCGGTTTTGCGTTTGGTCGCGTCATAAATTAGCGGCGAATTTTGAAACTAAAAAGGTACGGTCGAATAAGGATAGGAAAAGTGTTCGGTGCGTGGAAAGATTGCTATCGCTCGTACAGTGGCTACGAAAAGTGTATAGATAGACGGATGGATAGATGTTTATCGCTTTCCAAATGGATTACAAGTGGATTCCGTTTCTTTACATATCTACGTTTTTGACTACTTACTAATACCTAACGGTAGCTTGATCTACTCTATCGCTCTATCACTATTATTATATATTGAGTATTAGAAGTATTATCTCCATAAAGGCGTATACCTCAATTTCTCAGCGAGGCAATTCTAAAACGATACATGGTAGCGAAATAATTCACGCTTAGGCACACGTGAAATTATTTCACTGTTTACATGGAACGCGAGTAACTGATACACGCGACACCAATGAATTTGAGAGCCGATAAGCAAACGATTCTCGACTTCTACGCGAGTCTGTACTCGTGAAAGTACATTTCGTTGAGTCCAGCTCGTTATTCTGCGCGATTAAGTGAACATTCGTAAGACGATCTTTCACGTGTTGCAATTTCACGCAGCAGCGTTGCACTTTCAAGTCGTTTTTCTCTTTCGATCGCGCCGTTAAAACGGCTCCCGTGGGCAACCGCGAGCAGACATAAATAGCCGCGTGAACTATGTGGTTAGCAATCCGGTTTAATAGCCCTAAGCGGCCGAAATCTTTGAACGCGACTATATTTAACAACCCTCTGGAAATCCGTAGAGGGAAGAAAACGGCAGACGGATGGAGAGCGAGCTCGTTTGGGCTTCTCGATGTAGAAATGAAAATGTGAACGGGGTTTGCGAGTTGGACCGTTGCTCGAAAGGATCGCGAAGGAAACCGGAAACGGAAGTGGCCGCTACTCGAAGCAATAAGCTGGCGATCCACTTAACCGAGGGATAAATGCGTGGAAGAGGAAGGTTAATCGGATATTCCGTGGAAGCTCTAACGCGCGTCCTTTCCAATCAAGGGTTATTTTTCTTCGGGTTCGACGGAAACGAGCCATAATTTGAGGATTTAGATCCTGCTAATGATCCGGCTCACGCGAGCCGAGCGGATAATTACGGAATACGGCGGCTGCAAGAAAGTTAGGGGAAATAAAGGGCGTGGAGTTGGTAGATAAACCGAGTGTCCGGGTACTCCATCGACGTGGTTTGTTGACTTTGACCTGGCAAGTGTTAGCTTGCCCGATAATCCAACGCTTCCAAGATAAAACGACACTGGTATGTCACACCTTCGAATAATTGCCATTCGAGCAAACTCATTCGTATCGCTGAAGCGCATATTCCAAACAAAGGTTCGGCGTGGCTAAAGCGGAAACTTCAGGGCGAATCTCGAAACTTGATCACTGCAAAAAATTTGCGCGTTGTTTCTTCTAGAAAAAGAAATATTGAGTCGCGAGACTTAACCTGTGTACGTAGGGCGTTTTTATAACGTGTACAAGTAAGCGAGAAGTAACTTCTTATGAGAAAAGTAAGACGAATGTAGAGAACAAATTTTGTTCATCTTCGTTTTAGTTTTCGAGATAATCGAGTTACGGTTACGATACGATTTAACCAGCAACGTATAACGTCTACCGCGTTTGTAAATAGATTGGTTGTTAGCTGTTTCATTTATTATTAATTACTAAATTGACGAATCCGATTGCCTCGCTCTCGTATGCATAACTGTGCGCATCTAATTACACACGCGCGAAATCTAGGCAACGTGTTTTCGTATTTCAACCTTTCAAATGCGCGATTAATGTATCGCATCAATTTTCCCCGACTATATAAACATTTTCTTCGACGTCACCCCATAAATAAAAATTCAGCGCTGGGTGAATTGTTTCTTACAGTTAGCCATTCAATTTGTACGCACGCGGTGCGAATATTGAAATTCGATTATCTCGAAAGCCAAGCCGAAAACGGACCAAAATTTATTCCCTATATTGTTCTTCTTTTTTCGCAAGCAGTCGTATAAAAGTCTGTAAAAACTTGGGGCTTACGTCGGTTTTCCTAGCAACCGCAGAATTGTTTGGTCCGCTCCGAGAACGCGAAGTACACGCGTCGAAAGTTCGCAAACGAGGCTCGCGAGCTGTCACTATTCTTCATTGAAGTTCTACGAAATGATTGGAGCAGTTCTTCGACTCGCGGCTCTTAAAAGTTCGGCTGCTCGAAGGCAGCGCTTTTCAAAAGAGCCAGCACTCTCGTTGTACGCGTGCATTTGCATCGAGCGCATCTCTCTCTCTCTCTCTCTCTCTCTTGCCGCGTTGACGGTCAAGATGGGAATAAAAAAGTATGATTTGCAGCTTGGATCCATTTTGCTCGGTGACTCGATCGAGTAGCTCGGCTACGCGTATACGAATTCCGACCTGCGATAAAAGCTGACGCCAAGTCGCATTTGACGTTCAAAGGTAAAGGAATAACGCTCTTCCTTCTTGTAATGCTGTCAGTAAACCGCGAATGTGTCAATGCGTTCATGGGGAATTTAACTGTGCAACAAATGATGACAAATATACGTTACTTCTTACATGTGGTATTATATGAACTAAAGCGAGCATTTAATCGCGAGACGGTCCTTAACCCCTTGCACTACGAGTACTTGATTACCTACATATGTATATTAGGATTAGCTGATCGTTGAGTGAAAGAGATAAGGGTGTCGCCAAACATTTAAAATGCAGCATTGAGCACCTAAATTTGTCCCCGCAATGTTAGTATTAAATAGATGCACGTTGCGCAACGTTCTGGTCAGCAGTTTGTAATCGATCGCTTCGAGAAATAAGTGAATCTAGTGCACTAAATGTTAACGTTTGCTGGATCGAAAGCAGCTCGCGTTGGCGTCTTGCACGGGAAGAAGAAGAAAAGGAGGACGAAAAAGAAGAAGCTGTTTCTTTGCACTCGCCTAGACACGAATGTATTACCATTGTTATTGTTATCGCGAAAATGGAGGAGGTATTCGGGACAGCTGGGAGGGGCGGTCCGACATTGTTGAAGGAGGTTGTCGGACAGCTGCACCCCGGTAGCCGTCGGTCGGGGCTTGCAAATACGAGGATCGTTCGTACCAGTAGTACACGTAGTAGTATCGGCGAATATTCGGCCGCGGCAGTTGCCAGTTGCAGTTGCGCGGCGAGCGTCCACGGAAGCGGCCGCGAATCGCGTTCGGTGGTTCAGTGTTGCCCGTCCAAACGTTATCGTGGCCACCGAGACGTTAACGAGATCGTAAAATCACGCGGATGACGAGAATCTATTATGTTTGTGCGTCAAGGCGAGCTAACCGTTTTCGGGCAACTCGAGAGTTCGAGACGCGATGCGAGCTTAATTCCTTGCCTTACAATCTTTTTCACCTCTGCGCACTTACGTACTTACGTAAACTGGGGGTAGATGTTCCAATTACCGTCACTTTGAGCTTGTTGCTTTGAGCAACTTCGTTTCATTATTTTGCAAGTTGTTTAACTTTTACGAATCGTTACGGTTTCGGAGCGCAACATTAGTTAACCGCTCTCCTATTTATGATGACATTTTCCTTTTTTGCGTGTGTTAACTACGATGTATTACGTACTGTAATGCAGTGAAGATATATAGCAAAGTTCAACGTCCCTCGTACTTTCATTTGACAAGTGGTCGTTTGAATGGAAATTATGCTTGCATATATCAGCACGCCAGTTTGTACGATAGATAGAAGATAAATCGTAACGATCATTCGCTATTAACCCTTTCTCTACGGGACTTTGAAATTAAAAGATACTTACGTCTGAAATGAAGGTGGCTCTTTTTATTAGCATGAAACCAGTACGAGTGCAAATATTTAAATACTTTGTACAGTTACACCATAGTTGGCGCGTAAAAATAATAATAATAATAATGGAAACGGTATCGCGTTTTTGAAAAAATATATGTACAATTTTAACAAATTATTGCTCAATTTTTGAGAACGTATATATACATACGTCGTTCGTAGTGAAAGGGTTAAAACAAGATGGGCAAAGATAAATCTTTTTGCCACGAACTTGCATATACACCGTTTCGGAGTTCGCTGAATCAATTTTAGCTGCCTCGAGGCGCCGATAGTGTTCCTGATATCCAACGTTAATTTACGATCTCGCTGCGTCTCGGACGCTACCGTGACGCGCGTTTCTGCTTCCGTTTCCGTCTACCAGCGACGATCACCCACCGAAACACCGTTGTTGTTTGGTCTGCGACCGGGCGAACAGAAAATCCACGCGAACTCGTCGGAAAGAAACGGCGAAGGGCGAGACGGCTCGACGAAAGACGGTCTAAAATTAGGAACAAACGAGCACGGATGATGTAAACTGAAAGCAGTAGAGACGCAGAGCTCGTCGCGTTCTCCGGGGACGGCGACGCGACGCGGTGCGCGTTACGAGAATCAAAGAACGAGCGTTTCCAGTTTTGTGCGCGCAGTATTGCTTCGTTGCGAAATTCCGATTCGACTCAGGGATTGTATCGGTTGAAATTCGATGAAACGAATATTTTCGTCAATGAAATATTCGCGTTTGGAAGGGATCGCGTGGCCGATCGCCGTGTCGGCGGTTATTCGTATATGAAAACGCGTCGGGTTCCGCGTCCATTGCGTAACGAACCGATTTCTCCTATTTTATATCGGAGCAGCGTGAAAAATGACCCGTGCAACGAAGATTTCCCGAAAGAATAGAAAATACCCCCAACAAATTGACAACGGTCGCGACTGTTAGCTCCGTAGAAATACGCGTGGAGAGTCAGCGAAATATACGCGTGCAAATCGGTGCAAAAGTTTCCATCGTTTTTATTCCAATTTTCTTTATCGGTACGTTGTTAATTGTGATTCTGTTAGCAGCGATTTTTTTAGGACAGCTGGTGCTGAATACATTTTATATATTTATTCGATACGAACGAACTGTATGCCCTTTTGTTGGCGTGAAACAAAGGGTAGCGCGATGTTGAGGGTGATTATCGACGAACTAGCTAATTAGCATCAGGATAATGCAATATACTTACTGCAGTGATCATAATAGCGAGAATTGCACGAGCGTATCTCATTTATAACGCACGTACAAATTTTGAGTCAATTAACGAGAGAACATTGTTTCAAGTATAATCATAGCAAGTCTCAAATAGTGTCTTACACCTTTCCTATGAAAGGAAGACAAATCTGTTGTTACACTCCTGCTTTTCTTATTTCACGTTACACGCGTTGTAAACGCGAAACCAACCAAAGATATCACACGTAGAGTTGGTTGAAAAAGTTACTGCTTTTTTAAATCATTCTATTATATTAGTTTACCAGTGAGGAGTTTTATCGTGTCAAGGTGAGCAACTTCACTTTTTCAATTCCTTTAAAATTTTAGTGCCAAAGCACTCCATTTGATGTTCGACCTTTTATATTTAAAATAAATTCCCTTAATACGTGGAGTTAACACCGCGAAACGAGAAAAATGTTTTCAGCCACGGGATAGTAAATAATTTATAAAAATAATATTGATTTATCATTTGATATATTTTATACGATCGTCAGATAAAAGTTTCGCCCGTAATAACACATTTCTCAGTGTCTATTTGAATTTCAATTTTGAGACGAATTTTAAAAGAAGAGTGTACTTCTACTTCTACTTACAAGTGTACTAGTTGTTAGTGCACTAGTACACTAAGAGGAGTGTACTATACTTCGTCAATTTCTATACTTTTCTCGTGGAGTTAATCACCTTGACGAAAACGATTGTCTCAATGCTATGCTTACTTGTGACGGAAATTTTCACTTAACCTAATATAATACGAAACTTAGCACGAACCTAGCAACATCGTTTGCGAAGAGGGCAGGAAAAACGGTGTCGTCGCGACATAAAGTTAAAGCTGTTTCGTTCCGTCAACGCCAAGGGATGGTGGTGTTGCTCGTCGTGAATTCGGGAACCAGTCTGGCGTACATTTGCACAAGGACCTTCCATTTTCCAAAGTCGTTCGTCACGTGCCGAAAGAGAACGACGATATAGTCGTTGGGTAATCTTATCGCTGGGACTTCGCAACGGGGAAACGCAGCTGCCCCTGTCAATTTCCTTCTCTTGTCGGTTCGCGCCTCTTCTCCAGGACCTGGACGATGACCCAGCCGAACACCAAAGAGAAGACGCGTCGCGTCGCGTCTCTTCGTACTCCCATTGAAATTGCCGTCACGTTCCGCGGCTCCGCGTTCTTTTTGCTCCCCTACGCCCCTGCAACTTGCAACCGCGCACGTTTCTAAGAAAATTCCTCTGTTTTATAAAAAATTCACCGACCCGAGAACCGCGATCATCGCGTACCATCGTAAAATTGCACCGCCTTGCCCGAGATTCGTTTCGATTTTCTTCCGCCGCACGGCGGAACCCGAAATTCCTCCTCGTCGTTCACACTTTTCACCTCTGCGTTCTCTTTCGCCCTTTTTCCGCCGTGCTAGACGATCATATCCTTATCTCGGTGGTTACCGTGTCGCGTGATCCCGCCTCGAAATGCACGGATCCCACGGATACTCCTAACCGAACCCGAGCTTCTCTATCGTTATTATCATCGTATCGTCGACGGGCTAAACAAAAACAATTCGAAGTGCGAAAGAATGAGAACGTTCGCTCGGTGGAAAACGGGATATCGTATTGGGTTGCTACGTGAATTCCTTCTGCTTTCTCGAATCATTTTTCGAGTTCTAGAAATTCTACAAACGGGAACTCTTCGGGTATCGACAGAAAATGGTACACGTATAATTGATTGAAACTTGCTTTTCAATTTGCAAGTAGATGATTTTATAAGCATTAAAATAACGCGGACTTAAAACCGCGAAACGAGAAAAATGTTTCGGTCGCGGAATAATAAACAATTTATAAAGATAGTGATGCATTTTCTAATGATATATCATCCTAAACATTTGATACGTCACTAGATAAAGGTTACCCTTGCAACAATACATCGCACAGTGTTTTCTTCAATTTCAATTTTACAGGGAATATTAAAAGACCCTGTACATTTCTTTTGTCGCTTACCCTAATTTTTGTCCCGTAGATTTAGTCGATTTGGCAACTGAACGGCTTCACACGTGCATCCACAGCACTCAAAGGGTTAAAGGCAAGAAATCGTTGACGCGTTTGAATATTTCTCACACCTTCGGTTCGTGGTATTTTTGTCTCGTCGCGTGTTTCACCCCTCGACATCCTGCCTGTCCGTGTTCCCGGAATCAACGAGCCTCCTCGTCCCGCCAGATCTTTCTCTTCTTCTTCCTCCTTATCCGCAAGAGCATCGAAATTTCGCGACACGAATTCCTTCGGCGATTTTCTCCTTTGTCAGATCCCGAGTTCCCCCCGATTAGCACGCTCTTCGGACACAAGCGTCGGCTTGCAATCGGCGTGTCGTCGGGTTTCGTTCGATCGGCTATCTACTCGTTTCACGAAATCTCGTCGCCAGCAGCGGTGTTCGACGATGCGAAATTGCACGGTGGCAAATTTAATTGCGGCGCATATTCCGCCGGTTAATTTGTCGATCGAGCGGTCCCCGTTGCCCGGTTAACATCCGACGCTCGAACGCGCCGCAAATTTCTCTGTCGATCCGCGAAATTCTTCTCTCGTTATTGGAAAGAAATTAACCACATCGATACTTTTACAGCTCCCGACGCGTGCTTGCGTCGAGGAAGTTAGAGAGACAAATGCTCGAAAAAGTATCCATCTGTTTTATTTCTACTGGCAACGGCCATTAGCGTGCAATTAAATTCTATAAAATGATACAGCGAATTAAAGCGTAGGCGATACATTCCGGAAAAAATCGATCGACCTGAGAAAGATACGTACGAGATTCGATGGGAATAGATTTTCTTCGCTCTCTTCGTAGAAAATCATAGTTACCACTTTATTTGCCGGATGCATGTTACTCAGCAGCTGGTAAATGATGTGTTATGCGTTCATTCATTGGTGCATCTATCGTAGTATTTTACTTTCTCAGAAGTAACGTTCCAAAGCGTCTTCGCATTCCTATCAGAAGCACGTCGTTTCGCATTTATACTCGCAGCAACTAAAATCCCCCTAAACAACGTTAATTCCTCCTTATTAAATTTCGTCCCTGCTGACAAAGAACATTCCAGCCGAAAAGTTCCGCAGTCCACGAGCTAATAGACCAACAACTATCCAAAACTCGTCCGCATCGAGTCCCCGAGAACTTTCAGTCTCGAAATGACCGACAAACGCCGGCTTTCTTTTGTCTTCACCTTCTCTCGTTACCCTTTCGACCCTTCGAAGATTCTCGCTTCTGCGCCACGCCGAATCGCGCCTCGATTCCCCGTGAAACGCCCCTTTTGTAAGCGAAGTACTGCGAACTCTCCAGTTGACAAAGTCTGAAGCGGCGACAATTTGCCCACGTTCGCAACGAGATACCTTTGCACTCGTATCCGACGCATCGGCTAGCGGCAATCCCTTTATCGTCTATTGTTCCTCAGCTGTTTCGAGCTCTTGCGAAATTGCGAACGGCTGGAGAGGACAGAAGCGTCGCGCTTCGGGCAATAGCCGCCGTTAAGGGAATCGAAACTCCTCGCTTTTCTCGCGTTTCAACGTTGCCTACGCAAGGTTCGAGAATTAACAGAGGCACGCTGACAGTGGTTGCTTTGGAATTCGTTGAAAACGCGCCGCGGGCAAGATTTATTCCCGCCAAACTCCCCCTAGTTTCGAACGTGACGTATCTGTAGCGTAGCGCGGTGCCTCGACGTGTCCGCAACGCCATTTGTACCTGGTGTCCGCCGCTAATTCTGACGACACTCCATCCGTGTCCATCTCGTAATTAGCGTATCCAACGCCGTGGACACGCGTGACGTCGTTAATCGGGGAAACGGACACGAGAGACGATGATCCGGGGAAAGATTCGCGCGCCGGTTATCGGGGCACGGAGGCAGTGAATCGTGCCGCAGTAGTCAGACGGTTGACCAACTTGGAGTGGAAAAAGATACGTGCAGAGAACGGGTCGTTGTTTCAGGCAGCTCGTGCGTATGATCGGTTTTATATTAACCCCTTGCTTCACAATTTGTCAGCTACTATACTTACGTAAGTTATTATGAACAAGTCACAGTTCTCATATTTATTCGAAATATTAAAATGTTCCGCATAATTTGTACTTACAAAGTTATTCTTAATCTTCCGAAGGGAAACTAAAGGTAGAATAAAGGTAAGGCTGTATTGCAAACAGAACTTACGTTTAATGTATCTTTACGTCCAGCCACGAGTGTGACTCGACGTTGCAAGGCAAAGGGTTAATCTATATACGCAGTAACTAGACTGCGGATTTGTATGCAAATCCGTATGTTTATAAATAAGTTTGGAGTACGAGTACTTAAATTCGAGGTAGCTTCACCCTATAAGTATCAGAATTTCAATTACACTTCGAATATTTCGTATAATAATAGATTGGGAATGGCTTCACCGTATAAGTATCAGAATTTCTATTACGCTTAGGATATTTCGTATAATTTTGTAGATTAAGTAAAGCTTCCCAAATTCTATGCGTGTTTTCGTTACGAATCGGGAAAAAACAAATACAGACGAATTAATACTAACATTTTATGTTTGTATATTTGCTGTAAGCGCATCGGTGAAAGGATCAACAAGGGAAAATTGAAATACAAGCGATGGAAAGTTTTGCGCGGCCGCTAATATTCTATCCGCGCAGCATAACTCGACAATTATCCGCAACTCGGTTAGGTTAAATTGTCCATAGCTGCAGTTTGTCGGTAATTGCGCCGCGCCTCTGGGTACTTCGGATCATCTAGAATTTATGCTCCCGCATAATGCAGCAACGTGGACACCAATTACATGGGTTAATGGCGTCGTTCCGATTGTACCTGTTAGATTCGCGTGACACTGCGCCGCATAAACCCTCCGGTAGCTCGCATGGCCAAGCATATTCGCGCATCACACCTGCGATTTTCAACCGCGAAACACACCGAGCGTGCCGCGCAATGTCTTGATAAACTCGATGGGTTCGCTCCTACGTGTGCTCTGGATAATTTCTCGATTATCAAGCGAATTTGCAGGGCTCTCCAACCCGGTGCAGCCTCGCGAAACTTTCACGGAACATTGCGAGAGTTCCACTCGCTACGCGTTGTCGATGTGCCCGTTTGTTCCATTTCCCAAGCCGTAACGCCCGGCGCTCTATAAATCGACTGATAAAGGGCAAATCTTCCGCCGCCGTTTTTGTTTCATCGATTATTAAGACGAGATTAGTCCCTCGATATTCGCGGCTACTCTAAATCGGTGATTCGCTCGCGGAGGGATTAAGAATAGTGTCGAACCTCGCGTTCGATTCGATTCGAGTAGATGCGTAATATCGTGAATTATTAATGAACAATTGGTATTAAAAATTTCGATATAAAGTCACCTGATACGATTCGATTACATTTATTCGAGATACAAGTCAAATTGTTAGGTTCGCGTTTCTTCTATCATTCTTTATCCTATCCTCGAATTTGAGTTCAAATTGAATTCCTCGTAAGGTTTCGCAGAAAGAATTGGAAGGTTTTGTTTATTTTTTAGGTACCTTCGTTAAATTAAATTGTACCTCGAAGAGATTCGGGTTACTTAATTTTCGCGATACAAATCCGCAGAAACATTTCGCAGCGCGATATTGTAAATTAGTAGGGAAAAGCTTCGACGAGCAAACAAAAAATCAATACAGTGTCGCGATAAATTGCCATCCGATTTGATTCTATTTACTCGAGAAGCTATTTCAATTGCTATACGGTACCACAATATTACTATATAACGTGGTAATTACGTGCCAATATCTGTCAGAAGCTACGAGGACCAAACCCAATACAATAATAGGTATATAGTGTAGAAGATCGATACGCTTAATATTACAAGGTGCCATCCAACTCGATTCGATTCGACTTATCGAGAAGCAGCTTCAGCTACTAAACAACAACACGCTACTATGAGTTAGCAGCGAATCATCGGCATGAAAACTTTCAACAACCAAACGAACGATCAATACCTAGTTATCTAGTACAAATTGCTCAACTCGAGAAATCTTCGTAGCGTTTCCCCTACGCGTATCGGAATTTCGCCATTACTTCGCCATTATTTTCCGAACAAAACCCAACCTGGAAGTTTTAATTGCGCTCTTCGTTGCTTGATAAGAAGCGCATCCTTACAAAGATCTTCGTCCTGTTTCTTGACTAAAAAAATAAGCATAGAAAGGGGGAATCGCGTACAAAATAGACTTTACGAGTCGAATACAAGACCAAATCGGGGTTACTCGAAGAACAACCGTAGCCACGGAATCGTCCGTTCCATTGCCCGCAGCGTTGCGAGTGAAGCATAGGTTGGCTCGTGGTCATCACGAGTCGTTGACCGCGAAAACGCCGCGAAACGTTAATCGACGCGCTATCGGTGATCGTCGACGTGTCGGTCGCGAAATCAGCTATTCGGTGTACGACGTCGATTCTCGTTACGGCCGACGTGCAAAACGCACGGCCGCGCTCACCGCCGCGACACGTGGCGAATCGCGTAGCTCGGGGGAAGCATGTGCACTTGTGCTGGCGGATACAGGGTACAGGATGCACGGAGGTGCGCGAATCGCGGCCGGCGCAGTGGCCTTTGCCGCGTCCCTGGCTACGGTTCGCGATTCCGTGCAGTCCGCGCGTTCTCCGCTTCCTCCCACCGCTGCACTGTCGCCGTCGTCCCTCTCGGACTCGCCTCTATTCGCCGTCGAGCGTCTGCGCGGCTCGCCGGCTTCTGGCCACGCTTCCGAATTCGCGAATTTCAAAGCGGACCGTGCGCGCCGCGACACGGCGTTCTTCCCAGTCGCTTCGCGGATATCGCGGCTGTTGCGTGCTTCCTATTGTGACGCGGTGCACCGTCGACGAGGAAGTTCCGCGGAAGAGGGAAGAGGAGCCGGATAACCAGCATCGAGCAGATGAGTAGCCCTTTGACAGATGAGGACGGACGAAAACGCGATAGCATGATAGCGCGAACACGGAAACGGGGATCTAGCGGTCAGGCCGTATAAGAGTTGCGCATGGAACGGAACTGAAGCCGCCGGAGGCGCGCTCGCGGATCCAACCGAATAGCGATATAACGCCGAAGAGATTATCGGAGGAGAAAACGCACGAATACGATTTAAGGAAGCGAACGAGGGGGAGATAAAAACCGGCGGCCGTAGTACAGAGACCGTTAGCACGCAGCCGAGAATCTCCGAGCTTCTCGAGGGGCGAGTGACCCCTCCAACGTTGCGAAACTGCACCACGTACACACGCGCTTCGTTTTCACCTTTACCGCGTTCCGCTCGCTACTCGCGTTTTTCCATCCTCGAAGGAGAAGCATCGATCAAGGCTCGTAAATGTGGACGACGCTTGGCACCGAAGCCCCATCGATGCAGCCTATTCCTTTCTCCGCGTCTATTCTCTTCGCTTCTCCGCGCCGCGATCGCGATCGCGATCGGCTACACACGGCTTGCATTCATCCCGCTTTTGTGCGCGCGCGATCCTCCCGTGCACGCTCTCTTTGGCTTCCTTTTCGCTTCACGACGAACTCGCGCGAATTTGTTCCCCTGCTCGTGGCCCGCAATTCGTGTGATCGAATAAGAGAAGTGGTCCGATTTTTCGGCGCGCAGGCCAGCAAACGGGGGAGGCCGAATTCCTTCTATCGCAGAGCACAGGCGAGGCGTCATTCTCCTTTTTCGTTCGCGCAGGATGCGTCAGTCCTGCTCCGGATGTTGCTGCCAGCATGCCGACGAAAACTCGGCCAAAGGTAATCCTCCTCTCTCTGTCTCTCTCTCTCTACACTTCTTCTTTGCTTCTCTATCGATTTGTGAACGCGCGCCTCGCGTGTCCGGGCAAACGCTGTCCCGAGCAACGCGAAAGCAACGCACCGGGGATCTCCTCTTAGCGCGTTCGCCTCTCGTCTCCTTTGTCCGCTCCTTCGACTAGCTCCTCGGAATAGTAATTGCGAAATCCTGTACGCACCGGAACACGAACGCGACAGCGCGCGCGTTGCGTTCCAGCGCCAGGTTGCTTTGCATCCAACGCGTTTCCATTAATCTCGCCCCCGACCTTTGCCGCGCTGCTGCTCTGCCGAAAAAATGCTTCCAGCTGAAGCGTTTATAGCGAGATTCGAGAAACGGAAGGGGGAAATGTGGAACCGATTCCTTCTGTTGGCAGTCGGAGGTGCCCTCTTTAGAAAGATTTATCGTCAAAGACTTTTAACTCTCTGCTAAGATTAAAGTTCGCTATGCTCTTGTTCGAAGATTGCGAAGGATAGCGTAATTTGGAGTAGGCGCTCTTTGCGGTTAACCCGTTAATCGTATGTAACGCTAGACAATTTAACCCTTTGACGATGGGCACTGGAACGCAAATCTCAATGTAGAGTAATTAGGGTAAACGTGTATGGAAACGCAATGTGCAGTAGCACGTAATATGAAGCTGTGTAAAATGTCAAGAATTGAGTGGCAAATTTTACGGAGTAAAATTTATTTAGTCCTTTATAAACGATAGTAGAATATATTAAAAATTAAGCGTATCTTGTAGCGATCTAATTTTTAGCTTCTTCTAAAAGCTCATTCGTTGTAGCATGCATTATTCGTAAGTCACTGGACACTTGCTAGGTTTCATAAAAATTCAAAATATTCGTTGAATTAGATTCTACTTTACTAACATCTATTAGTCGGTGCTAGCACGATCGTGAATAATTGGCAGATAGTATATAGTGTCATTTTGTAATCGCAAGCCCAATTTTTCTTTTTACTCTAAATTTACTGAGCGTCCAGTGAATTACGAACGGAGATGCACGTACGCAATTAGAGTCGGTATATTCGAAGCTTACGATTTACAGCAACGATTGTCGCGCGATACGATGATTTAATGGATCTTTAAATTTATTAGAAAATAAACGCGAGCTAAAACATACGACCTATTGTAAATGCACGCACTCATCGTGGCATGTTGATTTAATGAGAATTACCGTTCGCTATAGCGGGTTGTTTGTTATAGACTCCCTCGCTATACATCGTTATGCTACTGGGTTTTGCTTCCCTATCGTTGCATCGATGCCAAAGACTCGTGTAACAATTATTTATTCCTGCTCGCTGGATTGAAATGAAAATTACGTACGGAGGGTTAAAGATAGGTGCAATGGAAGTAATCAAAATACCGTCGAGAATACCGAATTCTTATTAAGCTTTCAAAGTTTATAACAAAGCTCTCGAGACTTTCAAGACTTGTAAGAACGTCAAGGCGTGCTAAATACTGTCAAGACTTGAGACGTTTAACACTGTCAAGACTTTCAAGGCTTAGATATTGAACATTTTCAAGATTATCGAAACTTGTTCGTCACTTTAGAGATTCGAAGCGTTCGAAGTGTAGTAGCAATCCCTAGCTAAATTAATAAAAAGGAAACTTGGCGATGAAGGCGCATTCCTCGTTCTTCCTTCGCCATGCAAATGGGTTAATGAGTTAATAGCGATGCGACGCGAGTGACAAAGTGGAGGAAAAGACTGGTCCGAAGGAGGTCGGGTTCCGTTAGGGCCAGTGACTCTGGCTATTTACCGTGCCGTGGCTTCCCGACGCCGAGGATAATCGATTTCCAAAGGAATGATCTTGATTCCCCCGCTGAGCTCGCGATTCCGCCACTTTCTTAACGTCTTCCATGAAACACGGAGGATCCCCCGAGGCTTTTTCCTCTGATAAATTCAATCCCCCGGCAAAATGGCGACCGAGACGCGAGAAGACGAAAGAGGGTAAGACTGCGTTGACGGTGGCTTTGTGTTGCGCGTTTCCGTGAGAAGTATGCATCGCGCCGCACTCGTGGCGGTTAAAAATCGCCGTGTTTGCGTTTCTGTGGACCAAGCAAAGATGCGCCGGCGATTAAGTCGACCGCCTGATGAAATTAGAAGGAGGGCAAAGCGAAATGGCGGGTCTTAACCCCGAGGATTCGCGAATGGACGTCGATGAAAGGCTCTCGGAGAAGGAAAAAAAAGGAGGAAGTTGGATAAGCAGGCTAAATATTTCCCGGCGAGGCGGTAAAAGCGAGGGTAAAGAGAAAAAAGTGCAAAGAGTGGCGTCTTAAATCGGCGGAAGCTCCAGGGAGACTTTAAATACACAGCCCTCGACGCGTTCCTCTTCAACGCGGCGAAGGAACTCGAATTTTGCGCAGCAATTTTTTCTTCCGGCGTTTTTACGCGCGAGTAGCTTCAATATATCGAGGCTGCAGTCGGACGACAAAATAGGATGCGTCCAACTTTTATTAAAATTGAGATGTGTACTCTTCTTTGTACAAATTTGATCGAGAAACCATAAGAACGAGTTGGCTATTGAATTAGCAACCAATTTCTACAGCTAGTAATAAGGGAACGCGTATTTTTAAGAGTATTGCGACTTCTCCTAACTAAACACGTTTTAAATTTGCTACATAATAAAATTGGAAAATTACGCTCCATAATAATAAGACCATATAAATATACCGTTAAAGCTATTAAACGTGTAAATTTATTATTTATAGAAGCTTACGTAAATATCGGAATAATTTAGTGCTTTTAATTTGTAAAATTCAACGCTGTCGATTTTTCGTTAAAATGTAAATCGAGAGAAGAACAAAGCAACTATAAACGTGGTGCAGAGTTAACTAATTAATTGTTGGGAAAAATGTACAAAATCGCATAGAAGTTATCTGAATTAAACAGCGGCTTTAACGTTGCAGTTTTACTTTGAAAAACATTTCATATTTCCTGTTTCGTCTTACGCTGCCGACCAAAAGTTTGCAATCGCTATTTTAACCCTTTCGCGGTTAACTCTTTGAAGAGCATCGTTGCGTTGAAGGATCGTTTGATTTGCAATCTTTTTAGAATTCACGTTGCAACAAGAAACAGCACCAATGCTTAGGATGCTCTCTTTGATAATTACAAAGTTAACCCTCCGCGCTGCGAAACATTCTCAATAGCAGTAACTTAAAATAGCAGTAATTGCAACGCGCTTGTTTTTATCTCTCGTAGAAACGAGGGGCGGAATTTAGCTTCGCGTAACGCGAGCAAACTTTTGCCACGTAAAATATAAGCTTCCTTTGATAGGTATGGCAATTTTCGCGCAATTTTCCCTGCGATCCCCGGCTGGATTCGTTTCGAATCGTTTAACGATCCGCGATTCGTTTTAATGAAACGTAGCCCGGCTCGTTCGACCGCGTCGTACATGCATCGCGAGTTATTAATTTAATAGCGGGGATGCAAATCGAGCGTCGGCTGAAAATTTGACGAAACACATTTTCCCGTACGACCTTCGCTTTGCCGCGATGATCGAGCGTTATCGATTTCTCGTGTTCCGCGAGAACGAGTGCTAATTGATAGACCGTGCTCGAAATATTTCCCGCGGCCACGTTTCGACCCGCTGCATTAATAAACGCCCGCCGTTGAATTAACCCCTGCCTCGTAATCAGGACACCCATTGCGTCCATATTTGCAGAACTGAGTTTCGTTTCTTTGATTTAACTGTTGCTTTGGTGCAGCATCGCGATGCCTATTGCGATGCAATCGTGCAGCTTCTACGCTGACTATTAAATGTAATTGATTATTAAGGCTGACGGTTATTAAATGTAATTTTAGCGATTAATCGTAACGCAAACAGTTAATTTTTGGGCGCAGCTTGTTTTAAATTTCGGGTTGTGAAGCTGTGGAGAGGGGGTAGAATAGGAAAAAGTAAGGGCGTTGCGTTTCGTCCTGGGCCTGCTAGTGCACTCTCATTAGTGCGGCTCCCTAGCAGGGTCATAGCTTGTTGCGAATTTCGGGGCACGGATTATCGCGAATTTTGCAAAACACGATCGCGTACGGCGTTGAAGATTATTAAATATAATTCCAGTGAGTAGACAGTCATAGTGCAAGGGATTAATTTTTGGGCGCAGCGTATCGCAGATATTGCGATACCATCGTGTACGATACTGAAGATTATTAAATGCAAACTAATCATGGTAGTACCTTCTATATCCGAAGTAATGGGGAAACAAGTAAAGGAATTTTTAGATAGCAAAGCAATCGCTTCTCCAATATCGAACATTATTTATTCAAATTGCAGTAAAAGAAATGGGGTATTTGTTCCGATAATTACGCATCTAGTATCTATTTTCCCGATGCCAAATTACACAAGATAATGACTACGTAGCTACTGTTTGAAAAGAAACTCTCTGTTCGAGTAATGGAATAAAAGAAGTTCCGTATAGCATTACGGTGTTTCGCATTTCGCGAAATATTAAATTAGTAAGTAGATAATCCGACTATTCGCGTGGAAGTGATCGAATCTTAGCAACGCGTCGCGTTGGGACGAAAAATCTGATCATGGTTCGCAACGAATTTCCGAGAATCTGAATTTCCCCCGAGCGATTCTCCTCCGCGAGTCGTAAAACCATTGACTAAGAACAGGATAACCCACTCGTCCAATGCTTTTCTCTATCACCCGATTTGGGCTCCATTTTTTTATCTTTTCGATTATCTAAAATGTGCAACTTTCGCGCTTGCTCTTACATCTTGTATATTAAAATACTTCACAAGTGTTTACGTTCTTCGCCGGATAATGAAACGAATGATATTCTTGCGAAACCTCTGATTGTTTTGGTGATCGATGTTTCGTATCGTGCGACACGAAGTCTCGTAAGATGATCGGTCTATCCTGGAGCTCGTCCGTGGTGAAACTAATTTCAGCCGTCGGTACTCGTTATTCGGTTGGCCGTTGCCCGGCAATCGCCGATAATTAAATTGTAATTAAGCCACGGTCGTCAGAGAGAATAATTGGAATACGGATACGATGATTGATACTTTTATGCGCGCATCAAGTGCTCGCGGATACACGCGAATCCACTGAAACGCGTCACGCGCGCCTCTCCCGTTCCACTGGAATTACCATAAAAATGCTTTCAGAGCGCATAGCTTCGCTCGCGCGTAAACCATAACAATGCTATCCGCGCTACCAGCCGGTTAATTTGACAAATTGATTCCCCAAATTAATACGCCACGCTCTCGTCCGTCTCTCGGACCACTTCACCAGAAATATGCTGCGTTTTCTGGCGAGATTAGTGTATCGAATTATACACAAAATTTCGCGTGTAAAATTATTATATAAATGATATTTATATTACTTGTTTCGCGGAAAAACCCTTTAATATACGGTGTGTGTACATATATTATAGAAAGAGGTATAATCAGCTACTTGTTAACCCTGTCGCTACGAAGGACTATATGCTCTCAAAAATTCGGCAAACGTTTGTTAAAAGTGTATACAATAATACCATTTTCATTATCATTCTTATATGCTAATTATAGCGCAACAGTACAAAGTATTTAAACGTTTGGACTCATACTAATAAAAGACCTTCGTTTAAGACGTAAGAATCTCTTCGTTTCAAAGTCCCGTAGCGAAAGGGTTAGTATTAGGCGTAGCAATCCACCTTTTTTATTCAAATCAGATACCTGTCGAATTTTATATACAATTGTCATTCTGCAATGCTAGACGTCGTCTTTCGAACAAATTATACATAGGTGGCTAAGTATGCATTGGACATCAAAGGATTTGTATCCGTTAATAGAGTATTATTATTCTTACTGTTATTATAATAATAACTGGACTGTGGATTTTTATGCATTTACGGGAAACTTAAATGCACGAAAAGGCGTGGAATGCATGCAACATGGAAAAATACGCGTAATATATTTTCAGGGCGAAAC
The DNA here is from genome assembly GCA_028830335.1 of Eucera pruinosa. Classification (NCBI taxonomy): domain Eukaryota; kingdom Metazoa; phylum Arthropoda; class Insecta; order Hymenoptera; family Apidae; genus Eucera; species Eucera pruinosa. Next base: position 19,704,753 of record JAMYCR010000007.1, read on the forward strand.
AATTCCTCATTTGAGTTCCATTTTTTCAATTTCATTTATAAATAACGAATGTGCGTAAAAATTCGCAGTCTACTTACAAGTTTCATGCGATGCTATGCCTTCGTAAATGCAAACATATATTGGGACCACGAAGAGTCCAAATTAAACGCATAAAGTATACAAAAATACAAAAACAAAAGATTCTCCCTGCACAGGCGAAGACAGAATATTTTATTAACGCGAATAAGCATTACAAATATAAATATTCAAATCCACCGCGTTTTAATTAACAGGCTGCAAATGTGTACGCGTCATTTCGAGGTTGCCGAATGCAATTGAAAACCGCCGGCAATTATAATTCCTTTCGTCGCGGAACGAAACGAAACGAAACGAAACGAAACGCGGCTTATATAGAGGGATTAATTATCATTGTTTCCAATTCGAGCGCCGCGAAATACGTAGTACTACAAATGGACATATCCCCATTGTTTTCTCCCCCATCGACTTTCAAACGCGTTCCCCGTGCATTATTCCGTAACAGTTGCGAATCGATCGAACGATCCTCCGTGGATTCGGAAACACCGGCAAACGAAGCAAAACGGCGAAACGCCGGGAACAGAGAGGACTTTCTATTAGGAAACGATGGCCGGGGGCCAACGGTTGAAAAATAGAGGAAAGGAAAGGGAATAGAAGAGATCGCTTGTTCCTCCGGCACGATCGAATTGGAAAATTGCCGTATAATCGAAGATAGTCCAGCGTAAAAGCGGAAACGAGGCCATTCGAGGCCATAAATTGGCCGGCGAAGACGTCGCTTCGTTTCTTCTTACAATAAGTACAATGTCCCGAGATGATCTTCGACTCGACTACTTCCCTGTAATCGGTTTAATTCAGCTGCTTATTTACGGACTGCGAGTTACGGACTACAAATGCAAGATTACCTATAATACGATAAAGTAGAGTAAAATAAAATAGGATAAAACGAATTAAGCAAGAGTTTAGAATTAGGTATAGGGCAGATGAATCAATGGATAAACGTTTAAGGAAATCGTTGATTCTTTAGGTATAATTTCAAGGATTAGTAGGCATTAATGAATATTCTAATAATTCGAATTGGATTCTTTAATTTTAATGTCTAAACTTTCGCACGAGACATACAAGAGAAGCAAAAGAAATAGGCTGCACAATTAAGTAAATTAAACAGTCAAAAATGTATTGGTTTCATCAGCGAATGGGCGTCAATAAAATGAAGCATTTCTCCCAGCTTAAAACAAGTAATTGAGTGCGATAAACTTTATATCGAATTAACTTTCCGTTTAATTACACGCATATGTACGTCCATTATTTGCCTTACATTGAACGCTAAAAGCTTGCCAATGATTTACCTTGTATCATATTCTAGGGAAGGGATTAATATGTATCTACGAAATGTCTTTCGAAATAATTAATACGATACAATAATGCTTCCTAAGCACCCTACAAAATGCATTAAAATTGATCAGTTCCGAAGCAGTAGAATAGTCAATATAACGATTAATCTTTACAATGGAGCTGTAGACGCCTTATATACGATTACAGGTACGGCTACTGTTTTCTGTATTGGAAAGGTTCCATTAAATTGGTCTTTAATCGAAGATATAACGGTACACCTACATTTATGCTAAAGTAGATAAGAAACATTATCAGGAAGTAACTAGTCGTACGAAAGCAGCTTCTCTCTGTTCGGCCGTTGTATGGCTGATATCATTCTTCTTGTGGCAAGACTTTTTACAAGCGTACTCGAATATTCATGTTGCAAAATGGTCGATATGATAGTCGTTTTCTACTTGCGGATACTTACAAGCGATCAGTTATATACAATTGCTTTGGCAAACTGCAGTTTTGCCCAGAAGATAAACTATAACGATTAATCTCTCAATGCACAAGCTCGTGTATGATACGAGCTTGCCAATCCTTCGTTTCTTTATATTATTATTATCAATAACTTGCTTCCGGTTTATCGTACCCTCGCTAACTTCACACATTACTGAAAACGAAGAGTACGCGATACAATACTTTAATTGTGCAACAAAAGTTAGCCGCTTTCGATTGATAAATTGATGAATAATTTGCGCGTTAAGGGGTTAATAATCTCGAATAGGAACGCGAAATCAGCGACCTTTCTCCCGGCTTAATATAATCGCAACCATAATCAGGCCTCGCCTGTTTACGAGCATTCGTAAGAATAATGTTTCTTTAGAGCGGCGGCGGCGAAATTATGCAAAATTCCCTCGGCCTGCTGCTCGGATGCGATTCATTGGCGATCGACGAAAACCGGCCGCGTGCTTCTGCCGGTTTGCTAATATTGTAAACTTTTGGAAATTACCGGTTGTAAAAGACGTTTCGGAAGGCGATCCCGCAGGCCTCGTTCCTGGAACGGCGATCGAGAAACGTTCCATTGGGCTAATCGATATATCGGTTACGTTTGTGCGCGCAATTTTTGGCGAACGAGCGAACTTTTAATCTGCGACGCCAGCTCGGTGCGGTTACGTCCTCGATCGAATCACCGATTCGTCGAGGCTATTAAATGTTATGGTTTTTTGCGCCGAGTTATAGAACCGAGACCCCGCTTCGGGCCTTCGAGCCAACCATCTGCAAAAATGTCGGCCAAACCTTTACGATAAAAGCCAAAAACACGCTGCTGTCGCGTCGCGTGAAACGCAGGATTTCAGTCGACAATCGTAGAGCGAAAGAAAGAGAGATGACACGAATAATTCGTGTTGCTCAAGTAATTGATCGCGTACCGGTGAATGACTATTAGGCAAGGAAATATAAATTATAAGCTTACGAATAAATTTTACTCGCATTTTTAATAAACTAGAATTGCTTTTGAAAACGAAGGCCGAATTTTGAATCATGATTATACGCGGTCATTTAATTAATTTCGCGAATTATTGATCTAAAATCGAGACACCGAAACGTTTCATGGATTATTTTACTTACGCTACGAAGAAACACCTTTTCCTTTTTTTTTGTATTAATCGTAAAGCAATTGGCATCTTTAATTCTAATTCTCGTGAAGTTTTCGTCTTCTTATATCGGGCGTGAATGGGTTGAGTTGAATAATCCAGACGACGCGCTTCAACAATTTATCAAAGCGGCGAGTAATTATTTTCAAGCCACGTGGAAGACTTAAAGTAACCCAGATGCAAAGGCGAGAAGAAGTGCCGTTTCCGGAATAAGCTTCAAAAATTTATAACGACTCGGATGAGTGCAAAGTTGGAGCGGCTCCAAGAATTCGCGCGACTTTCCCTCGAAATTTATTTTCGAGAATCGGTCTATTATCGGAGATATTATGCGGCAAAGGTTATGCAAAGTCGAATAATCCCGACGGTAGAATTTGTTAGAGGAGCGGATGATTATTTTCGGGTCACGCGGAAGCTTAAAATACGTAACCTAGATGCGAGCGAAAGAAAATAATTCATTTTTAGAATAGACTCGAGAATTTACGAGAACTTCGAAGACTCCAAAGTTGGAACGAATCCAAGGGAACTCACGGGAACTTTCGGTCGCAACTCTTCCTGCAATCGTTTGCAAATTTATTGTCGAAAAGCAACGCGCCATCGAAGCATATTATTCGATAAAAATTCTGCGAAACCCGAGACGGTTGGATAATCCCGATAGCGTAATTTATCAAAGCAGCGGCTGATTATTTTGAGGCCACGTCGACGCGGCTGCTTAGTTTGCTTCTCGTAGAAATTGCATTCCCCATCTTCCTCCGTTTCCTTCGCCTAGACAAGCCTGACACCGATGGATATTATCATTTTTGACTGACTGGAATGAAGCATAATTTCCGCTTGTCATTTCTTCCGGCCCTCAACTTAACAGGGTCTCCGCGTTTCGTTGTCAATGCAAGTGGCGTGCTTCGGTAAGCTTCTTCTTGGTAAATACGAGGGTAATTTCAAAGATTCGCTGCCTCGCTCGCAACTAGGGATTTTGTTCAAATTTTGCGTGCGCGGCTTCGAGTCACATGCGTTTTGTGCACAATCTGGAAGCTTGATGTATCGATCTGTGGTGTAGTTTAGCAGGAATATTAATTCGAAAGGGCTATCTTTGTTCGCTTCGTATAAATTGAAGCCGTGAGCATCGTGCCTTGATACATTTTAATATGACGGACGAAATTCAGAAAACAGACGAAGGCTTTTCATTGGGACATTCACCATTTTCTACTTGAATTCTGTGTCGAATATGAGAAACACTTTTTATTCGATAGCTTTCAATCTTACGAGTTGAAGGCGTAATTGGAATTCAAATTAAAGTTTATTAAAAAACCGCAGGGCGTTTTTATTCTAACTAAAAATTAGGAATGGGTTAAAATACCGAATTGCATTGCGTTAAATTTATATTCTTTCCTATTTTTCGGATAACAAAGTACCTATTTAATAAAAGAAATAGCGTTTCAATCGGCAAACGCTATAAGTAACGCAAATTCGTTTAGCTTCTATGGACGCCGAAAGCAGTGAATAGGTTAATAAAATAAAGTATCACTTTGAAATGGTTGAATTCGCCTCTTGCTACCGTGAACGCTTCAATTGTAAAAATTCGCAGGTCGGAACAGCGACCTAACGCCATCTGCGGTTGCGAAACACCCATTCGACCACCTTTACAACCACCACCTGTCACTCTAATATATTTTCCCTCGGCCGCCGTAATTCGTCGACCACGTTATCGGCCAATATCCGGTGATTAATCGCGCAGCTCCGGGAATCTCACTATTCCAAGGAAATGGAAGCTCGCGTATTAAATTATTCGCCCAATCCACCGTGAAAACTCCACTGCTCCAATAATCTTTTACTACCGCTCTTTCCTCTATTTCCTTTCCCTAAGTGCTATGATCGATTGACAGTCCGCTTTTACCATCGAGCAGCGCAAAGAGGGCGGGGAAGAGCCATCAATTCGACTGGCAACCTTTTTGCCGCATCAAAAATTACCCCCTCTTCCCCGTGTCGAAGAAGAGAAGAGCGTCTAGCGTAGCCGTCGACAAGTCGAATGAGTATCCAACCTCTTGCTCGCATTTCCTCTTCCAAAGACGCGCAACCCCTAACGTCGTCTCGAGACGAAGACAAAGAGGACGTCAAAAATTAACCCTGCCACGATCTTGGCTAGTTTCTTACCCATACGCCGTACCTACTTCTTTTCACAATATTTGGTAGCTTAGAGGTGTGCTCGGTAAAATTGTTGTTGGAAGGATTTACGTTTCAATTCGTAGAGAAAGTGTAACATAGTGTTTTGGATAGTTAGGAATTAGGGGAAGCTCTATGATTCTAGTGACCAATGATGTAGAACGTGAACGCGATATTAGGTATGCCGAGAGTAGGCAAATCGCCAGTTTTGCCTACTAAATATTCTAAATATTTTATATTTAGAATATAAATATTCACGGTGGCTTTCGTAAGTTACACGATTAATTTTTATAAATTTGGTGCACAGTGTAAATATGTAAGTGTGTGTTAATAACAGCTACAATGTAATAACCGCTAATTGTGGTTACATATTTATATAGTAAACACATTTGTACAGCGTAAAGTGTAGTAGTCAATGGTTAAGACGCGTCTTCGGACAAGTCCTGGCGTTTAATGCTACACGAATATCGCTCCGCGAAGAGTTATCCAACTCTAAATCAACCTAATCCACGTAAAAACCGCTAACGTACAGCTCTCCGACTCGCAAAGGACAGAACTCCGGCTCGTGAAAATGGCCTGTCTCGAAAACAGCGGCGAGCACGCGAAGACGAAGGCTCCCCACGACACCGTAGATCCTCGAACACCGCAGTCAACTCGATGTGGAAAAGAGCATTAGAGAATTGGAGGGGGAGTAGTATAGTATCAGGCGGCGCGGCGATTATTATCAAGATCGCAGCTGACAGTGACTTAAGCCCTGTATAGTTCCGCCGGTGTATAGCGTTCCCCTTTCACGCCACCTGAGCGTAATTTCCGAGGCGACCGGTTGGCCGGTGCAACTCGATTGCGATCGTCCGGTGCGTGCAGGTCGAAAGGAAAGACAAGGGGCGGTGTGACGCGTAACGTTTCGTCGCGTATCAGCCCCCTTTGACGGGCGAAACCGGAGGGTTGCGCAAGAAACGAGAGCCGTCCGTGTCCGCATTGTCAGCGATAATTGAGGGCGATTTCCAGCAGTCGTAAACGGAGGTCTGGAGGGCTCGTAAAGCGGCGGGAAATTCGCGCGATACACGCGAACACCCGGGGACAGTCTCGAGTCTGAAAGTTATGGCGAGTCACGCTGCGGCAAGCTGAGTAACGGCTTTGTTTGCTTCCCTCCCGTCGTTCCTTCCTCGTTCACTCTTCCGCCGTGGTGCACCGTATATAGTACTACTACGTCCTTAAAAATTGGACAATCGTTTCGCTAACAGCACCCGCATTCGTTCTCAGCGACGCGCTGTTGTTTTTTGTCAGGTGGTGGAAAATGATCGCGCGGCTCTTTTACTTTGCTACTTGCGCTGTTCTTCTGATCATGAAAGTTATCGGGTCAGGTTCAGGGTTGACTTCGGATTAGGATCTGGTTACGTTTAGTTCAGTTTTGGGTTAGGTTCGGGTTAGAAATGGATTGCAAATAAAGTGTAGACATCTTCTCTGCAATTAGTTAAAGTAGAGAGTATCTAATATGGTGCATTTATATTGTGACTAATTAGTAGACTGCAAATTTAGATGTGTGCAAATAAAATTGAAGAAACGAGATCTGAATAGGGGGGGTTGCTTCGCCTTTTAAATACTATAATATACATTTTACTTTGGATATTTTCCGAATAATGATCCGCAGTCTGTTAATTAGACCCATTATCCTATATCAAATATTTATTGCCTCGATCTTTGCCTTAGCAGTGATTTAAATTCCTTCCGAATAGTTTTAGCGATATTTCATCGATGCTATCGATGCATCGGACTATCGATCACATTCCAATATTATCTATACCCTCATCGATAATCCCATCTCAAGGTAGAATAGCGAATTTTCCAAACGCCTCGTGCATCGAGAGGCGAAATTTGTTAGGCGAGAAGCCAATAGAGGTGAAAATAAACGGGTTAAAGCGGCGTGGGGAGGGTTGTTTGGGAAATAAGCAGAGCGTTTAACGGGGTTGGTTGAATGGGGCGGAGAAGTGGCGTGGCCGGGTTAATTTTTCTTAGTTGCCGGCACCTGAAGCATGTTTATCGTGCGAAACATTATGCCACGGTCCATGCTTGTGGGGGGATCGATCGTCGCGAACAGAAAGGAAACATCAACCGCAGCGGGTGACTCACTTCGCCCGGTGACTCATGCATAATTTATTTCAACTTAATTAGCGAACGAGCGGCACGGCGCTGCTCGTGTGCAGAAAAAGCAACCGTTCCCATAAATACGCCGGGGCTGTGTTATGCAAATGGCAAATGGTATCTAAAATTGTAAATGAAACGGTTACTCTATCCGGCTGCTGGCGGGCTTCTGAATTTCGGTTCGGTACGGTCCGGCGGCGCTACGGTATCGATTATTATGCTCGCCGCTCGAAATCGTTGCATACACATTCACGGCCGTAAATCTCGAATATGAATAGCCGAATAAAGTGTAGAACACGCGGCAGGGACGATGCGCAACACGACCTTTCCCTGTGTATTTGATACGATTCATTTAAATTTACACGAGAAATATTATATCGTATTTTCCACGGCTGCGGCAGCGAATTTCGCCCGGTCGAATCGCGTTACCGCTGCTGGAATTCTCCCTCCCGTGTAACCGGATACCTTAAATATTATTATCATCGCCGTGTGCCCGAATAGGAGATCAAATTCTAAAATACGGATACCCTGCGTATCGTCGCCATTTGTCCGAATAGGGAACCAAATTATTAAACCCGCTTCCCCGTGTCCCCAGCCGCGACTTCTCAACCAGACAAATAAGTGGATACTTACGCTTACTTGCATCGAAGAAATTAAAGCGATAAACACTTGGAAAAGGTATGTGGGACAAGCGAAGCAAGACTTTACTTATATTTTGTACAGAAGATTATGGAATATTCCTCAAAAGTGCATTGTTATACTTACTTAGATGTTAGTTAGATTTAACTATACAAAATTTGTTATCATTCAATGTAAATGTGGTCGCATAAGGTGCTATTAAACAACAGAAAATTGGCCACGATTAAATCTGATTAAGCAGTACTTAGGTACCACTTACAATCAGTTAGATTTAACTATACCTATCAAATTTTTGATTATTGAACGTAAACGTGGTCACATAAGGTACTACTAAGTGAACAATAGAAAATTGACCGCAATTAAATCCGATTAAAGCGTTAAGTATACTTAATGCATAACGTTGATCAATTGGAATTCGGGAATAAGTTTCTTCTAATTGTAACTTATTACACGTTAACTCTGTCGAGGGTTTCTTTACACATTTCGTATTAGGCGTTTGCTATTTTCCCTCTAATTTATAGGTGCTTATTATTACGTAAACGTTTCTCGTTTTACGTATCTTTAACCAGCATTCAAGCCTGCAAAACGGTGGTCAGGAGCGCGTGTTTATGTTTCTCGGTTCGTCTCCGTCCCTTCACCGCTTCGCAACGTTTCTCGGGCAACAATACAAACACGCGCGACCGATCTTTAATTGCTCCTTAATCCGAGAACCAGTAACCCGTATCCCCTCCGCGAGCCTCTATTCGGCACACGTCGATTCTAGTCTCGAAGGAGAGTAACGTTTAGTATTGAAACGACACTGGGACAATAGGAACGCGTGCCTCTCCGTCTTCCTTCTTAGCGTCGCAACGTTTCGACCAACGACGCAAGCCATCCTTGCAATTGCGTCGCAGAAGATGGCCCTCCACCCAATCAGACCTAGATTCCTTCCGCGAGCCATCTTTTCGGCTCCCTATAATGCGAGCCAAGTGGCAGAAACATAACAGCGAACCCCCATACGAAGTTAGACGCGTGCCGCTATTGGCTGATTGCGAGTGGATCGCGTGCATCGCCTGTTACACGTTGGCAATCGTCGAGAGCCTAAATCAGAATTTCTTAGAGCGAGGAGAACGAACGAGATTCCACTTTTGCCCCGTGTCGTTTAGATTTGCGGTCACCGCGGCCTCTTTCTTTTCTCGGACGCGTATTACGCTATTGGGAGCTGGAAAAAAGTCCCGCGGGATAGAAAAGCGACGAGTGAAATGCGTGCCTGTGCTTCGTTTTCCTCGTTCGCAGAGAATGCGAACACGTGCGACCTATCTTTATAATTGTGGCGCAGATGAAGCTGCGAGCAATCAGATGCACAGTTAACCGCGAGACTTCTATCCAGCTTCCCACATATTCCTTTTCCGGCAAGGTAGCGATAAGTTCTTATCAGAGGGGAAGCTTGTTCCCCTTGGTAAAATAAATTCGTTGACCCATTTCCTACGCTTAAAAATTAACCTTTCGCTACGAAGAGCGTACGTGGATATTGGTATACATAAGTATATCTAAATCCAAGAATTGGACGATAGTTTATTTTGTTAAAAGCATACGTGTTTCCATATAGTGCATTATTTAATCTATTTTCATTCGTACGTTAAAATTCGGAGCATAATTGATAATACACAGCATCGGAATATTTATATTTATCCTATTTTCGTGACTGTCTACGGCTTTAGTTTCGAGTTCCAAGATAAAATCACACGATTTTGTCACGCGTGTAAAAGAATCTGTAACGGAATTACCCCAAAAGCTCCGTCGCCCTGGGCTATAATCTGCTTAGTCTACATTTCTCAAATCCGCTTGCGAATAAGTAGTGTAACGACAATAAATGACGTACAGCGAAGTCGGACAAAGCGAGAATGGAGAACCTTCTTTGCCGCTGTTCCGCGCTGCAATCTTTCCAGCTCTGCCCAGTAACTTACTTACTTCCCAGTCTTTGGACGGCGTGACGTCTTAAATTTTCCACTTGGCAACGCTTTTTGGACCAAAATTAATCCTCTCGGGGATTAATGGCACGCGTAAATCAGTGGCGGGAAGAGAACGGCGAGGAAAAATACTAGAAGCGTATACGTATATATTGTAGGTATATGTTCGCACGCGGTGGATAGGAATTTACGAGGCGACTGAAACGATGCAGCGAAACGGGAGAGCATCGGACGACGAACGACGATCGCGAAAGCCACGGAAGTTTCACAGTTACCCTCTCGAATCGTTTCTAGATATTCAATACGCTCGGTTTGCTGCGACGAAAGCGTGCGGTCGCGGTGAATCCTTGCGGTTCTTATTAAGTTTCACTCCGGCCTGGATGACCGAACGGAACTCGGATCGCGTGGACGAATGGATAAAACGAGTCGGATCGCTGGATTCGCTTTCGAACGACAGCCTCGTTCTCGTTTATAACCGAGTCTCCGGAAAGGCTCCGCTTCCAAGGGGATTCGCTTTTCACGCCGCGAGAAATCCGCCAGATAAATGCACGGGAATGATCCTTGATCGAAGCCAAACATCCATCGCTTCACTGAGGATTTTTCCCGCGTTTATGGAACATTTAACCCTTCGAGCGAGAAATAACTCTTTGCCAGATTAAATCGACGACTCGCGTATAGAATCTTGTTCATTGTCGTCACTATAATAATCGCAAGAACTTACTAACAAAGTTCCTGCTAAGTTTATTAAACATCGATACGTTTCACTTTTGCCAGGGGTATAAATTAAGCAAGTACATACTCAGAGGGTTAAACGCGGAACGTATTTAATCTGCAAAAAGGTACGAAACGTTTAAAGTGCAATAAAAATTAGCGTACTTTGAGGGTGCAGCAACTTTTCCAAGCCGTATCCGTTTAGTTATGAACTACATAAATACATACCACTCTTTCTTATCGCTATCCCTGCATACGTGACTCCACGCCATTCGTGCAACGTGCATTCTTGAATAAAGTATATCAAGAATCTAAAGTGTTCTTACCAACACAATTCTTAACACGTGCACGGCAATTTTTGCGTACCATTTAATATAATAAACGGTAATAAGCTCCGTTTAATTTAAAAGCTCCCTAAAACTCCGTTCTTGCGATCATCGCGCACCGCGTTCCCCTACGATATATTTTCCCTTCTCGCTTCGAAATCAATCACGCGGCGGGCAACCATTGCTTCGCGTCACTTTGAATGATCCGACGTTCCGATATGAAACGGCAGCGGTGCCTAGAACGCGATTGGAACGCGAACGCAGACGCGCTCGATCGGTGGAAAATGAAGACATCGATTCGATTTCTGTTTGCAGCTTCGACGAGACGTCGATGGACAGCTGCCCACTGGCGGCGATCACCGAGGCAAGGGGCAACGATTTGTCGAAGGATGGCACCGAGGTGGAGGTGACATCGTTGGAGGAAGCGAAGTCGGTGATTGCCGCGCTGCGAGTCAGGCAGAGGGCACAGGCACATCAGATGCTAGCCTGGTGGAGGACCCTCAAGTTGCAGGTAAAATTGCGCACAAGATTATCGTCGAAGAAAGTGAGACGAGCGACGGCGAGTGCCAAGAATTCTTCCGCCAAAGTTAATAATCTGGAAGCGAGGGATTCTTTGGAATAACGATCCGTTATCGTTATACGCGCAGTGGACGCCAAACATTCGCGATGAAAGTTAGTTTTGGTAGAAGAATTCTTCGGAATGGAGATCCGTTGTCCCGATACGCGCAACGGGTGCCAAAAATTCTCGATCAAAGTTAGATTTGGCGGAAGAGTTGTTCGGAACACGGAGATTCATTGTTTACGCGTCAGGGCAATCGTTATTTTGTTTGCCCCAGATTTGAAGCACGAAGGAAACACACAAGATTCCTATCTTATTATTCTTGCACACCAGCTACGAAGTATAACTTGAAGTTAACGTCATCCACGATCTTTCCCGTAAACTGCTAACCCATTTTGTTTCGTCTACCATTATCCGTCGCAATAGCCGTTCAACTCGCCAGCAATTGAATTCGTAGGAAGCGGCGATAGCGTGGTACTTTACTGTAATTTTAGTCGATCAATTCTGTATACGTAATGCAAAATGGGGAATTAGAACGACCGTTGGGGCGGAAATTTTTGGAAGGCGCACGTGTAATTATCGGTCGACCGTTTCCACTTGGGAGCCCCGGTCGGAGCTCGTTGATTAAAGCCATTATCCAGTAAAACTTTGAAGAGGAATCGGTGCACGCTTCCGGGACAAGCCAGACGTCTCGTGACGTTCGACTATTTCGCTTGGAAGCTCGCGTGACTAGGGGCAATCTGCGAAAGTCTATGGCGATGCGCCCGCTAGAAAAACTACTTCCATCGAAATTCAGCAAAGGTTCGCGCGGCGAATAATCGCGGACGATCTAACCGAGCACGGGAATCATAGGTAATATATGTATACGTGGAGCGGCAGGAACCGCTGTCTTTAGCAAGAACTCGTGCGCGAGATGGCTCGTAAAGAAACGGTAAAGGGGAACAGTCGCACGCGAAAGGATTTTCGCGGTGAAATGTTTTAAAAGACGGAACGGTGGTGCGGAGTAGCGAAAGGAACATCCGGAGGCACGTTAGCGTGCCTCGGATACGAAGAAGAAGTCAGTCGATGGTGGGCTGCTTCGATTAATCTCCCGTAGGTACCGAAAGTCTGTCTCGAAAGCCGGCGCCGCGGCTATTATGCTCTTCTACGCGGCTCACGTCAATGGCTTAACATGCCGGAGCACCGTCCTGCGATGGAACCTTTCCATTTTTCCCAAAACATTGTCCCGGACGCAGCTATGCTGCCCGGACATTGATCTTCGCGAAACTGACCCCGACTCGCCGAGGACGATCTTCTTTTATGCGCCCGGATGTATTTTGCAATGGGGACGAGAAGCACCGGACGGATAGCGATATATTTTACTGGACGTTAACAATAAGCTCGAGAGAGTTACGCGGCGACTGAGTCGGTGAAAGATTTTGCTAAAGTTTGCAACTATTCGAGATGGGCTAACAGTTAACCCATTGCTCTACGATTATTTTAGTACCGGTTTACGCTAGCGTTAGCAGATCGCTATTTTTATATCGTGCCACGAATAAGTAAAATTTAATATTGTGGGCAACTTTTATTCAATAATCTCGAAACTTGTAATTAGGCTGCGGATTTTTATGCTAATGCGTAGGTATTTTTGTAAACAGAATGAAAGGAGTTGAACTCGAACAAGAATTTGCTTTGCAGCTTAAACATTCTAGCGTGTAGAACATTTTGGACGTTGTACATACATTTTAATCGTATGTGCATCGGTCGCTTCTTTGCACTCTTAAATTTCTTATAGATTGCGTAAAATTTCGCAGTCTACTTGTAATACAAAGCTACTAATTGAAGTTCAAATTAAATTTCATCCGTAATAGTAGGCATTTTTGTTAAACCTGTGGCATAATTCATAGAACAACTTTGACTCGGTAGTTTTAAGACTTCACTCGCATGACGCGCGTGTAATTAACCCTTTGCTCTACAAATTTCTCATTAGGTGCTCATCAAAATACTATAGGGTATTTTTTATTTGCTACGGTAATTACAAAAATACCAAAGGAAATTAAATTTTCTTACAAATATTCCAAGTATTTGTGTTCTGTTCTCGTTACGTGCAATACGCTATAATCACTAGGGTGATTCGTGGTTTTATGGCAAGGGGTTAAACTGGTGCATCGTGGGGATTAATAAATTACCGCGGAGACGATGCGCTTCTCAACGATATTGACCAATCTCCGTTCGCTGGAAATCAACGGTCGAATCCTCTGAAAACGAAGATGAAAGGGAAAACGCGGGATACCGGTTGTATCGCGTGCGTTAATGAGCCACCGCGCGTATTCGTTGATTCGACGAACCGGTGACTGACATCGAGCCGCACGCGAACAAACGAACGAAACCAAGCATGGAGACACACAAACTGGAGCAGCGGAGATTTCGAGCGAACCGGGAGCAAAACGCGGCGAATCCTCGCGATCCGCGCTGCGCAACTCCGGGAGACTTCTTATGCTGTTCAGTTTTGTCTCACGAGCAATTCGCTCGAGAGGCGACGTGTTCGTTATTAGGAAGGATTGCAGCGAACGTTTGGCCGGCTGGATAGAATGGAGTTGCGTTTCTTCGGCCACGCCGCAGAAGCTTCGCTTTATGGATCGAGTGAACCGTGCGCTGTTGCTGCTATTAGTGTCTGTCTGTCGGGATTCTCCTCCGTTTAATATTAATGCCACGAGAGAGCCGCGTAACCCTAGAAACGAGCCGTACCTGCGTCCCTGACGAGGGAAAAGAAGCGAAACTTTCTGACCCGTGTTCGTTACGCGCTGCCAAGGGGTCGCGATCGAGCTGTTCATTTATGCAGATCACTGCAGAAACGCGCTACCGACCGGAACGTTGCGCTGTGGATTACGAGACACGCGAATATTGAATATTTCAGATCGATGCTTGTCAAACTCTGGATCGCGAGCTGGGTTTTAAGCGGGACGCGTGAAATATTAACCCTTTGCGGTCGAGAAAGTATGACACTATTCTTTCGAATTCTCGGCCTTTCAATTTCCTAGCTTTCGAGTTCCAAGCATTTTAAGTGGCTGTTAAAGATATCAGTTGACATTCTCTTTGAAAGTGGTCGTCTGTCCCGGAAACCAAAAGCAATTTCTCAGTAGCTCAGTTACAGATTAATAGGACGCTATACTATTAGGTAACGAAAAAAGATCGTGCGGATTTGTAGTACAAAATTCAAGTAACGTAAGCTTTGTCAAAATAGGTTACAGTTTCATTCGACGAAGTAAAGAATCGATGAAAGTGTTCCAATGATATGTTCGTTGTACGAAGTAGGTATATTATATCGTGCTTTTATCTGACATGATATAATATATTAGTAGGTATATTATATAATAAGTTGTTTTATTATTCCAATGAAATGGTCCAACAAAAATTTGCTTTCAATTTACCTCTAAGAAACCGCACGAATTTTTGTCGGTACCTAATAATAATTAAACAGTGGATTTTTATTCATTTATGGGACAATCGAGTCAACAAAAGAGTACAAAAATAATCGAATGAAATAGTCAAATTAGGGAAGATGAACCTACCCTCTATTTAGCTTTCACTTCTTTATTTTTGTTTACAAGGAAACGAGTGTGCGTATAAATTCGCAGTCTGCTAATAACGATTACACAAAATAGTTCACGTTAATGCGCGCAAATGCGTGGCCAGCGTGAGACACTGAACCTGATGTCGGAGGGTTAAATGGAGCGTTGATTGCGCCGGGTAAAACCGTTGGAACTTCAGCGGTCGTATTTAATAGCAGGTGTTTCGCGTTACGAGTTGTTAGCAATTTGCAAAGCCACTGACAGTCAGCACGCGACTGTCATGCGCGCAGGGCCCTAGCCGTTCTAATGAACGGTAGAAGAAGCGTTTAATTACGGCATATAATGATCTGTTATTAGATCCAACGACCTTTTCGCGTGCGCTACCTAAGTGCACGTGAACGCGTCCAGGCTGCTAGCAAAATTTCTCGATACCGTTTTACCTTCCTACCGCGCTCCTTAAGTCGCTTTTTGTTTATCCGTGTACCTTCACGCTTTCATAAGTTTCTCAATCGTTCAACCGACGACGATCTCTCCGGGTACACGGCGAATCGCGTAGATCAACGTTCTACCAAACCCTCCAACATTTTAATGGCCTCTTAACGAAAAAAGAAAATGCTTGCTAGCATAAAGAAACAGTGGCAATTTTTTCGACCAATGCAACGCAGTTGTCTAATTGTCCGCAAAATATTTTAAATTGCTAGTATGTGGGGCGCACGCAGAAGCGGGTTTAGGTGGATTTAGGCGGATTGGGGTGGATTAAGTAAGCCATACTCTGAAGCGATGGTTTTTTGGGGGGAAAATTCACTTTACGCACTTCTAGGCGCAATACGAAATCGTGGGAGTTTTAATTGAACGAATATTCAAAATTATCACCATGTGGAACGCAAGTAGAGACGGATTTAGGCGTAGATTAAGTAGGCTACAACCTATGGCTGCGGTTTTGGTGGAAAATTCGCTTTAGGCTTTTCTATATAGAATAGAAAATCATTAATATTCGATATTCATTATTTCTCGCATACCGTATTTCCCCAACAGCGATGCGTGTATTTAATCCGCCTCTCATCGAAAAGTTTAACGGTTTGCATTTGATGCAACGTTAAAAGAGAACATAGCCAACGTCCCAATTGAGTAGCTTTTGGAAAATTCGTACGCCAAGGGATTAATTAGCATATTTTGCAACATATTTCGTGTGCATGTTGGCGAACGAAACAAGAAACTCCGTCGGGAATACGCAAAAATTCTCATTTTTGTAAAACCCTGTTTTCTACCCAAATACTCAATTTTCCCCTACACGTTTCGCAAGAGTCCATCGCTCTAATTTCTCTAACGCAAACAAATGGGGTAAATGTACCACGTACTTACTGCCACTTGAAGGTTCGCGCATAACTTTATTTAATTATTTTAGAACACATTTAACATAAAGATCGTTCCAGTTTGAAGTATACGATTGTTCAACCGCCCTTTTATTCATGAACATTTTTCTTACATGTTCAATATGATAAATTCGTTACTACGTAATTGAAAACGGTACAACAAAGTCCACGGTCCTTCGCCCTGTCACTTGAAAGCTTTTCGTTTAAATAGGAACACGTTTTACATATATTAACACGTCAGTTTGCGTAACAGATATAAGAATTATCATAGAATTATGACACTTTCCATACTCTATAACTATATTAGTCACGTTTCAATGTTCAACAGCACATTTACCTTCTAATATTTCGTTACAAATGTTAAGTGAAAACGAATATACGAATTCAGGTGACAGTTATAGGAACAGCGACAATACGTGGATCATTTGCCCTATATTGCAAGCTTTGGTACTCGTCTAGTGTTAAAATTAATAATCACGCCATCGATTTATCTTGCTGAACAAATTTGAACGCTTCGCAAACAGCATGCGACAATTACGTCCACGCAGGCGTCATAAATTATAAACAGGAGAGAGATTGTTGCTAATTTTCGAACATTAGAAGCTGTCTCTTTGAACGTCAATCGCTTTCAGCTGGCCCGGAGCTGCGCTGCATTTTAGCCTGATTAATGTTCGCCGGCAACCGTGGCGGCGTTCAACTTTAAACGCGGAACAGGCGATCGTAAATTTTCCAGAACAGCGAAATTCCGAATGGAAAGCGTCCCCGCGTGGCAGGCATAATTCGGCAAATTTAGTTCCGCGAGCGACCAAAAATCTCGGAGCCCTCAATCGTCTCGCGACGTTTTGGCATGCGACACGCGAATGCGGCGTAGCTTTTTCATTGCGTGCAATCTGCAAAGTGCGTTCCACGCGAGGCACCGAGTTCCTGGGAACATATCCGGGCTGCTTTGCATAAACTCGACCAGCTTCTTCCTTCCTTTGAACGAAAGAAGGACGAGTGGTCTACTATTTCGCATTGTCTTCCGTAAATGGCGGCCCAGTGAAATGGCCACGCGACAAGTACTCCGTGCATTCTTTTCGCGGTATTACGCCGCGAACCTCCCGCCGCGCTTCTTGCTCGCGGAAAAAGGAACGCGGAGTAGAGGAAACAGCGGAGCCACGAAGACGCGCTAAAACTGAACGACTCTTGCTTCTTTTGCGAAGAGTTTGGAGTAGGTAATGAAAGACGGCTCACATTTTAGGCGTATACGCATCCAGTGGAGTCGATGGGCACGTGAAAAGTGTTTAAGATGAAAGGTGTAGTTCAATTGAATTGAATTATTTTAATTTCATCGGGGTTTAACGTAACTTGAAATCCTTATTGTTCGTTGAATATAAAATGTGGAATGTTTAACGCGATTGTACAAGACTGTACATGTTATTTAAATTAAAGAAGATGTTGTAGTATTTAAGGAATAAAATTAGGTATTAGCTATTGAGTCTCCGTTTCTTTGTGTCTAGTTACGAAGAGGCAAACTCGCGTAATGATTCACGGTGTAAATGTAAATATTAGGCGTGCCAATCAGTGTTCGAATCAGTACCTATTTTGAACTTGAAATCAGATAGGTACTTGTTCTGTATTACACGCAATTATCATTTTTAAATGATTGACGTCATCTTTCGAGGAAATTATAGGAGTCTATTGAAATTTGTTAACAAACAAATTTGTCAACTCGTTTCAAAGTAGTAGATTACTTATTGGCACGCCTAACATATTATATAGATATTTATCGTATCTAGACAAGCTATACTTGTCTCTAAAAAGCGAAATACTGAACGTAGAAAAGTACAAGAAAAAGAGCGAACGAAAATCGTTCTGCAATCTCTACTACGGCGTTCGTAGTAACGCTGCCTGATTTCAAAGTGGCAAAATCAGCCAGAGATCGCGGCTCACCGCGACGGATTCTATCGAAACAAACTTTTCACCGGAGATTGTTTTCACGCGAATCGATGAACGATTATTCGCGCGGCAAACGGATACGAGGGGACGATTTGTGGCGGTAACGTTGAACGGTATTAAGTTAAACGGGCGTTGCTTTAGTAGGCGTGAGCTTAATTGAGGCGAAAGAGAAACACAGACGCAATAAAGCGAAGCGCTGCCACAATGCAGCTGTAATGCAGTTTGGCCAAACCCACGGGGCTTCCTAATTAATTCCAAATTACGGTCGAATCGAAGATGCATTACAGTTAGGTTGTGCGCCTCTCCTCGCCTCGTCGCCTCGTCGCGTCGCGTCGCACAGTGGACTCGAATACGAGAAAGCTGGCCAAGCATTAAAAACGTCGGAATCCGTCTAAAAGTGCTTCAGATTGAGGTCTTCGGTTTGATATCGGATTAACGTCTTAGATAACTACTCGTTAATAAAAGAGAACGTGTTTATAAAAGAAGCACGTTTTCGAAAAGTGTACTTACACACGTAAACATTTCGAAGCCATTAAGTACAATTCTTACGTCGGCGTAATATTTTTCGCAACAAAGGCAACTTTTTATTAAAGAAACGCAAAGTTTCGAACGCTATGCAACGTTCTATTTTTGCAAATAAAATTGGAGAAACAAGATCTAAATAGGGAGCTTTTTCATCCCTTAAACACCATACGTTGTATTTCCTATACCTTTAAATACCATTTGCATAAAGCTACTATTTAACAGCTTTGTAATTGGTATCGCCTGCTAATCTTTATAGTTTCTTATAGTTTAAAGTGTTACCTACTGACACTGTAACTCATGCTCCTCCGAAGACGCGGCTTTTAGCCAGCTCTTTCGCATCTTTCGTCGCTTCCTCTCCTCCCTCTTTTCCATCGATGCGATCTTTGAATTAATTACGACGGCGATCAGCAACAGATGCGTACTTTAACGCAATTTTTATCATTACAGTCCCGCAACGCGGTCGGTCCCCTTGCGGGAATCTTTTTATACGTACGCGCGGCCTTCGCTCGCTTCCTTTCTAGTAAATTATCGCCGGGAGGCTTGAATGAAAAAATGCACTGATTATCGGTAACGAGCTAGCGTGATTAATCGTTGTTCGATGACTCCCAGAGAAGCGGCAAACGAGCTTGTGCCACCTCATGTAAATTGCAAATTAGGTAACCCATTCGCGCAACATTGTAATGTATTTGCAGCTTTTTCAAGCTTCGCAAAAATTAGCTACGGTAACGAGAAAATTACATATCGCTAATAAATTCACGCTGTATCGTTTCGCAAATGCATCGGTAAAAAGCTCAATTTGGCGACGCAAATTGGCTGGAAATAATTGCAAATTAAATGCCCCGTTCGAATGCGATTGTTCGTTTAATCACTTGCAAGACTATATCACTTACAATTGGGGCAGAAGTCGGCCACCTTTTCGATGAAAAAGACACGGACAGCATTATTAGGTATACCCACAAATAACCCACTTGTTTGGTTAAACTCAACATTTATTTCCATCGAAATCAACTACCTACCCTGTCTTAAATGCAACCACTGTTATTGCGTAGTACTTTATACTTGGTTCACACTTGCGTTGTAATTTAAAGCTGGATGTTTGCATGAAATAACTTCATCGAGTCGTTTAAAACTAGTGGATTAATTACTATTAGGTGTACCAATGGGTAATCCACTGTTATTGTCAATTTGATCATTTATTTTTAACGCGATCAAGTATTAGTATATTGGTAACTGGTATTGTTCTCCAATATTTACGTATTATAAAACAAATTCATCGATTCAGTTTTGTACCTTAATAGCGTATCTTCAATTGAAACTGTGCATTGAACTTGTTAAAGAAATAATGGATTACTATTATTAGGTGTACTAATAAGTAATCCATTATTTTCGAATGGGTTGATGAATTTATTTTATCAAGAGGGTCGAGCTTTACATTATAAGGCAAGTGTGAACCAAGTATATATAGAGGATTAAATAACAAGAATAATTCAAGACAAGATACGTATTTCATTTCGATGAAAATACGCGTTTAACCAAGTGTTTAACGGAAACGGTAGATTATTTACCGGCTCAGCTAATAACGCCTTTCATCCTCGAAGTAGATGAAACTCGGTTTACATCGAAACGTCGATAAAGTCAACAGAGGGTAGCGGGAAGCCGATGAATCTGAATACGTACCTACGTGAGTTTGCCGAAGTGAAATCGCTAACGGGTGATAATAATAATTTCAGGAGGACTTGGTGGCGCGTTTGACGCGGGAGAAGGCGGAACAGCTGAGGACATTGTCCTCGCAGCTTCTTCTGTTCGAATCGAGGCTCTGTCGGAAGCAGAAGGAAATCGAGGCTAGTCTGGCGCAACGAGAGTCCATTATACTGAGACAGCAGAGGGTGATTCGACAATTGCAGAGCAGATTGGCGGAAAGAAGCACCGGCACAAGGGATTCTCCACCCTGCGACGCCCTCGACAGATTGGACAGCCTCGGCGACAGCGACAGCGCCGTCGTCCTCGAAGAAGCTGCCGACGATTTAGCTCCGCCTAGGTACGCTGTCACCTCTGTTTACCCTGGAAATTAAAACCCCCGTCGCGTTGCGTCTCCTCCGAATCTCGGACGGTTTGCTTCGATCGAGACACGACGGAACCATCGAAGTTTCGATTTCGAACGGTGTGCGCGCACGGTTACAGGTTCCGCTCGAACATCACCGACGTCACTGTAATTCGATCGGTGTCGGATGCAGTGGAGCCGTCGAGCAAATACTCGTCGATGCGACGGTGCAACGGCTTTCTAAGGAGACCGGAGATCCTGGAGACCGTTTACTCGGTGGAGGAGGACGGCGACAGCGAGAACAATCAGGACCCGTCCGAATCGACGGAGAACTCCGAGTGCGAGGACAGGCGGGCGAAAAACTTGGGGAACGGAAAGGGCAGACTTCAGGACTTGTACGGAAGCTTCGAGAGACTCGCTCAAGAGGCGGATTCTCCGCCCAGCGAGAGACCAAGGGACGAAAGTCAACAGGCGCAGGTAAATAATTTACGCACCTGTTTAGATATACGTGGATCTTCGAAATTAGAATGATTGAAAGGTAGGACAATTCGACGTTCGAAGAAAGATTCAAAGGACAATTCTCGTTCTAAATTCGAACGAAATGTCGAAGTTTCGTTATACAGTCTTATAATAGTCTTCTGTTTACTTTTCTTCGAGTGGTTGTATAATCAGTTCTCCTGCAATTCTTTCGCTGAGTGTTTCACGGTAGCGTTTGCATATGCTTCATTTATTTTTAACCCTTTAAGCGCTAAATAGTTATGGGAAATCTACACGTTTCTGGATTTCTTTTACGAATCACACGTATATATATATATATAATCGTTAATATCAGTATCGTCGTATTTATCGATCGTTGCAATATTTCTAAATTTATGTTCGACGATCTATTTATCGTTCGTTGCTTCAAGTGGTCCGAATTTCTAAGCTCTACGTATCGTATCAAAAATTGGCCACGCATATGCGACTGTAGCACTCAAAGGATTAACGACTCCCGTTCTCAACGATTCGAGAGAAGAATAATAAAATGAAAGATTCGAAAGAAAGAGTTGCATTTTCTACGATAGAAGAGAAAAAGGAAATCGTGGATAAGCACCACTCTAGTATCGATAATCTTCGCGATCGGAATAGATTAATCTAACTCGCATCGATTCTAAATTGGAACCACTTGAGAGTTCGAACCATGTCCTGGAACAGATCGTGCTCGAATTTCGAATTCAACGCGTTAGATCGCCCTCCGATGTATCTATTTGCGACTATTCGCAGACTATTTCCGTCGCCAAGCAAACGAGCAGAAATTTAGTCCGCACGGTGTACTCGCTTCTGTTTCAGGTCACGTACAACAGGGTAATGAGCAATCACCGATCAGTGACGAAGCCAAAAGACGTAAAGTACAAGAGGATAAACAAAGCGAAGTCGAAAAGCCTGGAAGAGCTGCGGGGACGATTAAGAAATTGGGTGGAGAAAGGGAACAAAATTGCTATATCGTTGGATCAATCTTACGCCTGAATAAGTACCTTTTGAAAGTATATGAAAACTTCTTCTGCGAACGGCAATCGCTATTGGTATTGCCGCTGCTTTTGGTCGTTGTCGCGATTACCTATCAGGGCGCAATCGATATGTCCCGCTGGCACTCGATTGCCTCGCAAATGTGTATTTAATCCAAATTCTCATCGCTCCATGTGATATTTACTGTAGTGTCTCGAGAATTAATTAGAAACCTTACGCATCGCGGAGCACGCGATATGTACGTTGCGCGTCGACGATTTTCAACACTTGTGATATATATAATGACTTTATTGTAATACGACCACGTTATCTAGTGATAGTTATCGTCGCGATTGCGCAACACCGACAAACAAGAGAACACGCGAACGAGATGATCGCGTACAATCCAGGAGAATCTTCTTCTGCTACACCTTTCTTCCAAACCGCGCGAGCGCAACTTTTAACTTGTGTTTCCACGTCGCGTAACGCGCGATCCGCGTCCCAGTAAATTTCTCCCCGACCGGAAAACGGGATTACGTTCGACGCGCGTGCGACCGAGTGAATTTTCCTATCGTATCTTCCCTTATGCCTTGCGCGAACATCGCGACACCGCGCGTTCACCGGATCGTCGCGTTCTTCTTTCCTAAACGGATCCCTTTCGTCAATTACGACCATCGTCGATCGATCAATCGGGAACGAGACGCGTAGCGTCTTTCAAAGGGAAGAGCATACACCGCGCAGGGCTCAGGAATTTGCACTTGAATGGAATTCGGATCTAATTGGCTATCAAAATACAGGAATCTCTGTTGTAAGTGGCATCCCTTTGGGACCGCTCGGCGTTGCTTGTAGAGAAGCGTGATTAAATGGAAAGAAAAGAATCCCAATTGTAAAATGAGAAGAAAGCGAAATGGATTAGTTGACTGTACCATCTCCACTTTGCTTAATAACGATAAGTAGGGATAGGCGACTACTAGTAACGGAATATAGCTATACTCTGGCAACTTATGGAGAGGTTACCGTACTTTATAAACGAAGCCCCATCTATTAAAGGAATCTATTAAGGTTTTTTAATACTAAGTGTGTACTGTGACTCGAACCCACTGTCGTTTCAAAAACGATTTCGACGACTACAAGTTCCTTTCGTTAGAAGTAATTGCGCGTCACATTTTCCCTATTGGCCGAAGCAATCGTGATTCGTGGCGAAGAGCACTAGACGCGTAGAAGCTGAGTGGAATGGATTGATAGTGAAGATCCCACTTCGTCAAATTTAAGACGGTTAAAGATTGAAGAACGTTATAAGTGGAGCAAGTGAAAAACTCAAGTGCAAAGTTCTGAGTTTGGCGTAGGGCGCGCGATCGCATCCTCCAACAAGCCTGAGCTCAATTTTTTAAGCACTCTAACTACAATTGATTAGGTACCGTTGATACATTGCTCTTTTTCCTCCGCCTACACACACACACACACACACTGATACGCATTGCCTATACTCGAGAGACAGAGAAAAGTTTTCGATGCATCAAATGCAAAACTTAGGTAATATTTGCGAGCGTCTTACGAGAGATAATCTACTTTCCTATGTGTGCAACGTTCAACGGTAATGTTTATTCGGTATCGACGAACGTGTCACTCTATCCACTAATAGCTGTTAACACTTTACCTACCGCTCGCGACTATAATTGCAAAACATTCCGGATCGAAATTGCTCAGCCTTGGTTGCCACGCGAAAATTTACACGCCTATTATTGTTATTATTTATTTCTGAACGAGCGGAAGCATAAAGAACAGACGTATAAATGTGATAACGATGCATGGACGTGCACTTAGATAGCTGTACATTTGAACAAAAGGAAATAGACTTACAAAGATCCATAGAAAAAAATCTGTAAGATTGTCCCGGGATGTTAGGTAATAATTGCGATTGATTAAATTTCTCAACTTATTTCAGGGTACTTACTATATATCTTTAATCCTCCTTTCCGTAGGACACTTTAATTTCACTGTCGTTTGTAATATTCATATACTTGGACTATTTTTAGACCGACATTTGCGCAGTGTATTAAATACAATGGCTTACTTCGAATAGAAAAATATAACAAATAAGTGGTGGCAACATAAAGTAGATTAATAGTCTACTTTCGATAGGCTTTCGATAGGTAAAGTGTTAACGTTTCGCGGCGCGAAATCCCACGCCGATTCTGCCGCCAGACTAATCGAAAATATTGCTAATAACCTATAGAAATTATTTGTACTTCAGCGAAGCGAAATTCACCGTAAAGCTAATCGCCGTCAAGCGTAGTTGGAATCATCGAATCAGCGGTTTCTAAATTTGTCGACGACGGTCATTTTTCGCGATCCACTTGGCCGCAACACCATAATGCATATTTTAAAAGGAAGGTGGATTGCACCTGACAATTTCCCACGGATAAAAGTCTTCTAGCAAACATGTTAATTAATTTAGAGGTACTAAGCTACCAAGTTTCCTACGCTTCGAAGTATTTACCGACAAGATTAACCCTTTCAATGAGTTGCTGTGCGAATGATTCTATTTTATAAACGCGACGCGGACAAAGCGTATCGGTGTTTGAATTAAACACACGTTTGGGAGAAGTATCTATAAATATTCTATTTAATGTTGCGGAAATAAACAAGTAGGTATGATAGTAACGTTAATCATCAGTTTACGTAATAGTACTATGTACTCCGCACTCAAAGGGTTAATTAAAATGTTTTGCTTTAAAAATCGACCTGAAAGGGTTAATATTTCACGCGACTCGTAATTCGGGAACATTGCACGATAGAGTAGAAAATTTGAAATCGACAACTGTACTCTCTCATATTAGCGTAATTGTTTCGATCGGTCTGGCGCTTCAGTGTCTTCGGATAATCCTCGAGATTATCGAACTAATCAACTGGAGATAATCAATATATAGGTATATATATATATATATGTATGTATAAATGTACCCGCGATGCAACGCAGCGCGAGTTATTTTTCGAAATTTACGGAATAACCTGTTCGGCGCGGTTTAGAAATGTTCGTAAGACACTAGTTACTCTGTAGCATAATATTTTTCGATCGTTGTTTACGCCGTTTACGAGCACCGACACACCAACTCGACACATTATTTATTTACCATTTTTTGCGACCACGCGTGTACCTATCGTAAACGTATTATTGCGACGGTCGCATAACTTTTCTATCTGGTTCTATCGAAGCGAGAGAAGAATCGTTGCGGGTACCTGTTGTTAATTTTAACGAAACGAAAAAAAAAGGAGGAGGAGGAGAAGAAGAAGGAGAAGAAAAAGTACATAACTGCATAGACCGTTTTCTACTTCGCCTTCTGTTCGAGGGAAACTTACTATGTATTCTCCGACGCGTCCTCGAACAGGACAAGGGTACAAGAAAACTATCGACAATCCCCACTTTTTGCAAAAGAGAGGAAAATATAGTATATATATATATTCTATATCGAAGAGGAGTCTTACGGGCAGCTGTTTTGTAAATAAGACGAGACGCGAAGTGCATAATAATGTAATATTTTAACGGTTAAGACACCTCGGAAATTTCTGCAAGATTATCATGTAGATAGCCGCGTTTAACGATAAGAAGAAATTTTAACGATAGAGAAATCGAGTTTTATGTTCCTGTAGGCTGCAGAACACAGCCATCGAGAGATCTCGTGCATAATATATTTGCGCGCTTATAAATACATACCTACTTATAAAGTGAATAAAATAAATATATATATATTATATATATATAAATATATATATATGTATGTATATGTATGTATGTATGTATGTATGGAATACCGTATAAAGGTGTTACACGCGAGTCTACTATATTAATTAAACGACGAAAGGAGAAATGAGAAAACCCAGGATAAAACGCGAGGAAAGCGACTTTGCGTGATGTCGCGTATCGGTTCGCAAAACGTTCCAGTATACACGTGAACAAATGCTACAAACGGTATAACAATTATCAAGAAAGTCGACTGTTATTCTAATTTATGTAAACAATGTAACGTGTATACCATCGCTTTCTTAGAAAATTAGTAGACTGCTATCAATATTAATAATTATCACATTATTATTTTAATTATTATTATTAAACCTCAAATAAATTATAAGACCACTCTGATGCGTTTCTTGCCCCCAGATTTCCTGCATCTCGCGTCGTAATTCTTAGCAAAGAGTACTCCAACCATTCCTAACTTGTAGACTGCGGATTTTTTTGTACATTTACGGGGGATTTAATTGGGCAAATATTTGCCGACGCTGGTAATTACGAAAGGGATGTAAGTCGCATTAAAGAAGGAACGAAAAAGGTTCCACAGTTTGGTAATATAAATCAGTGTAACGTAAAATAAGTGACAAATAGACTGCGGATGTTTATGGAATAATTATTTTATTTATTATATTCATTCTATACTTCTGTGCGAATTTATAATTTTTTATTCTTGCATAAATGTCCGCAATTTAATGACAGATTCAATATGTTTCAATTCTTGATTTTACGCCACTTTTATGAGCACCGGCACATTTATGGGATCCATGTAATAGTATGCAACAATTTATAAACCGTTCGAAGTACTGCACGCATTGTTACATTGGATTGTGACATATATTCGTCTAGTTTCGCTATCGTTTCTAAAATAATCGATTTAATAATCCAGAAGAAAATTTTATTAATTGCCTGTGGTTCATTTCGATCGATACGCTGTAATCTTTTCGATAACTCAAGAACTTATCTAATGAAATTGTATGTAGTATAATTCTATGTTAGAATTCAATATTTAAAGAGTGAAACTAGTCTCACTTCGAGTTCCATATCTCTAATTGTATTTTTAAAATTATCAATTTGCATAAAAATCCGCAGCCTAGAAAGTAGCGTTCTGCAAAATGCAAACTTATCGCATTTCACCGACTATTATCCGATGGTTTGTAGTTTGAATCTTCGCATTTAGTTTGAATTCCGACCACTGCAAGCGTTGCGCTCTTGTACTTTGCTGAATCGACAAGGTTGAAAGTGATATGAAAATGGTAACGAGTTCGCAAACCCACCAAATGTTGTAATAAAAGGTACACATTGGATAATGGATCGATTCTACGGTTCATCCAAGCTCAAAATTCTACAATAAAGGTACCATTGTCTGCGATGTAATTCATCCGACGATAGTTTTATTCTGTACTTCATCTTTGCACAAAATTGGATAACAAAAAAGTACAGTGAGCGATGACTCTATCCTGTATCTTGTCTGTGCTTGTAATCATTGATTTTGCCACCCGCGTAATCAAATAAAAATAAAAATCGAAGCCACTCTGGGCCCTATTCATCCCTATGTTCTTTTCGCGAATACAACGGCGTTAAAAAGCGATTAAAATTATTCGCAAAGTTAACAAAATTCGTCGTGGCACTTTGCAACTTAAATTACACAGATTTATCGGCATAGCTTTGCATACGAGTAGAGAAAAATTCTAAACGCTTAGTCGTCGTTGATTAATTTACAGACAAGTTTAACGGCTCGTTGGTAATTAAAAAGGTAATTAACTGCTCGTTGCTATTTCCATTTTTACCTTTTCGATTGTGCGAAATTCACAGCCTTTGCGTTTGCCTTTACACACCGTGCATATTAAAATACTTTAGAAGCGTTCAGATTCCCCTTCAAAGGAACAAGAGGAAGTATATTTTTTCGAAAATATCTAATCTTTTTAGATGTCGGTATATCAGATCATGCATCGTGAAATCCCATAAGACGATAAGTCTACTCTGCACATCGTCCGCGGTAAAGCTTGTAAGAAAACTTACCGTAGCATATTGCGATACAAATTCCACATTTGTCCCCGTAATTTCGCGAACAATTACGAGTGGAGGACGCTTATTATTGACTATATAATTAACCAAACGTCGCAACTATAAGATTGAGGATAAATAAAATAGGAAATAGTTAAAGAATCGTTAGTTAAAGTTAAGCAAACGTTCCGCATTAACAGAATGGGGGATAAAGAAAATAGAAAATAGCAAACGTTGCATCTATAGATTAGAGGATAAATAAAGTAGGAAATAGCAAAGGTTGCATCTATAAATTTGCGGTTAAACGAAATAGGAAATAGCACAGGTTGCATCCGTAGATTGGAGGATAAACAAAATAGGAACTGTAGCTACAGCATCGTTGGTTAAACTCGACCAAACGTTACATCTATGGGAAATGCTTAAGAAAATTGTTGGCTAAAGTTAACCAATCGTTAGTTTCATAGAAAACGGTTAAATAATCGTTGACTACGGTTAGCGAAACGGCGCATTTGCAGGACGAAGGGTAAACAAAATAGGAAATGGTAAAGGGATTAGGAAAGGACTGGGTAGATATGGACTAGAAGTCGGAAGCAGAAAAGCGATATCGAGCGAGTTTGAGCGCCGGCGCTGGACGCGTTCGTGCTCCCATCTTGTTTTCCCTGTCGCACTCCCGGCTTCCCCTTCCCGACCTCGTTCCTGCTCGCTGTGTTCAACGGGTACGTCTCCCTCTGTCAAACGCCCAGTTCATCGTCAGAGGTGGATCGGTGCGAGACCTGTTACGATAGCGAAGCCACGTACTACGTGACATACGTAAATTAAGTTCGTCCTCGCCGAGCGAACCTCCTCGCCGTAATTGCAAACGTTCGCCCAGCAGACGAGAAGGGATCATCGTTTCGTCCGGAGAAAGTTTCGTGGTTGCAGAGACTCGAAGCGGAAAGAAGAAGGGCGCACGGAAAGGTCGCCCGTTCGAAACGCGTACGAGAATTTTGCGAGCGAATTTAGCGGAAAAGGGAGCAGACGGCGGGCCGAAGACAGAGTTGCAGACGGCACAGACAGTGGTTGCACCGAAAAGTCGGCGTGGTGTCATGAGAGGCGGTCTCACAGTCCGCCCTTCTTATCGGTCCCTCTTAGAGTCATGCATGTCGCGCCCTTCAAACGAGGTGAGCGACACTGTTTAAGTACGCAGCGTTGTAGCACGGGAATCGTAGCATTTCGCGCGTACGTTTCACCGTGTACGGCGATTAATCGTCCACCATTTTGCGGGCAAACCGGGCACACGCATTCGTAATTGGCGAAATTGGCGCGCTTTTTACCCTAGCCGGGTTGCTCATTCATAAGCAGGACTGCCATTCTTGGAGTAGCCTCTGTGTATTAACCTTTTCGCTACGAAATACGCATGCACTTATTGACTAATGTTGGGAGATAGTAAATGTAATCGTTCGCGAATTTCTGCGTAGCCTTTATCTCACGAGATACGTACGGTGAGTCGCAAAGGTATTGAGACGGGCAAAGGTTTAATAGAAATATGGAAAATAAGGGTGTGTTTCTTATTTGCAAACGTATAATTTAGGCTTCAAGCTGATAAAACTATTAAACAGAGAAGAACTAAATTATGATTCACAGTCACGATATTTTCCTAAAGCTTAATAAGTTCGACATAATTAATATTTTCTGGGCTGTTCTTTCTAATTGTTAATTCGTAGCGAAAGGGTTAAGCTTTATTTATTTTGCATCATTTCATAGATTGATATTTTCATGAATGTTTTCGATAATCAAAAACAACAAAACCTATTGTTTTCGATTCGGTAATTTAATCGAAAGGAATACCAATCGTTAGACTGCGGTACTTTGTGCATTCATGGGAAATTTAAACGTGCAAAAAGATGCAGAATGCAAATAGCAAAAGTACACAGGGTACATACAGAGAGTGGCTACCAAAAGTTTCCAGCCAAAGTACAACTTCATTGTACTAATAAGATAAAATAATACTTGAGGGTAAAAGTCGATTGCGTAAATAGATTATTTGTTATAACTGGACTGCGAATTTCTATGCATTTCAAATCGTCGATGCAATAAAACCTGTTGGTGCATGCTCGGGTTAGTTACAGAATAAGAAAGCACGTGTGTGCCAAAATGTAGCCGCGATGTTTGTTTCATAGAATCGATTCGTGTACGATTCCTTTGGCTAGTGGTTGCACATGTCGAAGGATGTATCGCGACGTCATAAACAAGACGTACGAAAACAAACGCAACTGTTTACAATCTTGAGATTAGTGGTTGTTCGGTGAAATCTCAGGGAGAAGACGCTATACGCGCGATTATCATTTCATTGAACTATTTTACCATGCAGTATTTGTACCCCTTTTCCAAAAAGTTGACATTTTGTCCCGAAACAAATCCTTGCGAGTAATTTCCTTTCGATTAACTCGTAATATACTTCTACGAGACTAGTTCCTACGAATATTGAAAGAAATTATACTACACGATAGACTATTTTACAGCAGGGTCTAATTTTCGCTGGCTTTTGAAACATAAAATTTAACGCGACTAAATGAAAAAGGTATGGCTTTTCTTTTAATCATCTAACGCGCTGTTCTTCAACTACTATTATAGTATTACTGATTATTATCAAAAGTTTGTAAAAAGTAGTACCTTTCCAAAAAGAAACTTAATCTTATCCAAATCGCTACGGGGGTTCCGGATTAATTTATTTATTTATTTAGTAACAGGCCAATGTACAAATCATATGATATACAGTAGCTAGCATGATGTACAATTGAACATTGGGATCGTAATTCTGTAGAATAAATTTAGATATCAAGCGGAAAGGAAGAGGTGGAAAAGCATTA
The DNA here is from genome assembly GCA_028830335.1 of Eucera pruinosa. NCBI lineage: Eukaryota > Metazoa > Arthropoda > Insecta > Hymenoptera > Apidae > Eucera > Eucera pruinosa. The sequence goes on from JAMYCR010000007.1 coordinate 19,735,773, forward strand.
ATCTGTTGGACAAAGTAAAATATTATTATGCAACGAGGAAAAGGAACGGCAAGTATCTACGAAGAATTGCGTCATCCCGTGAAACGGGAAACTCGAATACGTGTAAAGTGTACGAAATGCTTAAGGCACTCCAAGAATATCTGCGTTTCCTATTTAACATCGCCAGTGGCAATGCCAAATTAACTCGAGTCATCGAGTATGACTAAAAGAACACCGATGCCACCCCATTCATACGTACTCGCCTCCTTTCCCCGTACGTACATATGTATATCTTTACTTTAGAGAGACCGGAATCGAATTTCCAGGTCTGCCTCGACGTTAAATCTAGCCGAGATGGGTGTATTTTAAGACGGCTCGCGCAACGCCGTGTTTCCCTCGCGAAAAGAAATGTTATCGCTTTAGCAATTTTAGCCGCTTCAATTGACCGTGTAACGAGCTGCGTGAGTGCTTTGGATCGCCTTTCAACTCTTTCGCTACGCCAGCACAAAAGTAAAGAACCATCACGGTTGTACAAATGACGCCAATTTCAGCTAATGCAGAAATAGTATGGGTGCAAATATTTGTAGATACTTGTGCAATTATTAGTTCTACCAATAGGTAATCCACTATTTTTAACCCCTTCTTCGAGTTACGGAGGCGCAGAGTCAAATTCAAAAATTTACGCATTGCGGAGGCAAACTCTTTCAAAACTAATTTTTTAGGCTTTCAGGAAATCTGACAAAATGCCGAGATACTTATTAACATCTCTACTGTATTGTACAATCACTCGTTAGGTAGTTGAAACGGTTTCTAATAAAAATCAAAGGTCCCATCTTTCTTGGGTTATCAAGTTGCCTACCTTGGATTAATTCTAGATTATATCACCAAATTTTGAATCCACTTTGCATCTATTAACATGCTGGCAAAATTAAAGCGGGGAGTAAGAAGTTGCGAACTAAATTCGAAAGTCCAAAGAAGGGTTAAATGGGTTGACCAGAAGAATTGCGCTAATTTGTTGATAGGGGACCTAATTGTAGAAATTTCGAAGCTTATTTTGAACACTTCACAATGAATACGTGCCCGCGTACGAAGTGGCCACAAATAGACGAACACAATGACTTCTCAACGAGCTCACGACGATAAGCAGCCTACGACGTATTCCGTTTAAGCCAATTGTTCTTCCTATGCAAACCAATGTGTCTCGTCTTCTTCTTCTTCTTCTTCTTCTTCTTCTTCTTCTTCTTCTTCTTCGTTTTCTTCTTGATGTTCTGTTACTATTTAGGTTAGTTAGGTGGTGCGCGTTTAAAGCGGGGTTCGCTTTCGTCGAATCGAAATCTCCTTTCGCGCGGTACGATTATTATTGTCACTATAGAACCGCACTGATAATTCTAAGTACCTTGCATTAACCCTTTCGCTACGAAGGCCTCGAAGATTTAAGGAATTATTTGCAATTGTCGTAGGGATCCATTTTACGTAGTCGTGTAACGCGATAAGTATTATTTCTATTCACGAATGATACATATTTTACGACAATTGTGCCGGCAATCGTGAAAATGGTCTGAGTAAAAAAATTAACGTAACTACATTGATTTATGTCACGAAAATTTGGAAGCTTTTTCTCTCTCTTTTTTCTTTTGACTCACATCACTGTCATGATCACCGGCGCAATTAGTAGACTGCGGATCTTTATGCAAATTCATAATTTTATAAGCAAAGTTAAAAAAAAGATAGAACATACGCAGAGATTTGTTTCGTTCCACAAGTATTTTAAAATGCACTTTAATTTGTATATTATTACGTGTATTACGGTGAGAATTTTGTTCCTCTGTCGGCACGTTGAAATTTGTTCATAAATGCATAAAAATCTCGCAGCTGCATAATTAGTTACAATGAGCTATAAAAATTACTTAGTTATGCATGCCCACATTTTCTCGTTAAGCGTATCGTTTTTTTAATTAGGTTCTATAATATCATTTGCATCGCAACGAATTTATACAGCCGCACGAGGAGTGCTGTCAAATAATAGGAAGCTTAACTTAGTTGAGCTGAATTATTTAATCGTTTCTCTAAATTGTTTATAACGTGCCTTCTTTCGCTGATATGCGGAACAAATATGAATAATGAAACGCGAAATGAATGAAGCCGCCAATTGACGTCATCCGCAGCGAATCTGTTAAACAGCAAAAGAAGTAGTTACGTGGGTGTACAAATACATTTTGTAGTCACTATGTACAAAAGCTTACAGTAATATCGTTCTCTTAACGATCAAAATTGCTGTCGCTTACGCATCGAGAATTCTTTTAATTTTAAAATGCTGCAGCAAAAGGGTCGAATAACTGAACATCGAAGCAAAAGCTCGGCAGACATTTTCCGGATCTATAGATTCTAGACGTGAATTTTCTTCTCGAACCGGAACTTCTATTTAAAGCTGTCTCGTCTCCTTGGGGTTATAGCCAAAGGCAAATACAACGATCGATAAAATGAAACGAAAGCTATTGACCGATGTCATACTACCATAAATCAGCAGCTTTACGCGTGCAACTTTGCTATTCAATGTTTTTCGTCATCATCTTACGTAATAGAAAAATGAATCGACCAGTATTCGGCTTGAAATTAGGGCTGGATGTACGATTCAATAGTCTGAATAGTTAAACGATTAGTTCCGATATAGAATGTTTTGTAATTATGATTTATTGTTTTCCGTTTGCGTATTATATGATCGATTATTCGAATAGTCCCAACGTTACTTCAAATCGTCTTCGTCTTCGTATCGCCGAACATTGTCTTCTTCCGTGCAGCGTTCAATTTTTGTCCGCTTTTTAAAATACCGTTTTCAATGATCGAACCGCGGCGACGTTTAAAAATTAGAAACACGCTGTACTTGCGCGGGCAAAATGGATCGTGCTCGATATCGACGATTCCTCGAATAGATCGCGATAAATAAAGTGTCGTTGACTGGATGGAATTTGATGCAATTGTTGAGCGACGCAAAATGCATTACTGTTTGATGCAACGTTCAAGTCACGCGAATGCAGTTACAGCATAATTCGAGTTCTCAACTTGCGGCGATTTTTTCCGTCGCCATTAAAAATGGTAATGAATTTTTATCTACGTTTCGGAGCATATTTCATCTTGCAAATCGTATGCCTTTACGGCCGTTTTACAACAGAGTCAACCTTCGTGGACACAATCTTCTCTTATCGGAGACCTCGTGCAGGGATCCGTTTCTTTCGCACGAACGATCAATTTAACGCAATTGGATCATTACGACACTTTATAACACAATGGCTATTAACGAGGTTTAGAAGGAGACTTTGATGCGTAGTATATAAATAGGAACGACGAAAATCTTAATAAAAGAGATTAATAAACGAAAGCGAATAATAATAGATGTATGAAAATATTTTAGTCTTGGCTCCGGTTCAAATCAATTTTATTGTTTCGCCACGGAATCCAAAAAATGTCGCGAAAAGGTGGCAGAAAGTCGTACAAAATATTTCGAGAATCAATTTGTAATATTTATCGTTAGACTGCGGATTTCCATGCAGTTTGCGTAAATTTGCATATGAAACCATAGGGATGAGTTAACTCAACCTGAATTAACACTACGTTTACGGACATTACGTGCAAACGTTGACAGACTTCCGAAAAAATACGTATACTGCATATAAATACTTGAACGTAGAAGGTTCAAGATGAAGAGATTCACGTAGAATACATATTCATACCATTGTATTACGTAAAGTTAACATAAAGTACTGAAAAGTAATATTTATGGTCTCTATACGTTTAGGTATGAAATCTGAACGGCGTCAACTCGACGAGTTCCGTAAACCTAGTGTTAAAAATCAATTTCTACAACTCCTATCGGAAGAACGTGTATTTTTAAAAATATTGCGAGTTTTCCTAATTGAACAACCTTTAAAATTGCTATACAGTAAAATTAGGATGTTGCACGTATCGCGTTTTGTCATCTGAACACAGTATCGATTTATGCATCCGTCGCAAAAACAATGTGCAATTGCAAGGTGTTGAAGTGTGCAATCTTCTAAACAATATGCAATATTTGATAATCGCGGTGGTAACTAGGCGACAATATTTGAAGAGTAAAAATTATACTGTAATATTAAACGACCGAAAGAGGCCATTGACAAACACTGTGTCCAGTTTACGCTTCGGAACGTGCACGTTAGCATATCGCGTTGCCAGTTCGGCGAATTTTGCAAGCTAATTCGCTAGTTCGTCGGAGGACATGTATGATAATCATCTTTGGTGCTCAAATCATTTAAGACTATTAAACTCGTCTTCCCTTTGCGCCGAGCAACAAACTCGAATTATACTTTACGCGCAATGGTGTACATCTGCCGATTCTCGTGTTTAGTTAACAAACGCGAATTAATGTTACAGTTATGGTCCTCAATTTTATATACAATTCATCGGTTGAGAATCGCTGCTGTAAACAATTGGAAGCTCGAAACATGTTGGACGTGTTGCGACATAGTCTAAATCGACAACCAAAGTCTCAGAGTTTGGCCACAAATCTTGCGAGACTTTTACTGGTGTTTAAAATTATCAGCTTCAAATCGTGAAATCCTTAGAGGATTTATTCTGGTTTTGCCGATTTAATTATCGTCTGCCACTGCAATTTATTGCAACCGCATTTATTCGGAATTTTTCGAGACAATTCAATTTTTTTGACAAACTATTGGCAAATTTAAAGAAGGAGCGAATGCGTTTAACGTGAATGTTTTTAATATTAGAGTGTGGATTTTTACGCATTTGTAAGATATTTAAATCTGTAAAAATATATACGATGCACGCGACGTGTAAAACTTTACAAAATATCCAACGTAAAATACATGTTAGAGCAATTAAGGGATGAAACAAGTTTTTATTTAAGTTTTGCTTGTTTAGCTGCGCATGTAAAGAGAAACAAACTTGCATAAGAATCTGCAGTCTAATTATTATTGAGAAATTTGCAATTCCCCGCATAATCTTCCGCCCCTCTCCAGGATTGGCCATTCCGAATTCCGTGCTGAGAAATACGGTCACGTTAATTTCACATCTTCGGTCTTCGTTTCAACTGAATGCCGACGATGCTTTAAATTTAGCGAGTTCGACACGTGACAACGTAAGCGATCAGCATTATTACAAACGTCTGCATTACAGAAGAGTAATTCGAAGCGCTTACGCATTCCATGACGCTCGATTAACTAGGTTTTCAACCTTTCGCGATGTTCCTTCTATACGTGAGCAACGTCGCGTATGCGCGATACATAGGAAGAGTACATTTTTCGCGCACTTCATATACTCCAGAAGTGTTCTATTATGTTCACATTTAGTAGATTCCGAGGCACGACTTTGGTTATTGGGATAATCGGAAGGGAGAGGATTTCATTTGGATCGAAAGCTTATTCCTCGAGGATTGCAATGGCGGTGGTTCGAAATTTCGAAAGCTTATAGTTTTCGAGGTATACTAGTAGCACTGATGGGATTTGAAACACTTCGAATGTAACTCTTGGAAGTCCTGATCATCTTGGAAGTCTTGAAAGTTTAGATTGTTTTGAAAGTCTTGACAGACTTAATAGTCGTGGGAGCCTTTTTGGCTTTGAATTTCTACATTCGAAGTTACTTGAATTTCTCGCCATTTTGCGGATTCGGAGCGATTCGAAGCGTTCCAAGTTCCATCACTATATACTAGTACTATTGCGTTGCATGTATTTATGTGATTGCACAGGCAGGCGACGCGATAATCAGCTAGCTCGCCACACGAGACAAATGCTTTGAACCGTAATCTACGTGTACACATATTTTTATTAATCTTTGGGAAACTATGAGTTTGCGGCCATTCGAAGCTCCACCATTGCAATCCTTAAATCGCAAGCTTTCGACTAGAGCAACCCCCCTCTTCTCGAAGTAAAAATTTGCAGGGTGATAAATCTTGCAAACATTCGAAATTGTAGAGGTTTTTCTTTCGTGACGTGTAGCGAACGGATTAAACAAACGAGGAAATGTAAAGTGAAAGAGCAAAGGGCGAAGAAGTGTGTAAACGTGTAAGGACTTGTGGTGCGTAAAATGGATACACCTACGCGTTTCACGCGATTTGCTTTTGTTAGAGGGGAAAAAGCAGAGGCAATATTTTAAGATAGGCAGTATTTAAATCTAATGCACTGATAAATCGCTAAACGCAGAGGCGCGAAAAAAATCGATAATCCTTTATCGAAAGGTCACCTTAAAGATGAAACTATACTCGCCCGATTTGCGTACTATGAAATTCGATCAGCTCGCAGCTTAATTCCTTTCGGACACGTACGAGAATTAAGTATTCAACGATCTAATTTCGTTCATCGATATTTGTCATTTTTTAGAAAAAAATTTATTGCCAATTCCTGTATCCGATATCGCCGTAATTGTCGATTATTTCGATGTTCAACGTTTCAATGCGTACACGATAGACCGATCGATATCGAGTTTAATCTATTGGGAAGACGATTAGCAAACTCGACGTGCAGTTCGTTTCGAATACAACTGGCGACGTATCCAGTCCTCGACTGAGAGATATAGGGGGATCTGCTGGATTGTTGCGAGCTCGTTCGTTGCATTTCGGCAATGCGTGATGAGAATGGTGATAATTGTTGCGCAAAGACAAAAGATGATCGACAATACGAGCAGCGTGCCGAGTACGTAACGGAGAAACGTTGGAAAGATCGTACGATTGGTTGCCTTGTTTCATCAGTGTTGGCCATTGTTCGAGTAAAATCTTCGAATCAATTCTTTAGAAATTACGAAGAAATGTTATTCGAATAACATCTGAAACGGATTATGAATTTATTCGAATAAAACATGTCCAACTCTGCCTCGTTCATTGCACGATCTCGACTTTTACACGCGTTTTTGGTCCCATTTAATGTAACGAGCGAAGCTTCTTTACTTATCGATTAACCGGTTTCGCGTTTTATTTATTTATTTATTTGCAATTAACGGGTAATCTCTTTGGTATAATGATAGAATACATACACGTATAATATCAGCGTGATATAACGATACAATTAACCTACATATGTATATTACAGAATATCAGAAAGTTTGCGTTGAAAGGTGTACACGTAGAGCAGACAAAAATCGATGAACAAATTAAATGATTCTATTGATCCTGACTGATCAATTTGAAACTGGATAGAATGTCGGGGAGCGTGACACTAAAATGTAAGATTTTACGCGCAGAGACCGTATGAAACGTCGCGTTTCGGCCTATTGTACAACGCAAAGAAGAAGGAGACACACCGGTGTCTCAGTCACGAGAAATCTTTGGCGCCTGGCCATGCGAACTATTACGGTAGCACCAACACGCTCTGCGATGATAATAATATAATAATGCACGTCACGTGGCGGCATAAATACAAATTCAACCATTTGCCGCGCTTTAGATCGCCGTGGTTCCTCGAAGTAGCATCTTTCACCGGTTGCAAACGACAAGAGAAGAACAGAGCAGCGTGACATTTCCACGTTCCTGCGAGCGAAATTATTTTTCAATAATCACAGTTTCGATTGTCGATCGCTCAACGTCGATATTTGGTTTACGCGCGTTCGGCTAAGGATAAGTGAACTTTTTCCCGCGCGACATTTATCGTTCCACTGCAGGGAACGGTGCAATACGTGTTACCTTTTAATTAATCTTTGCATCGGTAAACGAATAGAGCAAACTGCTTGTATTTGTTCGCAATAGCTCGTGGTAGAGGACTCGCTTGAAATTGTCAATAATAAAGTCCGATGAATTATGCAGAAAGGTAACCGCGCGGTCCATTTCTGTGTGAAGTTTTAATTCGATAGACGGTGCACAGTAACTTCAATTTTAATTTGCTTACGGATACAGACCCTTTGACATACAAAGCCGGTACAGAAGTAAGAGAAATATTGGACCGCAACGTAAATTCGTCCCGCTTTTTGCCGAAGGTTTTCAAAATTATCGAAACTCTGCGAGAGACGAAGCCTTGAATTATTAGAAACGCGCATAAAGATCATTGATTAAACGCGTACACAATTGATTGAACTTTCTTCTGAATTTGCACCTAGGACAAGTTTAAAAGGTTTCATAAAGCGGGACGAACGTATGTTGCAACTCAACAGATAGATTATAATTAGACTGCGGATTTCTATGCACTTGTGGGAAATTTAACTATGGTTAGAGAAAGCGCATAATGTATAAGAATATACAAGAACATTTAAAGTAAAATACATATTGTTTCATTTGGAGAGTAAAGCAACCCTCTACTTAAATTTCATTCCTTTTAAATTCGTTAATAAAAATACGTATTCGCAGTGTAATTATAATAGAATAATTTATTTTTTTTTTATTTGCCTCTTATCCTTTTCTTTTCTATCTCTTGCCGTTCTCTTATACATTTTAAAGGGTCTACATCCCTCAAATAAATAAGTAACTGCTAGAAATAGAAAAAAGAACGCGGTGGACCAATCTGCTGTTGTGCGACGCCTTTAAATATTAAGCAGCGCGACAAAGACAAGGGGGAAGGATAATAAATTATTAAAGAGAGGAAACGAATGTTTGCAGCTACCGTGGGACATGATCCACAAACGAGCAACGGGAATCAGTCGCAACAGCAGCTGCAAGGCGGTGGATGGAATGGAATTCCTGAAACGGCGCTGGTCTCGCGATCGATCAGAAGCAATGGCAGCAGCAACGGATGGAACCCGGTTACGTCGCCGTTTCAACAGCAACAGGAACAACAGCAACAGCTACAACAGCGGAGGCCGAAAGAAGTTAAATCTGGGGATCTGGGAGACGATGAAGACGGGAGTGGAGGGAGTGGAGGGCTGGAGGGGACGGACCCAGAGGAGAACAACTCTGTTCACCTCAAGAGACGGGTGGGACTCGTCAGTGGGGTGGCTCTAATCGTTGGTACCATGATAGGTAGCGATCTATACGATCACACTTGCGCTAAAATCTTATCTTAGGTATACGCAGAGTGTTCGCTGACTGTGATGCGGTCGAATAGGGGACGACTTTACGATGGGAAGAAAAGAAAAGTTGAACAAAGGAGGATAGTTTGAGAAAACACTAGTGAAACCCGTATAAATTTAAAGGGCTGTTGATACGTTTATTCGAAAGTTTGTTTAATCTCACATTGATATATCTGAAGCAGCTACTTTGCACTTATTAATACGGCGATAGGATTAACGAGAAACTTAAACTATAATAGAGTTAGAATTGGACATTCGAAGGAGGGTTAATTAACGTTGTCCTTTCGCGAAGAGTCGGCCTCTTTCGTTCTCGCACCACCTGGTACGGAACACCCTGCGCCTCTTAAAGCAAATCGGAGATAGTAAAGTTTGAAATTGTGTTTTGTTGCTGTTGGCGTTGGCGGGACGCGCACGAAACGACAGGTTCTGGAATATTCGTTTCGCCGTCAGGCCTTTTGGTTCGAACCGGCAGTATCGGAATCAGCTTCCTCGTATGGACAGCCTGCGGCATGTTGAGTTTGTGCGGCGCGCTAGCGTACGCCGAGTTGGGTACGATGAATACGAGCAGCGGCGCCGAGTACGCTTACTTTATGGACGCGTTCGGCGCGCCTCCTGCATTCCTGTTCTCGTGGGTCTCCACGTTGGTCTTGAAGCCGTCTCAGATGGCGATAATATGCCTCTCGTTCGCGCAGTACGCGGTGGAGGCCTTCGCGGCCGACTGCCCTCCACCCGAGGAAGTCGTGAAGATCGTTGCGCTGCTGGCGATCATCCTCATACTCTTAGTGAACTGTTACAGCGTTAATCTGGCCACAGGTGTACAGAACGCGTTCACCGCAGCCAAATTAATCGCTATACTCGTTGTAATTGCCGGTGGCTCTTACAAGCTGATACAGGGTAACACGCAGCACCTGAGGGGCGCTTTCGACACGATGCCCGGCGCCGAGCCCGTTAACATAGGCAGATTAGCCACGGCCTTTTACACCGGCTTGTGGGCCTACGACGGATGGAACAATCTCAACTACGTTACCGAAGAGATCAAAGATCCCTCGAAGAATCTTCCGCGCTCCATTATGATCGGTATACCCCTCGTCACTCTTTGCTACGCGCTTATAAACGTTTCCTACCTGGCCGTCATGTCGCCCACCGAGATGATCGAAAGCGAAGCCGTCGCAGTGGTAAGACAACGTTCCCTCCAACAAAACTTCTTCTCTCTATTGCAAGCCAAGAATTAGACCTCTTTCGCACGGCGATTCGCGAGTCGCGTACGATTCGCGCGCGATGGATACCAAGCGTGTAAGTACGTAGTAGCATCGACGAAGCATAGGATGGACTGTTCTTGTGTCGACCATTTCAACGGGCCAAGTGTACAATTTTTTTTTTATATAACTTCGGTCCATGTCTCTGAGCAGACGCGCACGTTTTTACGGTCTATCCTGCGGTTAGTCGATGACATTGCCAACGTTTCCCCTACGAATCGCCGGGTGAAATGAATCTTTAGAACACAGACACACTCGTCACGTTGCGCTCCCTCAATGGTTTCGATCGAATTCCGTTCTATTAAGGACTCGTAATGGTAACGTTTTGCAGACTTTCGGGAATCGGATTCTTGGCGTAATGGCATGGCTTATGCCGCTCTCGGTTGCGATCAGCACGTTCGGTTCCGCAAATGGTACTCTCTTTGCAGCAGGCAGACTCTGTTTCGCCGCGTCCCGAGAAGGCCATTTGTTAGACTGCCTCAGTTACGTGCACGTGCGACGCTTTACTCCAGCGCCAGGACTCATCTTTCACTCTATCGTTGCAGGTAACTCTATCTTTCCTCTCTTCGATCTCCCGTCACTGTAAATATGTCACGCTAATCGACCCTACGAAACGTGTCTACCTATGAATTAGGGGCGATGGTACTATCCGGAAACATAGATTCCCTGATCGATTTCTTTTCGTTCACCGCTTGGATCTTTTACGGCGGAGCGATGTTAGCTTTGCTGGTGATGCGAAGGACCAGACCGAATCATCCGCGACCGTACAAATGCCCGCTGATAATACCTGTCTTCGTACTTGGCATCTCTGCGTACCTGATCGTAGCGCCAATCATCGAAAAGCCTCAAATCGAATACCTGTACGCGGCTGGCTTCATATTAGCGGGCATGTTTGTCTACCTCCCGTTTGTTAAATACGGATATGTGCCGAAATTTATGGGTAAGTTCAGCCTCTCTACTCTAAACGTATGCCTTTACGCTACAGATTCTTACTTCGCGTGTTTTTAAACGCACGCGACACGCGTACCGCTCGTCCACCTGAACATCTTTCCAGATACGTTCGACTTTGTTCATCCTACTCGTAAGCGAAGTCAAGTATCTCGGAAACTGTAAGTTTTAGGGCAAATGTACCTGAATACTTTTATACTCGGAATACGTCATTCCATCGAAATCAGGGGGGAAAAGCTAGACATTTTATTTAAAAAGACAAGATTGATGTGCGTATTTCTTTATGCTTTCACATATAAAGAAACCATTTTTAGTATATTATGTACCTCCTTAAACCCTCCAACTTTCGTAAGCAACATTTTCGCGACCTGTTCGAAACAATACAGATACTCAGCTGGACGAGACAGTAGTAATAAATATTATTACATCTTGTCTTGAATTGTTGTACATCTCTTTTATGTTTAGCTAATATTATTAAGCCTACTTATTTAGACCCTGCGTGCACAGGTACTATAATAGGGAAAGAAGTTGCCATGGATTTGATCTTATTTTGGAGTATTGATCGAATCTTTTATTTGCCATTGCTGATCTAAAAGCGGGCTGCAAAATCCTTTGAATTTTATTTATCTATTTGCAGAAGGAGTGAATGCTTTCCTTCAGATGTTACTGGAGGTTGCACCTACCGCTGCAGCCTTTGATTGATCTAGACAGATACGAGGGAAAGAAGAAACACACGGTTCCTTGAAATGCCAAATCATTCCACTCCTGGCATGGTGAACGCGATACGAATATCTATTTTAAATATGAAAGAACAAAGATATGTATCCTATTATCGAAGCTCAAGGCTGGCCCGAAATGAATTCATAAATATATAAAAATATTATTTTATTACTTGTTATTCTTCATATATGATATATAATATACATAACAGATACATAAAAAACGCATTACTGTTAGAAGCAACTAGTTAACGTTGTAACTATTGAACAAAGTAACTAAAAAAAAAAGAAAAAAAAGAAGTATTTTAAATGTTCATCGTTCAAATTTCACTTTCTTTTACCCACTGGCTTCTTGGACACCTTTCCGTAAACCCCCAGCAAGCCGACGGAGCCCTTTTTCCGAGTTTTCGTCTTCGGTTTCTTCAAGCTTTTGTCGAGTCCCGAAACCAGCGTCGCGTCCGACTTTTGCGCTTCCCTTTTGCTTCTCCTTTCCTCTTTCAACTGTTTGTAGTTGACGCCTTTCTTCTTCGGAGGTTTCGCTCCTAAACTTATGGCCAGCGCGACTTCCGCCTTCTCCGCTTCCACTCCTTTGAATCCCGACATTCCGAACTTCATAACCTCGTACCTGACGCGCTTCATTTCCCGCTCCTGTTTCCTTTTAACGTCCTCGGGTTTGTTTTCGTCGTCGCTTCGAAGCTTGACGCTTTCTTTAGCTTCGACCGCTTTCGCGTTTTTCTTCTTTGGCTTTTTATAATCAAACAATACGAATTCCTTTGCGACATTCTGTTTCAATCTCGAGACTCGCGTTGCAACGAAGTCCGCCATTTATAGATCGCTAATGAGCTACTGGTTTGTTTAGTAGCAATCTAATTTTCTAAAAGATAGGTGCAAAACAAGTAGACGCGAAACATTTTTAAACTCGTGTTAATTACCTTCTATAAGTTTGATAAGGATAAGTTCGATAATTGATCCGCAAAGTACGAACGCGAGTCTGTTCATGAAAACGCACCGCTCGCGATTCGAAACGATCGTAGCGATCGCCTACTATAGTGCGTATAATTCATGGCGAACATAAGTTTCATAAAAACGTGGGAGATTTAATTATATTACAGAATGTTCGCCTATGATAATAAGTATTGGCATGGCGAGTAGCAGTCAAGGAACATCGAGTGATTAATGAACATTCAAAAATGCGGGTGGTACGCGTGCGATTCTTTCGCGACATAATTGGTAATAAATAATTATCTGAAACGAAATTGACAGTGAAAATTGTATATGAGAGTTGCTAAAGGTTCTGTCTAAACAAATCAACTGCAAAAGTTCATACATTAATCGCAGAGAACGAGTAATTAGTTAATTTTCTCGGTATCGCTATCCTTGTCGCACGGCAAGGGCGTGACGTCACGCCCCCCACCACCGTCCTCTATAAGAAGCTGCGCGCGGCGCGCGCCCGTCAGTATGCCGTTGGCAGCCGAAGGGGGAGGGTGTATCTCGTTCCGTCTTCAATTTTTCCATTTTCGTAATATTTTTTCATAGTTTAATATATTTTGCAGATTAGTAAATAATACATTTTCCGAGGAACTTCGGTAGATATTAATGCATGACCAGTTGCACGATATTTTTTGATCATTCTTGTCATTTCTTTCGAGTTCTCTCTTTTAAACAACTTTGGCTGCGTATAATAATTGTTTATTAATACATTTAACTGTGGGCGCAGGTTCCTTGGACCATCTGCTGGAAAAATACGGACGGGGCTAATAAAAAGATTGGGTTGTCTTGGCGAACGAATAGTGGGCAACTATAAACAATGACCGTAGCAGTCTCGGAGTCCAAGAGTGTGAGGCATCGAATTGTGGACGAGAGGTCAACGTTTCGGCTGCTTCTTCCAACCACTCGGCTTTACATTTCTAAGGGGAATTGTAACAAGGATCAATTAACAATATTCCCTGCCGCTGAGTGATCTGGGAAATTCTAAGGAGGGTTCAAAGTTGCCGGAGCAGAGGTGATCCTTGGCTTCCAGAGCGAGTAGAACAAAAGATGGGAAGGAGAACTCGGAGGAAACAGTTAGCGAACATTATTTAACGCGTTTGCACATTTGTAACTTGTCAAGCATATAAGTTATAGTTGTAAGATGTATTGTATAATAGGTTTACGTGAGTAGTCAAGAAAGTATGTCAACATTTTTGTAACTTACGCCACATGAAAAAGACTAAATAAAAAGCCAGTTAAAGATAATTCATTGATTACACATTTATTGACCTATCCAGCAATCCTAGAATGACCAGTCCGAATCCTTTAAAGAGAAGTATCGTGGAGGAACGTTGATAAAAAAGTTCCGAAGCGAGAAACTCTTAAACGAATAGTCCTACGCCCCATTAAATTAATTATAAGTTCGTAACTTGAAACATAAAGTTCCATCGCAACGTCATGTTAGAGCAAAGCTTTGCTGAACATCAAAAACTTCAGTAGTTCTTGGAAAATGACGTCATTTCTAGGGCGCGCAAAAATTCTTGGAAATGACGTCACCATGTCATGTTCGCCGGATACCTCCTCACACTTCATATTCGCCTAATACAAAATCGTCAAATCGGTCGAACGTTTATTGGGAAACCCGAGAAACTCAGGAATTCCTGGAAAATGACGTCATTTCCAAGACGCGCCGAAATTCTTGGAAATGACGTCATTTAGCATAAGCTCCGAATACCTCCTCGCACTTCATATTCGCCTAATACAAAGTCGCCAAATCAGCCGAAATTTTATTGGGAGAGCCGAGATACTCAGGAATTCCTGGAAAACGACGTCACTTCCAAGAATCGCCGAAATTCTTGGTAATGACGTCATTTAGCATAAGCTCCGGATACCTCCTCGCAACTTATATTCGCCTAATACAAAGTCGCCAAATCAGCCGAACGTTTGTCGAAAACCTAAGATACCCCGAAATTCCTGGAAAATGACGTCACTTCTCGGACGCGCCAAAATTCTCGGAAATGACGTCATACTCCTAAACCGTTGAATAGCTCTTTGCCACTCATATTCTCCTGATACAATGCTTCCAAATTTTTCGGGAAATTCCCGTGTCTTTGTATCAGGAGAATATAACATGTCAGGAGGTCGCCAAAAGCTTCGAGCTATGACGTCATTTCCAAGAATTTCGGCGATTCCAAGAAGTGACGTCATTTTCCAGGAATTACCGAGTTTCTTAGGTTTCCGAACAAACGTTCGGCCGATTTGGCGACTTTGTATTAGGCGAATATGATGTGCGAGGAGGTATCCGGAGTTTATGCTAAGTGACGTCATTTCCAAGAATTTCGGCCCGTCTTGGAACTGACGTCATTTTCCAGGAATTGCCGAGTTTCTCGTGATTGCGAGTATACGTTCGGCCGATTTGGCGACTTTGTATTAGGCGAATATGAAGTGTGAGGAGGTATTCGGAGTTTATGCTAAATGACGTCATTTCCAAGAATTTCGGCGCTTCCAAGAAATGACGTCAGTTTCCAGGAATTGCCGAGTTTCTCACGATTTCGAGTATACGTTCGGCCGATTTGGCGACTTTGTATTAGGCGAATATGAAATGTGAGGAGGTATCCGGCGAACATGGCAATGTGACGTCATTTCCAAGAATTTTTGCGCGTCCTAGAAGTGACGTCAAATTCCAGGAACTACGACTCGATACTTTGTCTCGTAAACTTACAACTAATTTAACCGTGATCAGGACTAATTTTAAGAGTTTCCCGTTTCGGAACTTTTTGATTAAAGTCCCTCCACGATACTACTCTGTAAGGGATTAGGATTGGTCATCGTAGGATCGCTGGACAGGTCAGTAAATGTTTAAACAAGTAGTTATCTTTATGTAGCTCTTTATTTAAACTTTCTGATAAAGTAGTAGTTACAAGAATGTCGAAATATTTTTACAAACTAATGATCCTTGCAATTTGGATTAATCCTTATTGATTTATAACAATATGTAATGCAATACGTTGTTACACTGTATTACACTATTTCTTACAAGCTACTCTTATAAACACGTTTACAATACGTCTTATAACTAAGGCTTAAGTAATGTGTAACAGAAGTATTTAAAGCAATGTCTACTAAATTATTCCTTCAAGTTTTGTATCGTTAATTCGCCTTTGCTTTAAATCCTCGTTGAATTGTGAAGCGCAATGGTTTATTAGTCCCGACTGTATCCAGCCAAGAGAAGGTCCGAGGAACCTGCACGCACAGTTGAATATATTAGTGAACAATTATTATACGTAACCAAAGATGATTACAAGAAAGAACCCGAAAAAGGTGACTAAAATGATCGAAAAGTATCGTGCAACTGGACATGCATTAGTATCTATCGAAGGAAGATAATTGGCTAAAATAAACAAAATTGAAGACGGAGCGCGAAACATCCTCCCCCTTCGACTGCCAGTGGCGTACTGACAGGCGCGCGCCGCGTGCTGCTTCTTATAGAGGGCGGTGGTGGGGGGCGTGACGTCACGCCCTTGCCGTGCGACAAGGATAGCAATACCGAGAAAATTAACTAATTACTCGTTCTCTGCGATTAGTTTATGAAATGTTGTGGTTGATTTGTATAAATAAAACATTTAGTAACTCTCGCGTGTAATTTTCAATGCCAATTTCGTTTCAGGTAATTATATATTAACAATTATGTCGTGAAAGAACCGTGCGTGTATCGCCGACGCTTCTGAATATTTATTACTTACTCGATTCTAGTTTACTGTCACTTATCCTGCCAATATCTATTATTCTAAACGAACATTACGTAAAATTGTAAAGTTCCTTCTCTACGTATTAGTTATACCAGTAGACGATTGACTATTTGTTTGGATTAGATTTCTTTCACGCGGAAGTCCATAGCTTGCGTGAAAAGTAGTGTTAAACGTTACGGAATAATGGAAATTATGATTAAGACAGGCGAAATACTTAATACTCTTAAAGATAAATGTAACAAACAAAGTGGTACACCTAATAAATTGCGAAATATAAAATTGAAGAGAGAGAGAGCGCGAAGCATCCTCCACCCGTGGCTGTCGGGAACCGACTGACCAGATGCGTGCGCAGCCGCCTGGTATAAAAGCCGTGACGTCACAACATGGCGCGCGCGCCTTGCTATGAGCAAGACCGCTACTTCTACTTCGCGAAAATTAACTATTTACGCTTTCCTTACGATTAATTTAACAACTTTTAGGGTTGAATGTTAAAGCTAGAACCTTCGGCAACATTTACGTATAATTTGTAGTAACAATTTTGTCTTATTCTATCAATTGTTAATTAATTATTAACAATTGTTTCACGAAAGATCTGCACTCGTATCTTTGATAATTACGACTGCGTAGAGTGAACATTTTTATGCATTAATAGTATGAACATTATATATTAAGTATTTAAAGTAAAGTGCGCATTATTATACTTAGAAAATAACGCAAACTTGTATTTAAGCTTTACTCTCTTGCGCGTCGCTTTAAAAATATGAATTCGCAGAAAAGTTCGCGGTCTACTTATGACTTTTCCCAAATCACACGATTTTCCTTTGCTAAATAAAATCGGAAAAAGTATGAAATTATACTTACATTTAAACGTACCTTCGTCTCGCATCGTCGAGTTTGTCTTCGTCGTAAATGACGCGCATCGGAGTATGCGTTGTAAAGTGAATAGCGTTTGCGTGTGTTAGGGTATCACAGTACTATAATACAACTACGCGTGTATGAACATGTACGTATGTATATATATATATAATATTAGAGTTTAAATATAACAATCGAATCGTTGCTTTACAAATGTTTAATGCTATAGGCCAGCTTGTAGGTGCAGTTTTCACGTTATAAAACAAGACTTTAATTATTATTATATATGTGCAATATACATAAAATCCTCTGGTTAATTATTTCTAACAGTCGTTTATGTATAATACAAATTATAAAAAAAAAAAACAATAAATAGCGGGAATGATTCAGTGTGCTTTGATAAAATAGCGGTAGACGAGCGTCGCCAGGACCCCGAGAGCGATAGGAATCAGCCACGACCTCCAAGAACCACTGCAATTGCCAATCATCACATCACGATGCAGCATCGACTATTTGCATATCATATATTATCAATATTAATAACATTGCAACTTTGGATAGCACAAATTTTCGTTTACGGAACAGGCGGCTATACATCGAAGGGAAACATGTAAACAAATTGTTGTTAAAAGTATTATCACACGTGATAGAGTTGCTGGTACAATTGAAGCCACGAATTCCAAGGCAACGCGGATCTACTTGCTAAAATTACATCTGAGAATACCTGAGAGTATATGAATATACCGTCGAAAAAAGTTAATTAAGAATTAAACGAAACGAAGAAAACATTGTTTTTCTGAATTAATTTTTTTCTGTCTTCAAATTCATGGCTTTGATTTCGCATCTTTTTGTAATTGTGCTATCCAACGAGTACAGGTAATGGAACAACAGGTGCAGCTGCTCTGTGAAAAACATGTTAGTAACAAAATCGTGTACCTGCAATACTTTGGTTAGTAACATATATACACGTGTGAGTGGCAATTAATATAAAAAGAAAGGCTATTATACCTAGAACTATCTTCTTCAGGTATTTCGGTTAAATCGCGATTCTTTTGCTCTGTTGTTTCCTCCTAAAATTATCGATTTATTTTACCCCTTGATCGTTATTACCGATCGTGATAGTACAATAATAGGGACCAAGATACAGCGAGCGTGTTTATTAATTGCAGTTTAGCTTGCAAAAATTTGCAGAATATGCATAGTATGCAAAGCTACATGAAATATTTCAAGTAACAAAGAAACAAATCTCTATTGAAGTCTCCTTCCCCTAATTGTCCCTGTAAAAATACCATACATCAAAATCTGCAGTCTACTTGTAACAAATGAACATATATAAATAATTGTTTTGAAGCAGCAATAGAACCAATATAATATTAGTTTTGTAGAACCAAAATGGAAGCTGAAGCCAATATAAATCAGAGCCTTTTTCTTCCATAACTGTTTCAATATTATTTCAGTTCTTTACCACCTTTTCATTGCTTATTAAAATGATGAAACCCTGCAATTGTAGATGGTTCTAAGTAATATAAAACTTATAGCTTTTTTAAGGTCTAAGGAGATCCCATTGCTCATGTATCATTGCTAGATTAATAATTTATACTTTTAGAAGTTTCTAATACCACACATATGGACTCAACGGTGAGAGGATTAAAACTGTTTAGCAAATCCCAATCGATGTTGTAACCATTTTCAATCTCTGCTATTATAGTTCAGCTTTGCAATGTATCTTGAAATCATGGTGCTGCAAACATTTGATTCTTCTCTATGCACGCGAACACGTGAACCGTTGCAAGTGATCTTACAATCTCGCCGATATCTCGGTCGCTATTATAGGAGCTGTATTAACAGGAACATGAACATACGTATTCCAACTCTCCAATTTTGTACTCATCCATCATATTCCTCGCGTCGGTCGAGTGGCCGATGTCCTCGAATGCTTCCGTGCAATCTTGTCCTCCGTTCTCCAACAGAATCTCCGTACCGCCGGGATGCTACGATATAGAAAAGCAACGCGTTGCGTTATCCCGTTCCCACGTAGAGGTGCGTGCTAACCATAAAGAAAGATAGCTGAAGATATATGTATATAATTACGCTGGAAAACTTGGTCACATCGTAGACTTTATTTTCGATGATCAACCACAGATCATCGGCGCTTGCATGCTTCGCGACTTCCACCCGGGTGTAAAGATTTTTATTCTTGGTATCAACAGTGGAAACGTCGGACGCCATGTTTTTCCTTCTGCAGTGGACAAAATTTTACTGCGTATTACGCGGATATCGTATATAATCTAGATATCACCGAGATGAATGAACGAAATATCGAAATTATTAGTAAAAATATGAAGCTACGATTGCGCTAGCTTTCGTTTCGAAAGTATGAATCACGGGAGAATCGTATCCCGTCGCCTAACCGTTAACTGCAATCGCAGCTACAGTCTGAATTCGATGAACCGGTTAAGTAGGCGATACTCATGAACTCCCATGCACGCTTATATTTGCGATAATAATTTCTATTGAAAAAACTGTAAATCTATGCGTAAACGTTATCGGTAACGTGTTTGCATCGTTAACAATGTATAGTCGATTCAGCGTGTTAAGGAAATAGGGAAATGTAACGATAAAATAGGAATACCTTATTAATAAATGATATATGTATGTATATACGGTCGAATACCTTCGGATAAATTAAACCCTAGAAAAGTTATTAGATATTATGTAATATACGCATTTATGGTATTTAATGTATCTACCTTACATTTAATTGCAACGAATAGCAGCTTCCTACTAATTGAAGATGTTTGTGGATACTGTTATAAGATTCCACTCAAGCGTAAATATGAAGTAAAAAATTGCTCGGTTAGATTTACGTAACATTTGCGATTACATTTTATCGCTTTTAAATTGATATTCAAAAGTTATACGTGTTGAGGCGGAGCCAATAGGAAATCACTGTTTCCGAGAACTAGAAATTAATATTTACGGACACTGGGAAAAAGTAGACTATTTTTTAGAATGAAAGCGGTTAACGCTGGCAAACGTGCCATGATAAATAATTGTTAATAGTTTATTGTACCAGTTCACCGAGGAATGTTGAGATTTTATGGAGTTTGGTTAATTCTGCAACTAATTATAAAATGACTCCGACCAATGCATTGCCAATATTAACTGCGATCAGTTTGTTAACAGTTTGCATAAAATGCGATTTTTCGATCACCTCAATGCTATCATCGGGAGTCCAAAAAATTGGTTCTGTAATAAATTATGGTCGATGTACCTTTGCAGAATGTTGTACAAACGAATACATTACCCCTGATATCGATAGTACGTATGCTAAACAAAAATTTATTTACTATTTGTATCAGAATAAGTAGGCTAATCTAATATAGTAAATCATTTTAGAGTTAGATGATATTCTAAGTAAAGAGCTTTATGGACAAAGCATTGCTCATCAAATAGTTATAAATGCTTTGCGTGGCCATTTAACTTCATCCAATCCACCAAAAGCTTTGGTCATGAGCTTTCATGGTCCACCTGGAACTGGCAAGACTTATCTTAGTAGCATGATAGCCAAATTGCTTTACAAGAATGGTGATAAAAGTAAATTTTACTACTTTTTTAATGGCCGTAATGATTTTCCTCTGCAAGAGAAAGTAAATGAATATAAGGTACATTTGTATTGTTACTACAAAGCAGCTGGATATACAGGGTGGACCACCTTAATTAGTCTTATTATTTGTGGACTGATCAACACTTTGTTTGTCATAGATTGTAAGATTCTAAAGGATCTTTGAACTGATGACTAGACTGAGAATTTATATGTATTTGTGGGAAACTTATGCATGTATAGAACACAAATGGTGTTCAATAAATAGTAGTTATTTAGATCTCATGCTTTTAGTTTCATTAGTGAAAATCTGAATTTGCATAAAGATCAACAGTCTAGTAATGATTTAAATTATTTGGCCAGATTCATTGAATCTATCATAATAATCATGGTGTTAACACCACATTTTATTACTTACTTATTTTTTTTTTTTATAGATCTACCAAGGCAGTCAAAATGACCCATCTGCAATTGTTTATAAAAATAGTATAAATTTACAGCACTGCATCTTTTAAGATTTAAATAAAGAGTCACTTCACACTCTAAATAAAACAGTACCCGTTTTATTTTTCATATCTTGTAGCCATTGCATATTTAAATTTTCCATGAGTGCATAAAAATTCGTAGTAATAAAAAAAATGTTAATCTATCGATAATAAAAATAATAGTTAGTCCACCCGATATACGCAAGATTGTACAAACTTAAACAAAATGATGGATAACAAATTAATTTATACTATACAGGAGGAATTGTACAAAACTATCATTAACAGTTTACAAGCTTGCGAAAGATCGATGTTTGTATTCGACGAGGTGGATAAAATGCCGGAAGGTTTATTAAACGTTCTCGTTCCTTTTCTGGATTACAATGCGTGGATCAAATCGTGGAGATCTATGGGCAACACCATAGACACTAGGAAAGCGATTTACATATTCTTATCTAACACGGGCAGTTCGCGAATTACGCAACACTTGCTATCATTGTGGGAGCAAGGTAAACACAGAAGTAAAGCTGGACTGCAAGATTTCGAGCATTTAATAAGCGTCGGGGCATTTAACGAGAAGGGTGGTTTTTATCATAGCGATGTAATAGACTCCAGCGTTATAGACCATTACGTGCCTTTCTTGCCGCTCGAAGAAACCCATGTGAAAAAATGTTTAGAAAGAGCTTTTACAAATAGAGGAGAGCATCCTACTAGCGAGATGATGGAAGAGGGATTGTCGTACGTGATATTTGGACCACCTCCTCATAATCTTTTCGCGATCGCTGGATGCAAAAGGCTGGAACAGAAAGTGGCTTCTATTATATTCGCTAATAAGAAAAAATCGCGGTCCGAAGAATTGTAAATATGCAGTCAGTCGCAAAAATCTACGCGCATTGTTAAATTTTCAATATTTAAAGAAGCGCAAGGGTTTCGATCGTTTTTGAAGCCAGGCGGATGGCGGATTGTTAAAAGTGGCGATATCTTTTTAGATTTATTTACGATAAGTTATTTAAATTTGAAACGCGTACATAGACTTCTGCGACTGACTGTACACAAGCGTTATCCGTTTTAGTTATGTTAATATTTCAATAAGATCTAAATTTTATTGATTACTCTTATTGGCACAATCAGGAAATGCGTAACAGTTAAAAAAATAGTACAATTAATTTGTTACAATAATACACAGCGATTATTTATATCTTTACGTGTGTGTCTGTCTGCGTGTGTTTGTGCGCGCGCGCGCGTGTATGTTTGTATGTTTATTATTTAATTAAGAAATATGTAGCTAGATTTTTTTATCATTAACAGTACAGAATTACAGTATATACAATTGAGGTTTGGCAATTGACTTTAAAACACGGTCGTAAAGAGCAAAGCTGTCTAGGAAGTATAAACATTTGGCAATGCGCTTAGGGTTTCTCCGAATGCGATTTTAAAATATACAGGAGTTAGACAACTTTAATCTTTATGACTTTTTTATCAACTTTATATTCGTACTGTTATATTGTACCGAAAAATAATTATAATTCTTTCCGTCTGTCTATACAAGTAGCTAAATATATTTGTTTTTATGCGCTCGGTTCCCGTATACGAATATGTGTACTTTCTATTTATAATAATTGCGATACAGTACAACCTCAAATAAAGAGAACAACAAAGTAACCGTGTACGTTTGTAACGATTAGACTGCGAATTTTTGTGCAAACTTACATTTTTACTAACGGAATTAAACAACTGGAAGGCAAGTGGAGGATTAATACAATAATCTATACTTCGCTCGAAATATTTTTGCACACTAGGCGAATTCATTGAAATTCCCTATAAACGCATAAAAATCCGCAGTCTAACGATGATAGTGATGTGTGCGAAGATGGGATCTTTCTATATTTTATATAATGTAAAAATGCGCTACGTTAATAGTTTAGTTTTCTCTCTCTCTGTGTTCTCCGTTGAGGAGTCTTTTTAATAAAATATTATGATTGCACGATGACGCGGATTAACGTGTAAAATATTATTCTTCATATCTCGCTCGTCGTGCTATCACATCAACAAAGTATCTAACTGTGATGTAGTTTATAGTAATTTTTCCTCGACGTATTCCTTTGGAAAAAATCCTACTTGATCTCCTATCTTCCCTTTCCACCATCCTTTGGCGTCGCCTTCTTTGCTTAACACCACAACCGTGCAACCCCGCCGTAGGCTCAGCTGATTCCGTTCTCCTCCGTGAAAATCGAACAACGCTGTGGCCAGCACGCGTCTGTACGGCCACAACAAGCGTTGATCCAGCTTCTCGAAATTCTCCGACAACGACGCTCGCTCGTAATATTCAACCAGTTCAACTACACTTTTAAAGAAACGAGATTCACTGAGATAATATACATCGGCACCATCCACGTCGCGTTTAAATACTCTTATATGTTTCACCGCTCCATCTGCCCTGTAACATTCGTTCAATATACGTTTAACACTTTGCGATCCGCGATTCATCCAAAGATACTTGGCTAACGTGTTTTAATTGTTCGAAGGTAGAATACGTACTTAGCCACGATTATTTGGTTTATTTTCTTTTTATATAAATTTTCATATCGATAAACTATTAACGCTAGGGTATCCGAAAACACCTATAGCAAAGTTCAATTTTTCTTTACGTATTAACACTTTGGAACTTGTATGGTAAGACATTAATACGTTTACCGTCCTTTAATAAATCAAAAATATAGTATATGAAATGCTTACTTGATGCTAAGAGCGTAATTCGTTTCGTATTCTAAACGCGGCTGTCCCGCGGGCCTTACTCGCAGCATGTAGGTACCATCTTCGCGAGATTCTAATTTATTCGACGCCGTATCGCGTCCCATTTCTCCCACGAACCACAATTTTACCGAAAGAGCACGTTCGCATGGAAGAGGCGGCGGAGGTGGAGGAGGTGGCGGAATCGGCAAACACCGGCCCGAATGTGCGATGCATTGCTTGTGAACCGCATGGCGACACACTTCGCATCGGTATCCCTATTTCAACCAGCCATTCAGTAACAAATTCACCTTACAACATTTAATATTTAACGCATTTTCTACGAGCAAAGTTGTACCTGAAAAATTCGCCCCTTTAAGAACTTGCGACATTGTTGGCAGCTACGCGGAATATCGAATGTTGTGAGTTTAAATTTGTGATTTGTGTTGCGACACGCAGCCGGATTAACATTATCCATCGCGTCTTGCAACGCTTTGATCCACATCTGCTTCTGTTCTTCCGTTCTCGCGTGCAAAGTGTACGCTGTGTATTCTCGCTTGTGGACCAGTAGCCACTGGTAGGACCACCGAGTGTCTCTGCCGATTATTCGTCTTCCGGTATGATCTTCCAACCGATAGTCGTCTAAGCGTAAAGTTTCGCGATAGCAATATTGCTCCCCCCTGCCTGCTTTACAAATTAATACTACTTGTTCGAAAACAAACGCGTACCGGGCCCTTAACCGTTGATCACCGTGTGCTTTTACCTGTAACGTTAAAGGAAAGGTCCCTTATGTTGCATTTGTTGCCCTTAAACTAAGACAAGGGGCTAATCATACCCTATAAAGATTACGAGTGTCCCTATATGGTTTTCTACGTATTTAAATTCTCCATAAATGCATTAACATTCGCAATCGATCAATCGTAAAATCAATTAAAATCGCTTGATTTCGTACTGTGTAAAGAAGAATCTACAGTGAACTTTTCCAAAAAAAGAACCAGCGTTCGGTAAATCTGACTTTGAATAGAAGCATACCTTGAGCTCACCATCCCTAAGTAGTCGTCCAAAATCTTTTAATTGCGCATCTTCCGGGACGTCCCAATCGATTATCGACGCCTGAATATCTTTTATAATGTTTAACGTGTCCGAATCCCGTTTTACTTCGTTAATATATTGCGCTATGTCGACCATTACTTCTCTAGCTTTTCCAAGCTGGCGTCTATCCTCCTGCCAATCGCACGGAGTTTCTTCTACTAGTTTGTCGAGTAACAAGTGATATTTTAGTACTCTTTGCATTGGAACAGACAATATATCACCCAATTTAAATTTTCCATTATTCGCTTCCTGTTGACACCTCTGCAATTAACCCTTTCATTAAGGCTTGCTGGAGTATCGATATCGGATTAAAAGTGAATGATTCAACACGTACAATAACTTCTTGATTAACTAATTTGTTACGTGCGCACGCTTCCTGTAGCGTGCTTTGAGCAAGGGTAAGATTCGCGCAATAATCGCCGTAAATGAGAAACTTCTCTCGCCAGTCGAGGAAAACTTGCGCCAAAGCGGCGCCGGTTCTCGCTTTTCGAATCTGACTGTGAAACCCCGCGTGAATTTCTGCCAGCTCTTTTATGCCGAAAAAAATACGCGCGGAGTCCTCGGGTCGTAGTAACGAAGAGAGCGGCCTAGCGAAATGTTTAAGTAGACTGTTAAGGACATCCGAGTAATTTCGTTCCGTTTCAACGAGTTCCTGAATCACATAGTCCCTTTTCTCTCCTCCGGAGATCGCACCGTCCTGTTGTACAAGAAATCGATTAGAAATCGCATCGCGCGGCATGATACCGAACACAAAATACTATAAAGCACAATGAAATCAATTACTAGCGGCGTGATTTGTAATTTGAAGACGCTACTGATATGTACAGTACTGGGCGAATTAATGCGAACGCAGCAACTATTTGAAATTTTTACGAATTCCTACGTTTTTCCATGCTACTGTGTTTTGCGACCAATCTTCATATTAAACCTGAATTACTAGTATCGATTGAAAAAATCATGAACAGTGGGTGTATGGAGAATGCTTGGAAGTATGCTTTTAACTAATGCCAGTCCAATTCTTGAAGACGTATATATACGTTCATAGTAGCGAAAGGGTTAAAAGCTTCACTGCAAACCACAGTCCAATTTCTATACTGTGAGGCCGATGTATATATTTATTATTATATTTCTATTTAACCCGTGTTTACGTTAATTTGCGCAATACTGTATTTCTGGGAAGGAACCGAAATATTTAACGACCTGTGCTACAGATGGAGGAGGCGGCAAATTTAGACTACAAAGGTCCTGGTAGATCTCCTCGCTTTGAGCATGGCTGCAGAATGCTCCGTATCCGTCTTCCTCTCCAACTGGATCTTCGTTGTCCCCTCCTCCACCTGCTTCATCTCCTTCCCTTCTTCTAAATCTTCTGCGACGACCTTCATCCTCACGGCTTTAGCATAAAAATATGAACAGCCATGCACTATTCATGCGTGAAAAAAATAAAATTTCTTGCCAACTTAAACTATTTGTAGCGACAATAAATATCGTTACTAACGGTAAATTATAAATATAAAGTATAATTTAGCACACAAAGTTTCCAAAGAGCGAATGCAGAATAAACTTTAACAATAGTGCCAGTATCACTGTACCGAATCAGTT
This sequence comes from Eucera pruinosa, assembly GCA_028830335.1. Lineage (NCBI taxonomy): Eukaryota > Metazoa > Arthropoda > Insecta > Hymenoptera > Apidae > Eucera > Eucera pruinosa. The sequence continues at coordinate 19,762,737 of JAMYCR010000007.1, forward strand.
CTATTTTATACAACGAATAACTTTCATTCGTGTCTCGTTAATATAAGGCTCAATATAGTGTTCCGCAATAATGGAATACAGTGATGTGTGGTACTTTTACAACGAAAAGTTAAAACTTTGACATTGCAAACGACAGATACCTTCTCGGCGGAAGGCCAGTCGTGCTGAGAATTACTCGGGAAGCAGAGTAATTCTTGATATACTTGGCATTCATCTACATCCATACCCTTAGGTTTTATGGTAAATGTCCCCACTCCTGTTGTGGGACTAAACCCATTGATAGAAGTTAGTATAATATACGTCTTTTCTCTATGTAAATTCTTATAACAATTCTACTGCAATACTACTAACTAAATCAGAGACTTTTGGTCTGCTTAGAAATTACACGTAATAGTTAAAACAAAAGATAATGTTATACATATGACCAGTAAATAAACTTAGGACAGGTATTATAGCTTTTATTATGTAGTGTAATAATCTTAAAATGATCGGTACATCACAAGCATCGTTAATAATAGTATCAGTCATTGTACGGATTATTTCGTTCGCGGATGCAAATGGCTGAAATTTATTTCGGTATTTATATTGAATACTATAAATGACTGTGGAAGCAGTAAAAAGAAAGGAACGAATATACATTACCACCCAATACTTGAAAAAAAAAAAAAAAACATCGCTCGTGTATTACTATAATTGTAGAAAAGTTTAAATACTCACCCTGCACCTGTGCTTTGTAGATCCTTATAAATATCCCTCTGCGATCTACCTTGTCCTATAGTAAAACCGCTGCAACGAATATAGTTTCTCAGATGACAAAGGAATCGATTTACGAGCGAAAGATTGCACGACAATAGATTACTTACGGAATACCCTTACGTCTTAAACGAGAACACTTCGATAAAGCCGACAAAGTGCATAGTACGCGATGAAAATCCGATAGATCGAACAGCATCAACGGTTCGAACAGATCCGAATTACCTAGGCCGAACGTGGTTGAACACGCCGTTAGAAATACTTTTATATTTCTCAGACATAAAAACTGAGCCATTTGGGGTTTTTGGTTTACATCCTTCATGTCTATGCAGCCAGGATCCACCATATTTAAAAGATTACAAAGCAACACGCCGTCCCTTAAAGTATACGCGAAGTCGAGTGCTCTTGCTTCTGGCCAATTCGCTTTGTGATCGGCTCTTAAAGCGCCGCATCTCGTTAACCATTTGGCGCATTCGTGCCAACCGTTTTCATTATCGGAGTCACTTTCTATTCTGCTCATTTTTTCTATCTTTCTCTTAACACGAAATACTAAAATCTTACAATAGGAATTTTCCTTAATGTAGAATGCATTAGGCCATAGATGGATTTCCTTAGGCTAAGTAGCTGCAAAAAGATGGGAGTACAATTAAAGATAACATGAACAAATTGAAGCTATAGTCAGTTGCAAAAGTCTACATACACTTCCAAATCTGAAATATTTAAGAGGAATTTCGACCACCTTGACAATAGCAATTTATTCTTGAAATAAAGCTAGACGGATTATTAATGAATACCGATGTTTCTCCTATTTGTTTACAACAAAATGTATGTAAACAGAAAATACGATTTTATACAAAATTTATTATTATAATTGTATTTGTACTTTGTTAGATCCTCTGATACATCTGTGATATCCTACAATTTGTTTAGCACAAATAAAGTTACAATCTATGCTGCTTTCATTTTCATTTATTTATATTATTTAAACACTGTATTCTAAAAGGGATTTTATCCCATTAAGAAATCATTATTATTATTCTTGATCTGAACAAATATTGTTCCTATTTAGGCCACTTAAAATACAATAATTAATGGATAATCTGTAATTAAAACCACAGACAACTTTCTCCACTAGACAACACTAAATGATCAAATGTTTCAATAACAAGGTAGCAAGAAGCCTAAAAGAATTACTTGCATGGGTTCATTACAAAAATATTCATGAAACATGTGGTTATCATATGATAAAATACGTGCTAAATTATTTACTAAAATGTTAATGTGCACATATCATCTTTAAGTGTTTCTAAAGTACAGTCAGATGCAAAAGTTTATGTACACCTCTAAAACTCTCAAATATTTAAACAAAGACAAGAGTTTTGATTGCTTCGAGGACATCAATTTAGTTATCAATTATACAATGCACATTATCAAAAACCAGTGATGCCTTTTCATCACATATACGTCAAAAACTCAATTTCATAAAAGCTACATGCATGAATACAAGTACCCAAATCTGATTGTTGCAACTATGTTTATACTTTGTTGGATCTTCTGATGCATCTGTGAGGTTCTACAATTTGTTTAGCATGAATCAAATTACATTCTGGATACTTTTAGGAGTAACTCTATTCGTGCAACTAATGATACTCTTTTTATGTAAGTTGTTCCTAAGCATCTTAATTGCTTGTAATTTTATACTTTACATTCCCTAGAATATATTAGGTCATCCCATAAATAATGTCGTTTCTTGAGTTCACTTTAAGTGCAAGATGATAATACTTACCATTTGTTTTTAATCATCGATGTACAGATCATTGCTTTCTTATGATTTTTTCCATTTCTCAGCAGACTTCTCGCATTTCTTCCTCTTCTCGTAAAATGACGAATACGCTTACTTAAAGAAATCCAAGAAACGACATTACTCATGGAAAGACATGATATTAATGATAAAAGTTTCAAATATGTATGCAGACTTCTGTGATTGACTGTATCTTTACGAACTCTCCGAATAATCGTAATATATCTCGGTGCGCGTGTTATTAAAGTGTATGAGATACCTTCGTTCGACGAGGAATCTACAAATCGTTCTTTCGTTCTTCTGTCAGTGTTAAGAATAATCTGCAATAGGTTCTAGAAAAGAACTCATTATTGTGTTCCGTGTCGGTTCTTTCTAGGTAGCTGAACGGAATCCGTAGTACCGGCTGAAATGGTTCGCTGGCAGTGTCATTGCTCGGAATGCATCTCGCCGATGTTGCAACTTTAACACGCGGTTATTACTTCGCACGATATGCCCTGTTTTCTCATTGTAATATTATGACGTTCGGCCCGCTGCAACTTACAATCGCCATATTGCTAGTTCACTGCAGTCGATCATATCATAAATCTCGCTGCAACTTTCGTCTCGATGATCTAGCCCTAGATGGAGCCAAACGTCGGTGCAGCTGCACTTTGCATTTCAAATTTTACAAATTCACGTTTACGCGTTTAACAATTCACTAATTAAGGATAGATCATCCATTCATGGGAAACATCATAACGTGCATACCTGGTCAGACTTAGATCAAACTTATATAAAAAATTGTACAAAAGTTCACCAAATCGAATACGCGAAGTTGTATGAAATAAGAGGGATGTTTATTCATTATTAACATTGGGAAAAAGGTGATATCTACTTCTGAATAGTTATATATATATATTTTTTTAATTACCAAAGATAGTGTCTTGTATCGTCTTCCAAGCGAACATGTATTCGTTTGATTTCACGTGGACATTTGTTGCAATATTTGTTTAATTTAAGAATGTATCGGTTAACAATAAATAGTTTTATTTCGCATGCTATGTTCTTTGATATAAATGATTGAATGTATAATACGAATCATTTTATAAGAGAATAAATAGTCTCATCATATACTTCGTCGATGGTTTAACTCATCAACCCTTTGATTGCAGTGAGCGATTTTCAACATGATACTTAGACTTTACAATTTGATTAAGAACAATTTTCAATTGGATTTAGGAAGAGATTTATTTGAATTTTCAGAGAGAATTGCGGGGATAATGATATCCCGATCTGGAATTACGAGTGGTATTTAAACGATTAATAATATTTAAGCCTGTAATTACATATGTTTACCGTATAATTATTATCAGTGAACTGCAAATTTGTATGTGTTTATCGGATATTTAAATATAGAAAAAGACGGAGAACGCATTCAATATGCAAAAAGATACACAGTAGTCAAAGCAAAGTAAAAATTATTGCATTTCGAGGTGAAACAACCCTCTAATTAAATCCCATCCCTTCCATAAAGTTAACAAAAATATTAATTTGCATAAAAATTTGCAGCCTAATAATTACAAGCTACGCGTACGTTCATGTAGTTTTATCCGATAATAATCCGTTATATAAATAAAGACAAAAGCTGCATATTTGAAGGATTTTATTCATCGCCGCAAACGCGATGAATGGCACTGTTTAAAAGTGAACGCATCGGTCAGCCAGCCAATAGGCTGAATAAAGTCCAGTGACGTAAGACACGATGTTTCATTTATGGTTCTGGTTATATCCTTATGGTTGTTCGGATATCTCTTCAGTGCGTTGGTCGCAATGGCCGTGGTGCTACTTAAAAGGCTGTCGAGTCGCGTTACATTTTACTGCTGATCATTGTAGATCACGGTACGCGCACGAATACATTACGGGGACTCGAGACATGGATAAAAAAAAGTTGATTCTTTTTTAGTACGTAACAAGAATACGAAGGCTAGGAAACGGAAGGCGAAATATATGGACTTGGAATCGTGGATCAGCCTCAAATAGAAGTAAGTGTCTAAAAATATTGACTTCTTTCATAAACGGAAACATTAACTCTTTTACTGTTGATCACGTATTTACACGGTACGAGCACTTCTAAAAGTATAAATCATTAATCCAGCAATGATGTTGAGTTGTAATACATATGTGCCACGTTATGCTATAATATAAAAATTGTTTCATCTTGAAATATTACAGAATATATACAGGATGTTCGCGGGAATACTAGCCAGCACTTTTTTCGGAAATAGCAAGTGTATCAAAAAAAAATGAAAGGGGAAGAAGTTTTATTGTTTCTTATGAGCGACACGATAGTGTGTATCAATTTCTTCTATTTGCAATAACTTTCCAGAAACAAAGGTATCTTCCATTTTTTTAAATGGAACGCTACATATGTTTTTATACCATTTGAAAGCATGCATCGAGACGAGCTCAACCATGTTCCATACTATGGCATTCAGGGTCATACAAAAGTTATGAGTTCAGGAGTTAAAGAAACATTTGGAATATTTGCCGGTATTTTTTAACTGATAACACTGCGTAGCTCGTTCATTTGTATCGTTATTGACTGCCAGAGTGTTTACTTTTGTTATTAACGAAACAAGCCGAATTCAGTCTTATCTCGTAAATCGTTCTGTGATTGTGTTGCAATGTATCGTTACTCGATCGAAAAAAAGTGTTGGCTAGTATTCCCGCGAACACCCTGTATATAAAGTGGCGAAAAGCTTCATCGAAGTTTTACCTTATAAAAAATTGCCGAATACTTCTCACTCTTATTAGAACGTTTTACTCGAGTCACTCCCCATAAGTTTCGTACAATTTTGTGCGCGGGCGAATATCGTATTATTGTAAAATTGATTAATATCGTGCGTTTAATAAGCAAAGCGAATAAACGGGAAATATTTTCGTTCCCCTGACGTTTCCGAACAATTTTCATCGTTTCGCGGTACCCTTTTGTTATGCCCGCCATAATTTGCATGAACGAAAAGAGTTTCGTATCCAGTGGTCAGAAAAACTATCGGCACAGCGGTGTATTTTTGTATCAAGGTACTGTTATGCTCGATTAGCTTCGACTGTATTAAATTAGCTATCGTTTAAATGGTAGTTTAATGCGACCACAACTATTATTCGGTTCGGTTGGATAGCTAATTAAGCGGAATAAAAATATAGCGGCGTGCGAATGCTTTTTTGTAACCACTGTATATTTGCAGGGACAAAAGAGTGTCGGTCGTACGGCGCAAGCGAAACGGAATTAGAGCGCGGAAGGTTTTAATCGGTGTTTGAAAATCCGATCGCCGGATAGGAGAAGGAATCTGAATTTAAATTTAATTAAAACAATCTTGATCGAAAATAAGATAAAACCGAAGCTGCTGTATATAACGCTTAATGGCGCGTGTAATTTTAATGCAAAACGGGTTCTCCGCATCATCGTACTATTTTAAAAGTCCGCTATGATTTCATTTTATGAATAATACCATTATCGTGCAGCGCGTCGCTTAAGCGTGACTTCTCATTTCGTTTCACGTGTATCTACGATGCTGCACGTTAGAGGTACAACAATAGTGTCAAGTTAACACGTTGCCGACTGCGGATCTTCATGTAAATTCAAATCTTCATAAGCATAGCTGAAGGAATGGAATTAAAGCGGGCATTAATTTCACCCCCTAAACATCGTAACGAATTCCCCAATTTTTATATTTGGTGCATTTTTGGGGGTACATTTAAACGTATGAAATTCCATAAAAATCTGCAGTCTAACAATAAAGACGTTTAGTTAAGTCTATTGCATTATTACACGTCTTAAAATAATAAAATCGTAAAGGGAACTGTATACGTTTTGTTACGTTTGTTATCATGTTCGATCGGTTAAAAAAATAGCATAAACATCCGGAGTCTAATCAGTAGAATATGATAATCTAGTAACGAATCATTATTATGAAATATTTTACGATAAGGTACTTAAATGCTTAGCTAATGATACCCAAAATACGGAGAGGCCGAAGAGAAAGTTTACGATAAGAAAGTTTCTCTTTCACACAAATTCTTTTTCCTCTGTTTATTTCAGTAAATCGTCATGCGAGTTCTGCTTTACGCGGTTGCATTGTTTATCGTGTGCATCGTTGCACGTGGTAGGGCGTCCAACAAATTGCAATGTAAAGACGAAAACAATGCGTCGGTGGATTGGTAAGTGTTTGCGCAGCTGCTTTCATTTGACTTTCATATCATTTTTGGCGTAATCATCGCCGGTAGTTTTAGTGTTAAAAACAACTCTAACTGTAAACATGAAATACTGCTGCTTTAGGTACGTGCTTTATAAATTGCCGAAAGTACAAACGAGTAGTAATCCTCTGATTAGAGAAGGTCTCGCTTATCTGTACATAACGAACGTAACCATTGGAACCGGTTGGCAATTGTCCACTAGGACCATCGGTTCGAACAATTCCATCCCTGGAATCACATTAGCGCCTCTTTACAGTCGCGTAAGCGTTTAACAAATGCTAATTGCTAGTTTGATTTTTTAGCAATAATTAGGCTCTCTAGTTTGCAGTCTAGTTATGTTCGATGCGTGCAAAAGTTTTCATGATTTCGATCGTAAACGAATAAATTGCGTTTTGTTGTCAACAATCGTTAGCCTATTATTTTCGATAACTTTTGTAAATTATTCCGCGAGCAGTTGGATTTCTCTATCATAAAAAAACTCATCATTTCTCTTTAAATAGGACTTAGCTTATCGCACAATCGGTTGAAAGCAATTAAAATTTTTGCGTTATACTTCTACTTTTGTATCTTCGTAATATTCAGTGATATTACTTATTAGCTGAGTGAAAAGTTTTGATAAATTGCATACAAAACCACGTCTCATTATTATTTGGAAATTTAGGTAATCTTTATTACGAGAAAATGCGATTACTGTTAGAATGACAGTCAAAGTTATTATAGCTATAAATGATAGCAATTCTCTAATCGATTGAGTAAATTATTCCGAGTATAACAATATAATTATTTACGATCGAATTCCTCAAAACTTTTGCACGCATCTAACATTAATACAAATTAATTCTGAACCTTCAGGACTTCGTAAGATTTAATAATTATGCGCAAAAATTCCCATACAGTTCTAATATTAAAAATCTTCAACGTCTCCACATTTACCAAGCAATTTCGATTTGATAAAAATGCCATGCGTTAAAAAGTAAAGGTTCTGAATTACCTTGTAGACATAATAACTAAACGAATCTTCTATCGTAACTAAAGATGCTAGACGTTGATTGCTGTGCATTATCGAAAAGTGATTATTACGATATCTTATCGTGTAGGGTAACGAAAACAAAACCTTGTGGAATTTGTATAACGACAGCCCGCCGGACGCGTCTAATGCTGCGACCTATGGTCACACAAAGGGGGTTGCGATGGTAGATAGCGAGCAAGGCTTTTGGTTAATTCATAGCGTTCCAAATTTCCCCCCAGTTCCCAAAGCTGGTGAGCAAACGCGGCCGTTAAAAAAGGAAAATATAACAATCACAGGCACGTACAGTTATCCGGAAACTGGAACGCATTACGGGCAAAGTTTCCTATGCGTTTCCCTCGGAGGCGATCAGTTCAATCTTGTCGGCGAGCAATTAATGCACAATGAAATAGCGGTGTACGCGAAAAATATTCCCAACAGTCTCGCTCAATTGTATCCGCTATTCACGAACGCGACCAATCAACGTCGCTTTAAAAATCCGCCCTACACTCACAAGGCTCATATAACATCTTTGGGATCCGTCGAATTCACTTCGTTCGCTAAGAGCGGAAAATGGGGAAAAGGTAATGCAATATATATATTTATTAATCTCAGCGATTGCAAGGCAGGAGATAGACTTGCTTTTCATCTAGCTTTACCCTTACTTACTATTACCACTCACCCAGACACACATAACGTATGTTTATTTATTTATTTACACCCTAACTTACACCTAATATCCTTTCGTTTCTATCGATCTCATTTTCTTATCTACATTCCTTAATCGATTTGCATACTGTCCTCTCCAACACCTCTTCTAACGTAACAACCCCATTATCTATCACATCACACCGAAAACGTAATGCAATGATTAGACGAATAAAAGGGAGTCGCATATGAAGAAGTTCAAGAAGCTCCGTTATAGAGTACAGAGATTTATACCACGCAATGTTCAATTTCAGATTTATACGCCGATTTCGTTGCACCGCAATTGCAGTCAGATTTATACGTTCAGTCTTGGTTGAACGGTCGAGGGAAGCTACCGTCAACTTGTTCTGGTAGAAAGTAATACGTATTGATTTTAGATTTCTGCCGCAGTCGCCCTGTATTTTCGCTTCCTTGCTTTTACAAATTGGTCAATTTTTGTAGGGTCTACAACGTTAAAACACTCCAATCCGAGGCGGCCAATATAGATTTTACCAGTAGTCGCGATCATTCCAAATGGGCCATTACAGTCAGCAGAAAGTCGTCCAACAGTTGGGTTTGCGTTGGCGATATCAACAGAGCCGTAAATATACTCCACTCATATTAAATCATAGTTTTTAAGTGAAAACAAGAGTAGGAAAAAGTTGGAGAAAAAACGATACAATAACTTTTGCACGTACAGTGAATAATCAAATTATTATCCCCTACTAAATTCGAAGAAGAATGGAATAGAAAAGCTATTGCTATGTTTTTAACAATACATAATAAAAAGTCCAGGGTTGTTTAACCCGTAAAGAACAACAATATTGGGAATAACGATAGGAATAAAAGTAGCAGCATTTGCAGAAGCTACACAATTAAATATCATGCTTTGTCCAACTTTTCTTTCCAGAATGCTAATAATATGTTTCTGTTTAGGATACACAGTATTCCCGTGGCGGAGGAACCGTGTGTTTTAAGGACTCTCTGTTGTGGAATGATTATCGCAACGTTATAAATGACATAGAGCCTTGTCCACGTAAATGACGAAGGTTTCAATAAAAGTATTCAATTATTCAATCAGGTTATTAGTTTTTTACGAGGGTAACAATGAATGTTTTTGTTATACACGTGATTCCTAGACTGCGGATTTTTATGTAACTTTGTATTTTTTTGATATAAAATTGAAGAGACCTAAATAAGGGATAAATAAGTGCATAAAAATCTGCAGTCTAGTGAGTAGTGATAGTGCGTATTGCATACGCACGAAGAACAGATAATAAATCTTCTCAAGTACAAGAATGTTATTGTGAATTGCAACGAAAATTATAAAACAGAAATAAAACGTAAGGCGAATCATCTGTAATTCAACGATACCAATTAAAGTATTAACTGTATTGAAGTGTTATTGAAGTATGTTGCGTCGCGGTCTAGCACGTGAATGATAAAAATCCAAGAAAAATACTATCATATTCGTTGAAGTTTACTCTATAAAGTAAGCTTTCCTCTACTTTGATGCGGCAATCTAATAACGTCAAAGTAATTTGTTAAATACAACGGTGCGTCCCAATTCAAGTAGACGAACCGTTCGCTGACGCGACGCCTCGCTTTGTAGTCGCTTTGCTTGCCTAGCCATATCGTACGAACTCTTTATCTGTTTTATGTAAAACAGTAAGAATGCGAGTTTTTTTTTTGCTATTGTCTGATACTACCTTAAATTTGTCTTCTAAATGTTCAATTATTTCATTATTATTTTTTGCGATACTATTTGAGCTACTATGCTCACTTACCAAACATGATTTTACGATACTATGGACGCGGTCTATTTTTGTTAATATTCGTCTCATCTCTCAGAGGTTATTATGATTTATTGAAAGATGTTATGTATAATTGTTACTGTAATATAAAAAATAGCGTGAAGCATTTTTAGTGAAATATCAATGGTTAGCAATATAGTAATAATTTCTCTTTAATAATTTGTAGTAAAATGTTACGATTTCTAGGCTTGACAAAAACACATGTAAGTTTTAAAAATTTATACTGCGTTCTCAGATATTCGATACAATAAAACTTTATAATCTGTAAAAATTCAACATTATTTTTCATTCAAATATACAGGAAAGACCAACATGAATTACCTTAAAAAATTGAATACATTAACGTATTAACACGTTGACTGCTACGGCACTTTTCAGGATTCCGGTGTAATAAGCCAATTTAATTTAATCATATTATATTATTAAAAACTCTAATTATAGTACATAGTAATCATCAAAAAGCATATAGAATGTGTTCTGTTGAAAAAAAAAGATCTTGCGAATTATCTTTGCTTTTGATTTTTAATAAACTTTGTATGATTATATCTTCTATTCATTTATTAATCAATTATCTGGTCACGTAAGCTAACCTTGATCTTTTGTTCTCCTTCCTGAGGCTATCTATTCATATTTACACTATTATACTACAAATTTCATCGTAGCTGCACAAATATGGCAAGTAAACAAACTACGAGTTATCTCGTAGTTGGCAGTCACCGTGTTAAAGGAGATGATAGAAATATGAGACATCACGATTCCAATCTGCATACACCACTATCAATATCATTAGAAATGTGTGTCAACTATTTATCGTAATCGTTATAACGTTCCATAAAAACATCGGCCACTTTGGATAGAGTTCTGCTGCGTAATTGATGTTTGTTGCTAATGGTATAGTGACAAGTTTTTGTACGTTTGTACGGAAGTAAGATTTATATCGGTTCATTGTGCAATTTTCAAAAAACAGAGAGGATAATTTATTGTACTATAATTGTAGTTTTGCAATATTAGCGACAGTTTAAAGTATATAGTATTTTTGAATGCAATATAATAGTAACGAATGTATTAGTTAGAATATGAAACATTTTAAAACAGAAAGAAAGTGTAGCACATCGAAGTATATATATACCGAAATGTAGCCTAAATAGAATTTCTTTTGTCTTTTAAATATTATGCAATATACTGCACTTTGGATATTTTATATATTTTTGCAGATTACGCGTATTCTTCATTATTTCAAACATTTAACGTTCCTATAAATACATAAAAATTTTTAGTGTATTTATTATATATTGTGTGCATGTATTATTCATATTTCGCGAAAGTGTATTCTGATTTTTGTAATTCTTCAACGTCGCGGTGACTACAAAGATCGCAAGAAACCGCGTTTTTTAAAACTGCGTAAGTACTTTAAGGAACAACTATACCTCTGCTTACTTTCTCCTAGATGTTGAAGAACGAGCCTTGCATTGAGACATAACTCAGAGAATATATTCTGGTAGGTAAGACTTAAACAAATTTTCATGTGATATTTTTATGTTTCTAACATAATGGTCTTACAAGCTTAATAAATAGTAGTTACAAGAATTGCATTTGAAACTTTTTATATTTCAATTTCATGGTTTTATATTTTTTATTACATGCTTCGAAGAAATCTCCAGAAATTTGATCTTTCTTCCGCAGTAATGGTTCTGAGCATATAATTATGACATTATAGTAACGTAATTAATTATGTAAGTTGGTAACGACATTATAAAAATACACTCCAGCCTTGCAAAGAAATTAAAATTAATTAAGTGAGCTCGTATTTTTGTTTTATTTTTACTTGGAAAATTTTTATCTATACATCGATGACATTCCTGTAAAGTAATACAAAATGAAAGAAGATATCTGATAGTTATATTTGATTTATACGCACAGAGTGTACATATAATCTCCACAATTTGTTACGCATTGATAATATTGCAAAATACTATCTCGTTCACTGGAATTTCTTCCAGCATTCGTGTGGAAAGGAAAACGAAAGCTCGCACTGTTTAAAGTTTATCTCCCTCGGAACGCAAGGTCTTGCTCCCGGATTGCTGACAGCAGGACTGACTCAACGTCTAACCCCTTCGTACATTACATAATATCGAAATCTTCACGAATTCCCCACTCATTTTCGGCGTATATAAACCCCCGAAATCTAAGCCTCGGGTGCAGTACCGAGCAAGAAGTCACGACATTACTCTGCTTCGCGTACGTTCGAGAATCGTTTGTTCCAACAAGATCGGGCACAAGTTCCCCTTCGGACCAACGTTAAATCATATAGGATCCGCGAGTCGGTCTAAATACTATTAAGGTAAATCTCTACACTCGTCTCTCGAATCAAACCCCCGCATTGCCAGTGCGTCAAAATCGAGCATGACTTAGGTAATATAATTTAACTTTTCAACATTCAATTCCCGCGACATTAACACGTGTACAAAACACCATTCGCTAATATATTGTTCATTGCCCGTGGTAGATTTGACAGTCGTTAATTAAACCCAACCTTCGATATTATAATCCAAATTGAAGTAACGCTCCCACACGATACAGCTTTACTGCTCGAGCTGTATCGACATATTAAATAATGACCAGTTACGAGGCCTTAACCAACGATCCTTGCGACTCCCTGATTTCGAATCAGGTTCGTTCGCAACACTCTATATTCAAATTAAAACTCATTCCAACCTTAGTGGCTCCACGATTTCGCATCGGATTCGTCCTCGCCGTCAATAATCCTAGCGACTCCCTGGCTTCGCGTCAGGTTCGTTCGCGCTCCAAACTAACTAAATTCGTACCATGCTTTCAAATGATATAAAAACATATGTAGTATTCTATTTAAAAAATTGAAAGACACCTTTGTTTCATGAAAGTTACTGCAAATATAGAAAATTGGTACACACTATGTGTGTAGCATTTAAACGTATGAAATTCCATAAAAATCTGCAGTCTAACAATAAAGACGTTTAGTTAAATCTACTGCATTATTACACGTCTTTAAATAATAAAATCGTAAAGGGAACTGTGTACGTTTTGTTACGTTTGTTATCATGTTCGATCGGTTAAAAAAAATAGCATAAACATTCGAAGTCTAATCAGTAGAATATGATAATCCAGTACAGAATCATTATTATGAAATATTTTACGATAAGGTACTTAAATCCTTAGCTAATGATACCCAAAATACGGAGAGACCGAAGAGAAAGTTTACGATACGAAAGTTTCCCTTTCACACAGATTCTTTTTCCTCTATTTATTTCAGTAAATCGTCATGCGAGTTCTGCTTTACGCGGTTGCATTGTTTATCGTGTGCATCGTTGCACGTGGTAGGGCGTTCAATAAATTACAATGTAAAGACGAGAACAATGCGTCGGTGGATTGGTAAGTGTTTGCGCAGCTGCTTTCGTTTGACTTTCATATCATTTTTGGTGTAATCATCTCCGGTAGTTTTAGTGTTAAAAACTATAACTGTAAACATGAAATACTGCTGCTTTAGGTACGTGATTTATAAATTGCCGAAAGTAGAAACGAGTAGTAACCGTCTGATTCAAGATGGTCTCGCTTATCTGTACATAACGAACGCAACCATTGGAACCGGTTGGCATTTGTCCACTAGGGCCATCGGTTCGAACAATTCCATCCCTGGAATCACATTAGCGCCTCTTTATAATCGCGTAAGCGTTTAATAAATGCTAATTCTTAGTTCGATTTTTTAGCAATAATTAGGCACCCTAGTTTGCAGTCTAGTTATATTCGATGCATGAAAAAGTTTTCACGATTTCGATCGTAAACGAATAAATTACGTTTTGTTGTCAACAATCGTTTACCTATTATTTTCGACAACTCTTGTAAATTATTCCGCGAGCAGTTGGATTTCTCTATCATAAAACACTCATAATTTCTCTTTACATAGGACTTAGCTTATCGCACAATTGGGTGAAAAGCAATTAAAACTTTTGCGTTATACTTCTACTTTTGTATCTTCGCAATATTCAGTGATATTACTTATTAGCTGAGTGCAAATTTTTGATAAATTGCATACAAAACCACGTCTCTGATCGGTTAAATAAATTATTCCGAGTATAAGAACATAATTATTTACGATCGAATTCCTCGAAACTTTTACACGCATCTAATATTAATACAAATTAATTCTGAACCTTCAGGGCTTCGTAAGATTTAATAATTATGCGCAAAAACTTCCATACAGTTCTAATATTCAAAATCTTCAACGTTTCCACATTTACCAAGCAACTTCGATTTGATAAAAGTGCCATGAGGTTAAAAGTAAAGGTTCTGAATTAACTTGTAGACATAATAACTAAACGAATCTTCTATCGTAACTAAAGATGCTAGACGTTAATTGCTGCGCATTATCGAAAAGTGACCATTACATGTTATCGTGTAGGGTAACGAAAACAAAACCTTGTGGAATTTGTATAACGACAGCCCGCCGGACGCGTCTAATGCTGGGAACCAGGGTCACGCAAAGGGGGTTGCGATGGTAGATAGCGAGCAAGGCTTTTGGTTAATTCATAGCGTTCCAAATTTTCCCCCAGTTCCCAAAGCTGGTAACCAAACGCGGCCGTCAAAAAAGGAAAATATAACTATCACAGGCAGGTACAGTTATCCGGAAACTGGAATGCGTAACGGGCAAAGTTTCCTATGCGTTTCCCTTGGAGGCAATCAGTTCGATGCTGTCGGCAAACAACTAATGCGCAATGAAGTAGCGGTATACGCGAAAAATATTCCCTACCGTCTCGCTCAATTGTATCCGCTATTCACGGACGCGACCAATCAACGTCGCTTTAAAGGTCAGCCCTACAATCACACGGCTACAATAACATCTTTGGGATCCGTCGAATTCACTTCGTTCGCTAAGAGCGGAAAATGGGGAAAGGGTAATGCAATATATATATTTATTAATCTCAGCGAATGCAAGGCAGGAGATAGACTTGCTTTTCATCTAACTTTACCCTTACTTACTATTACCACTCACCCAGACACACATAACGTATGTTTATTTATTTATTTACACCCTAACTTATACCTAATATCCTTTCGTTTCTATCGATCTCATTTTCTCATCTACATTCCTTAATCGATTTGCACACTGTCCTCTCCAACACCTCTTCTAACGTAACTACCCCATTATCTATCACATCACACTGAAAACGTAAAGCAATGATTAGACGAATAAAAGGGAGTCGCAAATGAAGAAGTTGAAGAAGCTCCGTTATAGAGCACGGAGATTTATACCACGCAATGTTCAATTTCAGATTTGTACGCCGATTTTGTTGCGCCGCAATTGCAGTCAGATTTATACGTTCAGTCTTGGTTGAACGGTCGGAGTGAGAAGCTACTACCGTCAACTTGTGCTAATACAAAGTAATACGTATTGATTTTACTTTTCTGCCGCAGTCGCCCTGTATTTTCGCTTCCTTGCTTTCACAAATTGGTCAATTTTTGTAGGGTCGAGAACGTTGAAAGTCTCCAATTCGAGGCGGCCAATATAAATTTTAACAGTACTCGCGATCATTCCAAATGGGCCACTTCATCCAACACAAGCTTGTCCAACAGTTGGGTTTGCGTTGGCGATATCAACAGAGTCGTAAATATACTCCTTTCATATTTAAGCATAGTTTGTAAGTGAAAACAAGAGTAGGAAAAAGTTGGAGAAAAAACGATACAATAACTTTTGGACGTACAGTGAATAATCAAATTATTATCCCCTACTAAATTCGGTGAAGAATGGAATAGAAATGCTATTTCTATGTTTTTAATAGTACATAATAAAAATTCCAGGATTCTTTAACCCGTAAACAACAACAATATTGGTAATAATGATAGGAATAGAAGTAGCAGCATTTGCAGAAGCTACACAATTAAATATCATGCTTTGTCCAACTTTCCTTTCCAGAATGCTAATAAAATGTTTCTGTTTAGGAGTCACAGAAATCCCGTGGCGGTGGAACCGTGTGTTTAAAGGATTCTCGATTGTGGAATGATTATCACAGCGCTGTATTTAGAGTAGAGTCTTGTGGACGTAAACGACCAAGGTTTGAGTAAAACTATTGTAGGGATTATTTTCAGTAAATCCCACGTGGATGGGTCAAAGGCACGAGAGGGGAAGCAAAAACCCATACACGTGATTCCTAGACTGCGGATTTTTGTGTAACTTCGTACTTTTTTAAATAAAATTGAAGAGACCTAAATAAGGGATAAATAAGTGCATAAAAATCTGCAGTTTAGTGATTAGTTGTAGTGCGTATTGCATACGAACAAAGAACAGAAAATAAATCTTCTCAAGTACACGAACGTTACTGTGAATTGTAACGAAAATTACAAAACAGAAATAAACGTAAGGCGAATCATCTGTAACTCAACGTTACCAGTTGAGTATTAACTGTATTGAAGTTTTATTGAAGTAAATGACAATAAAATAAAAGTTGAGTAACAATTTGTGTCCCTATTCGATTAGTAATATATAGACTGCGAATTATTATGCGTTTATTGCAAAATTAAATATGTAAATTAAATGACACGTTGCAACGCTTAGGAAGTGAAACGAGTCTCCATTAAGGTTTCACCTCTTTAATTGGATCTCGTAGCGTAAAAGTCTACTCAGAAATGAAAAATAGGGCAAAACTGTGGAAATTACCTTATTTCATAATACTCGTTAATTTGTATGAAAAATCGCCCTGGCTTCCCTTTTGCATAATTGCAGATTTGCACGGATTGCATTTCCAGAGTGAAATCCGAAACAAAATGGATAACAACGCGTTTTTGCAGCTTCATTTTTGTACATTTAATTACTACGATATTCTTTCTACACGAATTGTCATTTTTATTTCCGGAAGGCGCTTCCGCGCAATTCAGTTGCACGTATTTTCGAAAAATAAATCCACAGTCTAGCAATATAATTTTCCGCGGCAAATACGATTGGAAGAAGCATTGACCAATGCTGGCAAAAGAATATGGAGATGGGAAACGTTTCGATCGATTTTGTATTATCCGTAAAGCGGATGTTTTCGTCGATATGCATGGTAAACTTCCGCAACACCATCGCGAGTACACAGAGTAATAACCGTCATATTAACTGCAGTTTACTTGCAAGTGTATAAAGAAGAGGTCTCGGTGGCTCTTTATTACCGTGGAATAAGGACGAACGACGGGGATCAGAAGCAGTTCTTAAATTGGATTTTATGAAAGGCAGTAGCGGCTCCTCTCCTGCACCGACTCCCGTTTCGTCTTCCTTTTTCTCAACCGTGCTTATTGTCTACCTAAGGAAATTGCAGAGTAGCTCGACGTGCCGTTAATGAAAGGGAAAAAAAAGAAGGTAGCCGAGGTTTAGTAACCGGAAAGAGAGAGGAACGATTTGCTCTTTAATGAAAATTCCAAGAAATCGACTGAACTTCGGCCCCCGCTCTTTATCGCCCGTTTCAAGTTCTTCAATCTATTTCATAGACTTTGTTTCACGGATTTCTTTTCTCGCGGAGAAAATAAAGAACCGGTCTAAATACTGCACTGCTGAGAGCTGTTGCGATTATCGACTGTAATTACTTCATCTTATTTGCAAGTGTTCATTCATATTTTCTTAACCCGTTTGCAGCGGTGTGCGAAACTATTCGCCCGCCACTCTTCGTTTTCTACTAACAAGTGCACTTTTTATTATACAAATTCGTGCTTTTTCAAATACCATTAACCTCTTGACGCTGGCTTTCCATTTATACACAGTAATATAAATTACCTCTCTAAATACTTACGTTCTTTATCAGTCTAAAAAGTGAGCTACAAATGAATGAAGTTCTTTTTGGCTACGTGAAATCGGTCACTTCATTTGCAATAATCGAATTGGATTGTGACATAGATTTATCCTGCTTTTAGGACTCTTTTTAAATCCTGGAAATGCTTCAGCTACCAGACGAATAGAAGAGTCATCGATCAGTGTGGCTTCTATAAGACTGAACTTACAAATAAATGATCTTAATCCATTAAGGAGCAACATGTTTCGACGCGGCATTTCATTTCCAATTTTTTCCAACTAATCCACACCGTTGAATTCTGTTTCTTTTGCGATGGGTTTACCAAATGACATTCCAGAAATTCGTATAATCATTTTTTCGATACCATTCCTTTTTCTATATAGTTTGCGCAATTTTATACAGTTTGAAGAAGCGCAAATAAAATGTTGCATTAACGCAGCATTGATCCTCAATGGATTAAAGACACGAATAAAACGTGCCGAATAAATATTACAACCCAATATATTTTTACATTTTACGTATACGCATCCTATATTTTTTTCCCATTGTAAAATTTCGTACAAATGCATAAACATCCGCAGTGACCGTTTTTAGTTGTGATCGAATATTCGCGTACGAATCGTGGCCGGGCACTTTTGCACGCAACTGCAAGTGTATGTAACATATCGGATTGTACAATCGTACGGATGTACAATGTATACGATACATGCATCACATGGGTTCACATTCATTACAATGTGATAGCAACCAATCCGACGGAGAGATACGTAAGATGTATGGCCTATGTAAGATAATGCCATACATTTCTCTGTGTATAGGTTATAGATCAGAATTTTCAATAGAACGCAATCCCATTGTTTGATGCTACATACGATAAAAGTTATACAACAATGCATTCTTTAACGTATCGGGAAATGTTTGACAAGCGTTCAACAAATCTCCAAAGTAATCACGCGTTGCTATAAATTAGCTAAAAATTTGTAAGATCTTTAATCGAATCTGCTACTTGCAAAAGTGTTCAAGATGTCGCGTGCAAATTAGAAGCGCATTTTATGATTACTTAATCCGTTTGTTCCGATGGATTTTATTCGAAGAGTATGAAGAAGTCGTAAGAATATCGACTTGCCTTGCGTTCAATTCATATTCTTCTTATTTTTGCAAGCGTTTCAAGACATCGATAGCGTTGATAATCGCCATTGCGTGACAAAAGGTGCCAAAAATGTACATAGGCGCAAGCATTACTAAAAGAGTTAATACTCAGAAAATGTTAAGTTGCATAAAGTCGGTAATTTTATACGCAACAACCTAATAATATTTCTACCGAAAATCAAAAGCAGAAGCTATAGCGTTCAATGCTTTATTTGGTCGAACTTTTCTCTATTTCTCGAACTTTGCCGAGGTGCGCATTAAAAATAATTGATGGACTCTTACGCTAGCTATACGGTTAGCGTGTTCGCAGATTCTCGTTTGCAAATTTGTAGTGTAAATTAAGTAGCGAATGTACAAGAGTTAAGCGAGGCATGATGGAATATGTGTGCGTTCAGAAACAAACGATATGAATACGGGATGGACGCGGGTTGGTCGATCACTCGAGAAACGCGTTCGTATAACGAAAGAGGAGAGAGAAGGGAAATAAACTGGTTAGGATAAAGAAGTCGATAGCAGGGATGGAAAGGGTTGAAATTGGTGGGTGTTCATCCAGGCGTGAATCAAGCGGCATACGCTGCCAGGAGACAAAACAACGGCGAAAACAAGAAACGAGGAAGTTCGGTAAAGCATCTGGAAGCGGATGCTTGGAAAAACAAGCTGGCTGCCGCTGAAAGGGGATTAAGAGCAGGAACGCAGGGATTCCTCCTTTAATCCAAAGCTGGCAGCTGGCAACATTCGATCAATTTCTTAAAGCTTACGCATCCCTGCTTATCTATTCCTCTAATTGGGAAAACATCCGCTCTATTTTTCTATGTATTTTCGATAGCGAGCGATTTCAACTCGTTTGCATATCCGCGTGATTTTAGTTGTACTTGCAGTGACCGAAAAAAGTATTCGTGCGCCTCTGATTTTTATTAGCGACATTTTTTTTTAGTGCAACCACAAATTAAAACCTTGGTAGGGCTTAAATATACTTCGATTGGAAGCTATAAGTTCGTGTAGATTGTTACGGTATAAGCAGGATTATACATACGGGGCGAAATTAATCCTAACGATTTTGAAACTGCTGTAATATTTTCGAAATATACGCAAGCGGTCTCGGTTTTCGGAACAGAATAATTTTTAACAAATTTTCGTCCAATGATTAACCCTTTGAGGACAAGACTTAAAGGATTTATACAGGTGCGACTATTAAAGATATGAATTAGAATTTCTTGTTTTAAAAATTGGCATGTATCCAAAAACTCAAGAAAAATTGGGCGGCTATTTGCGAAACCCGTCCATAAAGGGTTAAGTTAAAATGATCGCAAAACTATTATATAATATTACGTACTATATATACTAGACAGCGGATGTTTATGCAAATGCATATTTTTATAGAAAACAGATGAAGCAATGGAGCTTGAACGGGAATTTATTTTGACACCAGAGGAATCCAAAATTATATTTTTTGTTTTGCATATTATGCATATTGCATATGCTTTGCATAATGTATATTTTGTGCATATTGCATATTCTTTGCATATTACGTGCATATCTCTTGCATTCTTCCTTTCAATTTGATGTTATCATTGGTAACATCAAATTATATTCTCCTTAATCATTTTTAACCATAATTAACTATTTTCAAGGTGCTTCAAGTTTCAACTTTAGATGATGCACTTTGCATGTTGCATATACGGTGTATATACATTGCATAAATGCATAAATATTGCGTATTATGATATACTATATGTGCATAAACATCCGTAGTCTAACAAACATAGTACAATATTATTAACATAATTATTACATAGGTAGTAGAAATGAAAACGAAAGTCAGAGTTGGGCAAAAAATTAATCAACAACTGACGATTAAATTGCTACTGTTCATTATTTATCGCACGTAACCATTAACAGTAGCAATTCAATCGTCAAAAGAATAGCTGATTAAAGATTAACCAAATCATGATCAAATTATATCATGATTATATTTCATTAATTGACTTCTTCGATCAACGATTGGCGATTAATTTTATCAACTGATTAACTCAGTTGCCGATTGTTCAATGATTAATTCCTTTAATCAACGATTGACGATTAATCTTGTGAATCATTTAATCAAACTAAAAACTTGAATCGATTTATGACCAACACTGACAAAAGTGAATGGTGGGCCCAAAAAGTATGGCAACCATTGGCGCCAACGAATATAACCTTGTTTTCTTCGTTGTTCGTTTTGCTTTCGAAAGAACGAGAAAAATGCGAGTCTATAGTTGGCTCGCTAATAATTTTGAAAAAACCCACGGAAACTGTGCTCGCGGTAATGAAATATCATTGATATACTCGGTGTCACGTACCGTTTTTAGTTGGCGTGCTCGATGGGGCGCAGATTTCGGTTGAAGCTCGTAGCGGTGTCGTAAAAGGCCATGAAATTTCGGCGGCTGGAAAGATGAGAAGACGACGACGCTGCGCTGCGGTGTTCGCAGCGATATTTCAGCATTAAAGGCACCCTGTTCTGCATACTAAAATCCTGTGCACCGTCCAAATATACGCGCAACGTTATATGCATGAAACCATCGCGGTGTCGTGCTTCGCGTGTGTACTTATGCACGGCGACGATAGCGCATGCGCGAGCTTCCGCCATCCTTTTTCCACCGGTTACCAACATCCTGCGGCTTTTACCACCTAGTTTCGTGTCTATACTTTATGTACCGGTATGTATCGTGTCGGATAGCCCTACGTGAACTTTAATATTGCCTTATACCTATTCATATGGTGCGCGAGAGAGAAATCATAGTGGCTCCTTTTAGTTGGAAATGAGACTCTGTCCGCTTTTTCCTCGTACACACACGCGCGCGGAGATATCGCCGATGAAACTTCACCGCGTGGCTCCGATCGTCGTTTTGGTGAGTGATATATAATGCAATATATACAGTATCGGTATATAGTGTAACCTCGTTCGTTCGAACATGTCGGTTTATTCGAACAATTCCGATAATAAGAGTTCACTAGCATCGCTGCCGATTTTTCGCATTAGTTCGGATAACAGATCGTTCATAAGATACGGGTTTTTGACCGATTAGGTTGGTTTAGCGAATATTTAGGTAATAGTTGAAAGTTTTGCACTTTTGTCACTCGTTCGGCTACCAAACTCATGTGAATTTGGGTCCATTTAAGGGGCAAACAAGGGACGACATGATAAATAAAATATAATGAAATAATGAATGTCCCGTAGATATGCATTATTTTAATTGACAATTTCTAATACATCTCAGATAGCTCGATTCAAGTTTGCATATACAGCGCATACACGTTGTATATATTTTGCATATATTTTGCATATATTTTGCATATTAGGACATATATTATACGTGCATAAACATCCGCAAGCCAAGTGATATCATAATACATTTTATGGCTCGATGCGGACGAGCGATTTTTTTACACTCGATCTTATGTTTATCTTCGTTGTTTTCAGTTGGAAGAGTAAGGAAAAACATGTACGATAAAATAACCGAATCGGTCACGTTTCACGTTCGCTCTTATCAATGACCGAAGTGCATTAAATTCAGTAATAACAAAATCATACCTGTATTCAAATAGCATGTTTATATACATATGTATATGGTAGAGTTTACGCCGAACGCATTCAAGAAATGGATTCCGAAATCCGAATTAGTCTCGTAGATCAAATAGCCGCTATATGGGATACATCATTAGATGTCTATGAAGATAACATTGCGATAATTGAAATTTGAAATTTGATGAAAATCATAAGGGAAAGATTGGGAGCGAATGCGTGCGAGCGATAAGAAATTTAGGTTAACTTGGTAATCGATGTTACACGTGTCTCTGAAACCAAGCAAGAGGCTATGCATATGTAACAGAGATGTCTGTAGACAAAGTTCAATATTCATATCGCACATTTCACAGCGATTTGCTATCCTATTGTACGGCAAAATTACTAGAGTTTAACTCAAAGTCAACATCCTGTTTTGTATCTATGCATATGATTAACAATCGTTTCGTTCATTTGCCGCGATAATGATTTGCACCTCGTAATTCTCTATGTTTGAGTCACGGGGATTGAAAGAACAACGAATGAGAATTTCCGGCACTAAATCCCACTATTATTGATAATATACCGTAATACTTTTATCCCAATTCAATATTTTATTTCACCAGATTGGAATTTCAATATGATATCGCTGCAAAGTTATTAATATTAACGTTTAGTCAATATGAATGGGATAAACGCTTTAATGTACGTGAAAAAAAATGATATAGTCTCAGAGTGCACTGTACGGAAGAAAATACATAAAATATGGCATAAATTATGATGCTTTAACTCTGCGGTTGTAATATTTTTCGCTTGACTATTGCATATATCAAAATTATCATTGCATATACGTCGAAAGATAGTAGACTCGAAAAAACTTGTAAATTATTACACTTAAATGAATTCATTCTACTTATTGTTCGATGGATTATGGTGCTTCTATAAAAATATTAGTCACACTTTAAGATTGGCAAAAATACTTTACCGACGATATCCCGTACTTTGACCGCAAAGAGTTAAAGCGTCAAAATTTGTTGTCGGAAACATCATGTTGCTCGAGTTACATAAATCATTGTAGCAAATGAGCGATTTGCCTCCCGCGATAATAGTTCTTTCTCTTCGGCATGTCACTGTATAAACTTCCCCAAGAGTACGACGCGTTAGTAAATGCCTTTTGTTCATTGAACTCGTTGCCGGTGAGTCATTGGACTTCCAATCGTGTCTTGTGTGCGAATTACGCGTCGCATAAAGGAAACTTGTATTAAACAAGAATTTAGAAACGTTACTTTTGCTCCTATCATGGATATTTATGCAAATTCATATCTTTATAGAAAAAAAGTGTTGCTCGATTAATGGTGGCTTGCATTTATCGCAAAGGATACTCGTAAAGGATATTTTAATTATCCTTTGCGTAAAGATCCGCAGTCCACTCGTTAAAGGCAAAGGCGAGATTAATTAAAATAAACCACTGGTTTCCTTTACCGTGTAATGGAAAATTTATGAAGGTGCTTACCTTGACCTGGGTTAATATAGTAGAGTAAAATTAGGCCACTATGTATAAGCTTCCGGAACATCTGTTACGTTCGTGATACGGGTTTGACGAACACCGAAGTTTTAATACCATGTTTGACCCATATTCTGTAAGTGACAGCTTCGTAGTAATATACAGTTCGACGTGTGTGCAAGTTTCCCACTTGATTCTACACTTTTGGTTAACGTTTTACAAGGGACTATGGTCATTCGAGTTACCACCAGTGGACTGCGGATTTTTGTAGGTTTATGCAAAATGAGTGCGCAGAGTATATAAAGTGCCCGAGTAAAATAAACGTATATGGTCAGACAGAAAATTATTGACACGCGTAAAACATCATACGTTATTAATAAAATTGACTTACAAAATAGATCGATGGGAAGAATATTTCAGAGAATTAGTAGAATCGATGGCAAGGGGATTTGAATTAATATTAAACCGAAATAACATCCCAGAAAATATTAATTATTACACTTTGTTCGTTCACGACTGCAATTCGCTTGATAATTTTATTAGCTTGGAACCTGAATAATTCATTTGCAAATAAGAGATACACCAAGTTACTTTATTATCTCCTTCGTTTTCATATTTCCGTTAAAGCTTTGCCTCTGCCAATAATTGCGCGACTCACCGTGTATGTATACTTTTGATAAATGACCGTCCAATTTCTGAGAACACGCGTGTACGTCCACCGTAGCGAAATGGTTAAGAAATTAGACTGGAGGTAGTAGTAATATAAAGTATCGGAGAGGAAGCAGAAGTAACGGGGTTAAAATGCAGACAAATACATAAGTACGGCTGGTTCGAAGATAGGAGGTTTATTGTTGTTGTGCGACTGCATCGCCAGCGTAGCTGGAACTGCATTAAGGCGGTAGGAACTATCAGGGTGTTTCTATGTAGTTGCAACATCGCCGGCAAACTACCCCGAACAACTGTCTCGGCGTAACCGAACTCGAATGCATCACCGTGGTAGTTTCAACCCGGGGCTTCCGGTACTTACCGAGAACTTATCAGACGGCGGAAGTGTCGTTGACTCATAACCGTCGACTTATTACTTCCGCGTTGCTGGATCTTCAAGTCGAACATAATGATATTTTACTTTTTCTCGCGTGCCAGTGGATGTGAACTAAAAAAAGAGAAAAAGCGTCGAAGAAAGGTCTAAGAGGGGTAGAGGGAGAGGGAGAGGGTAACGGGAGTAGAATTAGAGAGCAGCAAGCAGAGAATCGCAAACGCAAATGTTAAGGGCGTAGCGTAGCGAGGTGGTCCGCTCTGGCACAGACGCGGCAGAGAATAATTCAAGTAGGTAGAAACTGTGGAAGGATAAGGGCGAGGGTTGCGTGGCGGTGGAAATTGCGGATGGCAGGGGTAAAGCTGCAGCACTCCGCTTAGACAAAGCCTAACGAAGCTTCTATTCAGCAACAGTAGGCACCACGAGGCCCAACTTCACTTCTATTATACTTACTCGTCGGCACGAAGTGAATTCCATCCATCAACGGAATTCCAGGCTAAGCAGCTCTCGGCTGCCTGGCATCTCCATCTCTGGCACGAGAGGCATTCTCTCCTTTTTTGGGCTTGCATCCTCTTTGTCTTTATCTCGCCGCCCTAAAGTACTCCCTGTTTTCTGCTTTTCGTCCTCCACCTTCGCGCTATACGTATTACGTGTGCGAGCACGCTGTGTCTGTTCCGGCGAATTATGCCTTTTCCATTAAATGCTGCACGATCGCTACAGTTCACTGACTCTTGCTGACAATGAGTTATATTTTGCCAACTAGGTTTAATCGTTAAAGCTTCGTTTACATTGGACAAAGCAGATCGCGGTCGAATCGTTCTCTTTTGATCGTGCGATTTAATCATTTCAAGTGCAGTCGAATTAGAATAAGCGCCGCGCGATTGCTAGAAACACCGTATTTTGATAGTCGATCGACGAGAGATACGTTCTTCCTTGTTTGAAGTTGTCATCCTCTTTGTCTTCGTCCTACGGCGTTAGTATGCTTCCTATTCTTTGCTTTCCGGCCTTCATACCATCGCTAGATACACTGCATTTCGATGGTCGATTGACGAGAGACATTTTCTCCTTTTTCGAGGTTGCATCCTCTTTGCTTTTATCTCACCGCCCCAAAGCACTCTCCGTTTTCTGCTTTTCGTCCTCCACTTTTCCACTACACCAATGCGAGTACGCTCTTTCCGTTCGGGCGAATTATGCCTTTTCTATTAAACGCCATAACCGAGTTCAATCCAACTCTGTTCCTATATTCGACACGCTGCTAAAATAATTCAAAGTACGAATTTGCCTAAAGATCTGCGTTTCAGCGATTACGTAAACTTCAAACATCGATACGCATCGAAGTATGCTTACTTCGAATTCGAAGAACAGTTAAACATCGCGTTACGGCGTTGCAAAAGATATTTCCGACGGAACGTAAGAAGAAGAATCGCGGGGAAGGAGTCTACTTTGAAAAGCGCTACAACTTGTTACGAGGTTGTTGGAAATTCTTTTGTCCGCGATGTTGTTGCACGATGTTACACGAGTGTCTTTCACAAGGGGGAGCACTCGATGGTCGAAAGCTAGGAGAGACGCGGCTTGGCGTCGCGCGTCGGTGTGCTCCACTGATGTCGCGACGAAGCGAATGCTCGCGTGAAATATCCCCTGATCGCGCGCTGCTCCAACCACTTACCCCGAGAGAAGTCTCGAAGAAGACTAGACGGCCAAGTGTCCGGAGAATTAAGTGGAAAAAATAGAGAAATACTCTCGGTCCACCTGCACGGAGGATAAACCGGTGAACGGAAGTAAAGTAGCGGCAAGGCGGAAGTTCCCTCGCGAAACTTAGACCGGCAAAACTTATCGCGAGTCGAAGAACTTGTCTGATATGAACAAATGGACATGGGGGGGGGGGTTACTCCTCCTTCTGAAACTTTGATCGCGTTTCCGTACACCGTCTGTCCTTTTGCTTCCGGGTGTTTATTTCCCTGTAAAGGCCGGCACAGGCTGCGACACGATTGCTTCAAAACGTTCTACGTAGCGCATAGTCGACAGATTTTACGGACACGATGTTTTAACTTTTAAAAATTCTTGGAATTTTTCTGGGCGATCGATTTGCAGCTGCTTAACCCTTTGCCGTACTCGTGCCAGCCGAACGCTACTTTCATATCATGTCACGTACAAGTCATTCGAATATTATCAGCAGTTTTTGTCGAAGAATCCTCAATAGTATACATTTTTATCGAATCTATGCCACAATTTACAGAACGAGGGTGACTCGTTATTGTAGGGCATGGGGTTAAGCTGCATTTATGTACATTAGGCATATTTTGGTCGGACTTAACTCTTACGTGAGCAACCAGGTAGCCAGTTTTATAATTTCGTTGAACGATTCTTTGTTTTCTTGATAAAACATGTCTTCGCCGATTTACGCTTTAAAACTGTGGCAAATATGTTTGGTATAGCTGCTTGAAACAATTAGGAATACTTTGGCTGACCACGCAATGGTTAAATCTACTTTGAATCGTTCGAGTAGAAGTTGCCCAATTGTCTACTTTTAGTTGAACGATCATTTATATTTTTCTGCAAATTCGCATTATTATTAAGAAAGTTAAAGGAATGGAACCTAATACCTAATAGTTCGCATTTCGCTTCGAATATTTTGTATGCTTGTAAACATCCGCAGTATCGAAGCATGGAAAGTGAAGTTGAAACTGTGAAGAAGAATTGACGGGAAATAAATAGAAAGTATATGTGACTGTTTGGAAGGGGAGGAAGGAGGGAGGGGTAATTGACGGAAGAAAGGAGTTCATCAGAAACGCGCTACTTTGAGCCACGGTATTCTTCGTTTCCCCCTATTCGGCTTTTTTCCTCTCAGAGGCATCTCTGGTTCTTCCCTTTCACCTACTTTTTCTTCTCGTTCCCAGCGATTCTTCTCCTGAATCGCTCATTGTCCCTTCTAATGGTGCTTTCATTCCTCCCGCATCGTTCCCCGTCACCTTCAACCAGGCTTTGCCATCGTTTAATCGAGCACGCGATGAGATTTTCCAAATCGGTCACACTCCGCCGAGAATCCGACTAGGTGTGTGCTTGAAATGAGCTCGCGTGCAAACGACAGATTCGATTTTCGGCCCATTTGCGGGACCACCTTCGCTTATATGCCACGAGTCCTCCTTTAAAACGGAAATATTGGCAAAATACTTAACATTTCGAACAATTTCATTTAAACGATTACGAAAAATATCCTAAATATTCCTATCGATAGGAGTTACTCACATTTATGCGTTTGAAGCACATTTTGCCTCCAAAATGCAGCGATCAAAGGATTCGAAGTAGCGGCGTATGGCTTTTAGTAAACGTAAATGCACGCTAAAATTAAATGCACGTGCGATTTTTTATTTAAACGATTACAAAAAGTATCTAAATATTCGTCCTATATCGAGTGCGCGTAACAGTTTCGATAGATTCTATCATAAATGAATAGATAATGTTACGTTACTAAAAATCATTCACTCAATCAATCGGAAAGCACTTATTTCCCCCCCAAAGCACCCAACTAGTTTCTCACACAAATACTGAAAAGCCATCAGCCCATTTGCACGCACCTAATATTTCTATACCGATAAAAACTATCCTCGTTTACGCGCAAAAGTGTTTTCAGCTAAAAAAAATGAAGCAATTAAAGGGCTAAAAGTAGCAGCATATGGCGCACAAAAAAAAATTAAACGCACGCTGCGTGTATTTAACTTCTCGCCATCTTATTTGCTCGCCACGTTTCCCGTTTGTTTATCCAATATTCGTGAGCCAGCTTTTCCGCCGTGTTCGCTGCAACGAAAATCTTTCACTTGCGCCAATTGTTATTGCGTGAATCTTGCGTGACGGTAAAAGAGGAAAAGCAGAAGCAGCATGCGGGTAATTGAAGAAGGGATAGCAGTCAATTTCAATTGCGGGAACGATGCGCGTAGTGACCATTAGGGAATATAGCGTTGCTAGCGTCGCGTCGTAACCTTAACTTCGCACTCTGCTTGTAGTCGACGAAATGCCGAGGGGTGAATTTAGGTAGTGCGTGAAAACAAAGGATGCGTTCCGAGTTGTAAGGGTAGCGTCGTTCCATTCGGTAATTAAACGGTGCGCGAATGCGATTGCGACGAGCGTAAAGGGAGCTTTCTCGCCGGCTAAATTTCCCCTATCATCCATGTCCATGGATAAGACCGAAACCTTTCTATCTAATAATTACCTTTTACTCATACCTTAAATCCCAACATTTCCAGGGACCGATCAACCCTTCCCTTTGCATCCCCAATTTCAGTGTTTCTGCTTTCATCAGCGATTAACGTGTGCTGGCTATTAGAGTAATTTGCTCGGCGGCGTTTTTACTGCTTCAAATTTCGAATGACAAAATCTAGTGTATTGGGGTTAGCGATAAGTAATCCGCTATTTTTTTTAACGGATCGATGAATTTATTCTTATCGAACGATTAAATTTTCTTTTAAACACGAATCCATAGCACGTCGGAAAAGTGCGACGAAGTATTATAGAACAATAGCGACTAGTTTTAGGGAAGAATAGATATTTAATTTTGTTAAAGATAGATGCTGAATTAAATCGAAAGGTGGATTATTTCTTGGCACCGTTTCTAATTTTCAAATCGCGTAATTTTGTTTGCCTCGTTTGTTAGTTAATTTAATCCCTTTCCTAGCCAAAAGATTCTAGTAACTTCACAGTACAATTAGTCTGACTATCTTAATTAGGTAACTACATTGATAAATCTCATATTTAAATTCAATATAGTATTCCTACTGAAATATACGATTTGTAGATTTCATAAGAAGGTGCCAAGTAGAACCTTCGATAATAATTTATAGACTACGGATTTTTATGCAATTTTGTATGTCTGCAAGCGCAATTAAAGCAGCACGATATTAATAAAAAATTGTGTCGCCTTCTACGCGTAATAACTTATGATTTGCTTTAAATCCTGCATACAATTTGCATATTGCGCGTATCCTGCAATCTTTTGCAAGCTCAAACACCCCATAAATTGCATAAATATCCGCAGCCTGATAATCGGGTAATTATTGCATTACAAATTCCAGTAAGATTACACGTATAGTTACTGTAAACACGAATATTACGCGCGGCAGTGCACGTTTCTAAAGAAGTTCATACCAGTTACGGTTTGCTCGTGGCTGCTGCAGCAACCATGATCCGAAAAAGAATTAACAACGTGCAAGTAAATAGGATATTACGAGAAGTCTCCCTTTTCGCAACAAATAAGAAACAGAATGAGAGATTAAGGGAAGCTTGCGCGCGGAATACGATCTAACGAAAACAAGGAGGAATATGATGCGAAAGAATCTGTAAATTGTAAGGAAGTAAGACGAGGGAGTCGGATTCAGAGGCAGAGTTTTAATTTCAAAGGATTCGAGCGTCACATTACCCCGTCCTCGGGCTCCTTATTACTTGAACAGGGCTCCGGATGATTCTAAATATTCCACGCGAACACTTCGTTTGCCGTATAATCGCTAGCAAGCCAAAGAAGATGAGAAAAATCCTTGTGATTCGGCGGGATAAAATTAGTTAGACTTTAATGGAATTCCCGCCATTCCGCGTACACTCTTCCTCAAAAATCTCGCGATCAGGGCTACGTAGGATCGTTCTTTTTAATAAGATTCTATTTGGCGAAGATTATAAGTAGATTGCGGATCTTTATGCGAGTTCGTGTTCTTGTAAATGAAACTGAAGATATTGCACCTAAACGGGAGATTGTTTCACCCTCTAAATATTACAATTTTCACTGTATTTCGAATGTTTTTAATATTTTTGCACGTTACGTGTATCCCGCGTAGTTTTACGAAATGGAGTCTTTTTTCAGAAGTACTATTCAATCGTAGGAATCCTAATTTAATTGGTATTTACATTGCAAAATATTAATTACATTAATTGTACAAATATGTGGAAATGGAATCTAAATCAGGGGTTGCTCCGGTTTGTACATTTTGATATATTACATGCGTCCTATTATATATATTTTTTAACCCATTCGAGTATCGCATAAATCCATAAATCTCCACTGTCTAATTCTGAATTATGAGTATAATATACATATATTCGAAAGTACCCGTAACGAATGGAATACGTAAAAATGTACAGAAAATTCGCAATACAGTAAAAATTATAAATATTTAAATGACGAAACGATCTTCTATTTCAGTTTCGCTTCTTTAATCTTGTCAATAAAAATATGAATTAATTATGAGCTTTGATCTATGTTTCTATATCCGAGAGCCAAATTAATTTTAGTCCATTTTTTCTAAAATAGCATAGCTTTCTGTGTAGCAGAAAATATTCACAAGAGTCGCGGAAAGCCAATAAACGAAATAGATTAAATTTCTTGACTTAGTTTAAATGCAGTGCCGTTTCGTGCAATTTTAGTTACGAGTTTGTCTACTGTACAATGACATTTTAGTAATGGAGGAGTCGGGTCATGTTTTTCGTTACGAAAACTGTCAAGCATTCAGTGACATGATTGCTTTCAAATTCGGCATAGATATAGCACAGTTATTTTAAAACTTCTGAGCGAGACGGTACGTGTCCCAAAAATAATGCGTAGCGTATTATTCGTGATCACGAAAATCGCTAATTTCGATCCCATTTCGCCTGGTTTCGGGAATCAAACTTTTTGCCCCTTTTTCAGTTTTTCCCCCGCGACTATTACAAGAGAATCCATTATCAGATTACCTGTAATGGTTGGCTGATTGCGAAACGTAAGCTCCTTTTCTGGATCTACTCTTTATTATTTTATAACTTTCGCAAACATATGTTTCTGCAATGTTAATTAACCGAGGGAAGTCTGTAAATGAAATTATTTCTCTAACAAGGTTGGCCTTCGTTTAACCCTTCGAGTACTAAGTAATCTTAGGAGCGTGGCGCGTTTCTAGATTTATTTTCACGGTTCACTCGGACGCGTGATATTTAATATGAATATTGTGATCTTTCGACGCTTCTAAGTTCATATTAATTATTTATCGTGTTGTAAGACTCGAATTTGCAAACTCTACGTATCGTAAATTAAAATTGGCCGCATATATACGCGTTCACAGTGCTCAAAGGGTTAACCCTTCCGATACTAAAAGTATCTTTATCAAATAATAATCGATTATCTCCATTCGCATATTTCGTGACTTAAACCGATTGGCTTGTCAACGTTCCCAATATTATAACGCAATATAATGAGTAATAAATTGCCGAAGTTCTGTTAATCTTGCGCGCGTACTTTAAAGTAACTATCGTCGCAGGGACAGAGTTGAAAGGCATTAAGGAAGGGGCAAGGCGGAATGGGAATAAGTAAGACGGGAGTAGAAATTTGCGGAACGAATGTAATGGCGTCTAATGGGAACCGGGCTCCGGTATCTTCCCTTCTATGGGGTAAAGAAACAATTTAATGAAACAAAAAGAGCCGGAAAGCCGTTTAAGCCTTTGTGAAGCGAAGCCGCTCGGAAGCGGCCACTGGTCCGTCGCTCGCATTTGAAGTTCATTGTTTTGCCACGTTCCACCCTCGCTTATTGTCCCAGGAAAACCATCTCGAATGCACTCCAGGTGCAAAAGACGCCAACTTTCTACCCTCTCCTCCACCCCTTTTGTCTCTCCGCTTCATCAACTCGTGTACAAACTTTCGCCAAAAAAAAAAAAAAAAAGAAACAGTCGCAAGTAACTCGCAATTACAGTTTCCACATTCTTATTACGGATAACGCCGTTTGGAATTGTGGCATCGGGTACAATAGAACCTCCATTGTATGAATATTTGATACGCGAACTATCCATTGAACGTTCTATTATATGTTTATAGTAATATACTATATAGCAGTACTACACATATACAGTAATACTGTATTATATAGTAATATACAATACTGACAATACTATATTAAATAATAGTACGTAATACTAGCAATACTATACTATATAGTAGCACTCATTGCTAGTAATACTATGTTATATAGTAGTACCTAATACTCTATTATAGAGTAGTGCTTAATACTGGTAATACTCTATTGTATAGTAGTACCTAATACTAGTAGTACTCTATTATATAGTGGTATCTAATACCAGTAATACACAATACTAGTGATACTATATTGTATAGCAGTGCTTAATACTGGTAATACTACTATTACATAGTAGTACATAACACAAGTTTCTTTCTGATATTGCATAATTTGTATTCACGTCGTTTCATCTTGTCTTGGTTATTAAATCGAAACGAGTGCTAAATGCTTGCTATTCTATGGTACGAAAAATCCTTTCGTACGAACACTTTTCTTTCGTTTCCTAAATTAATTCATATAAAGGAGGTTCTTCTGTAATCGAATCAGCCGCAAGATTACGTAAATAAGTTACTGGCACTAATATCTGGGAACAATAAGTACAATAATTTGTTGCGAAAGCCCGAGCTCAGACCTCGCGAGACACTTGCTTTGCTTTCTGTTCCCTCCGACTGCAGTTTGTTAACCTCTCTCGTTGGATCTACGATCCCGGGAGGGTTGCGCGCGTGAAATCTTAATCTCTGACTGCAGCTTACCGAAGCCTGCCTGAAACCCTCCATGAAAGATTCGCCTGCAACTTAAAAATCGCTCAGAAATTGACTTCCTCTGCTAAATTTCTTAGCAAACCATTTTTGGACCGAAGTGTATTTTTTTCGTCGGCGACGCTGCGAGTTGCAAATTACCGGATAATCTACGAGTTCTCCTTCTACGTTTCATGGCGAACCATTTTTAGACTAAAATAGTACTTATACCTCGTTAACGATATCACGTGTCGCAAATTGTGGTAAAATCTAGGGTAGATATTTTAGAGTACAGTCGCAAAGCTCGCGGTAAGGTAAAAATATTCGCGTGGAATTTAAAAATATCTTTCAAATAGATTTATAGGTCTCCGCGCAAAAGTCGATCATCGTCATTGCTGGGAATTATTGACGAGCAAAAAGAAATCTCGAAGCTAATTATATTTCACGCTTAAAAGCGTTGAAACGCAACCCAATTACTCCCCTTATGTCAAAATGCAATTGTTCGATTTGCTCACTTCTTGCATTAATCTCCGTAAAGCGCGGCGCACTTGGAAGGAAATCAAAAATTCGTGCTTCGATCGAAACCGAAGCAGAGCCCCGAAATTTCCTAATAACTCATCTTTAACCTGAAATACGCTGCATATTTTGGATTCCGAGCGCAAAGCTCGCGGGTAAAAGGGTTACATTATTTAAGGCGATAAAGTAGCCGAAGAATAGGCTATTCTTATCGAACGACTGAAGGCTTTTATCGAAAAATTTGGGAATTCCACGCTCGAGAGCTGCTACGAAGGGAAGAAAAATATCGCGAAGCCAAAGAAAGGGAAATTGGGATCACCTTTGGAAAGTAAATTGAACTACGTAAACGTTTCTACTTATCGAACGGTAATTGCGATACACGTGGCGAAACTTCGCCGTGGAAAGCTCGGATGCTAAGTAATAGGAAGTTCGCGTAAGTCCTTCAAGGACGAGACTACGTTACCGCGACGTCTCTTTCGCGAAACGGGCAGGATTCCAGAGAAACTCCAACCTGTCGGAACCTTTGAACTTGCCGTGGCAATTCCTAATGCTTTGCGCATGCTGCATCTGTTATACATTCGATCGCGAGCTTCTGCTGGATCCGTCGCCGACGTAGTTCAACGTAATTACGTTCGGAAACTGAACTTCGTAGCTCGAGAAATAGCCTTCGCCGTCTTTAACCCTTTACCACCGCAATTTTCCTTGCTTTCGAGAACGCGGTGCGTTGTAATTGATTACTGGGCTGCGGCGGATCTTTGGGCAAATTCAGATTTATGCGAATAAAATTACGGGTGAAAACGAGATCTAAATAGGGGATTATTCCACTCTTAAAATACCATAATTTAGATTTTATGTACTTTCAATATCTTCCGTAAGTTGCAACCCTTTGGCTGCGGCGCGATATTTGCGTGACCATCGTTGTAGCGTATTGGCATAATTAGAAATGTGTACATGGTTCACGTGTGCAAACAGCTACCTATGAATAAATTAATTTAAACGGTGGAATAATGAAACGTTGCATTAGTGTTCAAATAAACCTCCGAACATTGTTATACAATGATACATTACGAAAATGAATATGTTGGGCAAGCGCGTACGATTTTCGTAAATATACCATCTTCATTTTGTATCTTTTTACATATTTAAATTTCCCACAATTGCACGAAGATCCGCAGTATATCGGTTACTAGATTGTCCATATTTATGCAAACTGATATTTTTGTAAACCCAGTTGAAGAAGTTTTAAAGTGGTAAATTCATTTCAATCCCCAAATACCGCAACGCAAACTTTGCTTTGGATATTTTGTACATTTCCGGGTATTATACCGGTTCCGTAGGATTTTCTGCACGATTAAATTTCCCATAAATGCACAAGGATCCACAGTCCAATTATACAGTATGTAATTTCTCTTGCTCGCGATGAGACGTTAGAATAGGGATGAATCAGAATCGCGTCAGCGGCGAATATTCCGGTTATATAAATAAAATGGGCCGCGACAAGGGAAACGAGAGCACACGACTGTTTCAACTTGATCTC
The DNA here is from genome assembly GCA_028830335.1 of Eucera pruinosa. Lineage (NCBI taxonomy): Eukaryota > Metazoa > Arthropoda > Insecta > Hymenoptera > Apidae > Eucera > Eucera pruinosa. Next base: position 19,798,643 of record JAMYCR010000007.1, read on the forward strand.
GTTTTACGAGCGTGGCCAGCAAGAAGCTAAGAATAAACGAGGAAGAAAGGGGGGGAGAGGATAAAAGGATGGTGGAACACAGCAGGACCAATGAAGTCGATTCCATCTAAACTACGGAAAAGTAATAAAAAAGAATACGTTGAGGGTAGAGACAGTTGTTTTTTCCCACTTGACCTTCCCAGTCTTCTATCTTTTCTACGTTTCCTCGTTGCTCTTGCTTACCCGGGCTACGAAGATCGTGTTTTACGTCGGTCTTCGTCTCCTCCAGAACCGTATAGCAAGGCAAATCTTGTCAAGGGTCGCTTCTACAAAAGGGGAAAGTAAACGTTGTCGTCCTCCTCCATCTCTTCTTCGTCGTCTTTCCTCATCGACCTCGTTTTTTTATTACGAGGGTCCGAGCGCGACACTGCTAGCCAAGCATCGTCTACTTCCGGTTCTCTCCGTGCTCCCGCGACGCAACAAACAAATTATGCGCGATTCTATTTCACCAACCTGGCCGTATTTTCTCGCCACCGGAATCGCCGACTGATTGCGCGGAACAATTGAAATCTTTTATCTCTATCCATAACCGCGCGCAACTACGCTCGCTACGCGAACCATTCAATTGGCAACACAAACATAATTCAGTGACAAATATGCGAGTCTCAAAATTTCTTAATCCCATCAGAATTGTTGCAGTAGCTTCGTCGAATGCTAGCTGCTAGAATTCGACTTGAATTGATTTCCCATAGAAAAACCGCGCCAAGTATTTCAAGTCCCTAATATTTCGAAATTCTTTCTTTCTTCGAATGCGCTGTGGATTTGCATTAAGGGTAGACGACGATTACGGTTAATTTCCGACGGAACGGTACGGCGTAGATCGAAGAGAGAAGGAGGACGCGCAGAAAGTAAAATCGCACTCTACGAGTCATTAATCCCGAATGATCGATGCCCTCGATCCGGCTAGAAGGTCGTACGACGTTCGCAAAAAGGGAGAAACTGGAAAATTAATTCGCAGCTATATCGAACCAACCCTTCCACTCGCTGCTGATAAACTGCGCGAGTTAAATAAGCGGATAGCGAAGTTCCGGCAAAAAGGGAACAAGGGCGTACTGGCAGACGTTCGCACGTGTGCCAGACAAGGAAAGTGTAGAAAAGTTTCAACACCAATTGGTACGGTTCACATAATTGCCGATATCGAGTGTCAGAGGGTTGTCCCTGAAATTTTCTATCCGTTACGAATTTAAGGTACTCGAATATGCGGGATCGCTTCAGGCCTTTCGGTTACATTTAATTCGGCTGGCTTGCGTCGCGCATTCGGCGTTAATTCCTTTTGATACAAAGTAGCGTAATCTAAATCCCCCTACGTGGCAATGTGCAGCACTTACGGTTTTTAGCTTATCTATATAAAGCAGAGCAGCAGCGATAAATACACCGTGGATGTTTACGCATTTACGGGAAATCTAAATGCGGAAAAACTAACAAGGAAGTAGTAATAAAATTTAAGAGAAATACAGTAGGGAGCGAGATTAAGGTGTTGCATTTCAGGAGAATTGGCAACACGTTGAAGAGAACTCTTAGAGGGTTTATTAATACGGCTGCTGCGGTATACTAGCAAATATGGAAATCTGTCTCTTCTATGATTTTGCGGGCTTTTAAATACTGTTGCTGGGGACGACTAATGATACGGACAATGGTCGAGGAAGAGGCGTACTAAGGAAAGATACGAAGTACAGGATGACTAGGAACTGAGATTAGGGTGTTTGTAAGATGAGTTTGGTTCAAGATGAGTCTATGGTGTTTATAGAGTGTGAGTAGTCGTGTTGGTTATCCGACAAAGGGATCGAGAAATTCCGATGGAAAATGCATCACTCTTTTAATCGATGCACCTTCGCAAAGACGATAATCACCGGGACGATACCACAGACGAGATACAGTCCACGCAGTATGTGTATCTCCTTTTACGTATCACGTACTAAAATACTTTAGAAGTGTTCTCGTTCCGTTTCAAATAATAAAAGCGGCAATACACTTGCAAAAATGATGATTTCTTTCAGATGCGAGTATTTGAAAGCACGCGACGCGAAATTCCATAAGATGACGGGTCTATTCCGTATCTCGTCCGAGATTGTACGCTGATAATGCAAATGGGCTAACGAATAAAGAAATTTGGCATTTAAATAGCCACTTGGGATAGTTCTTATTTGGAAAGGGCTGGTTTGCATATCGGATTACGCCACGCTATCCTCCGGCACCTTGCTTTTTTCTCGCGTAAACATTCGTTAGAATAAATCCGCTGCTAGTTGCCGTACCGACAATGGTAGCTTGTCCGTAAAAACATGAGAAGTAACACACACCGGCAGCGTTAAAAGTAGCAAAAAGCTGCAAGGGAAACGAGACGCGGTATAGCAGCGGATTTCGCGGGATTTAGTATACACCGCGGTATCGCAAGCTTCTCTAAGTGTAGGGAAGACGATGGGAATATGGACCGGGCTTGTAATATGGACTAGGTTGTTTTCTCTCGATCAAGCATTCCGATGTGTCAGGGATTGAAGCGAATAGAGCACGCAGTGTCTCCTGTCACCATCAAACAGAAGCGATGCTATTCGCTTATATTTTTTAGCTAAAAAACGGGAGTATCTGTCTTTGCTAGTCTAAAATGTTTTCTAAGGGGGTAAGATTCGTTCGTTTCTTCCCCATAATAATTGGCAAATGTAGCAGGTTATTTATAGAGGCTTACGCGGTCATAAAATTGAGCTTCAAACTACTGTATTTAGTTATTTAGGCGTATCACTTTCATGGCGAGATTTTTAAGTTACTGTAAAAAGGAAGGCAGAAGGTAGTAATATAGACTGGACTGGACTGGACTGGACTGGACTACACGTATTTAAATTTTGCAAGGACCTTCTAATTGTCCTGTAATACCAAAACTGGTACGAGATAGAGAAAGTAGAGGCATACGGAAAAAATGACTTTTTCAACTTTCCTTTCTACGCAATTTTTACAGTTCTAATATCTATCTGTTTTCTTTTCTAAAAGAAGTGGTCCATATTCTCACCTTCCCCACTTAAATTCCAAAGAATCTAATAACTTTATGCAAACCTAGAAACGTTCTCCAGTAAATTTCACATAGGCGCGTAGTACTCGGTGCACTTTTTCGACGTTTCTCGGTGTAGAGAAAGTGCAGAGGTCTCGGTGTGCGTTTCTTGGTCGCGTTGCGGGTCTCTCGAAAGTTGGCCACGCGGATGATCGAGTGCGGTGGTTCTTTGCTAACAAATGTCGTGGAGTTGGTGTGGCCAGAGCAGGCGAAGAGACAGACGCGGAAGGCCTCGTACGTGATGTCTGGAGCGTCCTCCAGTTCAAGTGGGCCCCCCTCGAGCGTTTTCAACTAGCGACAAGCTTGCCAACCGTGTCGACCGTGTCCCACGTTCTCGCGCAACGGGTGACGAAATAACCCTCCTCGTTTCCCAACTTTCCGCCATACGTGCGAGTTCCGCCGTCGGAACTGTTTCTTACGCTAGCCCAACTTGCCTCCTCCAACTTGATTTCAAGTTTGATTCGAAATTTCTCGATAAACTGCGTCCGCACGTATTCCGACGTTCGTTAGCCTATGTGTCGACAAGTTCTTCATTGCCGTCGACTATTACAATGTGTGTACCCTCCGCTGCATGCTGCTCTCAGTAGCTTGTTCGACTTTAACTTTGATACAGTTTTAGACGAACTTCTTGCAGGAGTTGCCGATCAACTATGCTTTGAGTCATTTTATACGCTCTGTTGCTGAAATGCGCGACGGTGGTTTTGGTAGTTCTTAAAAGATTGGCTGGTTTAATTTCACGCGAAATTATTTCGAATAAATATATTTAACGTGTTCATTGTCTAGACGTTTAGCTTGCTGTCAGTTTAGCATAAATACCCTGCTCTTCATTTGCTATACGAACACAATTTATCGTAATTCCTTTATTATTGTTGCAGGATAATAAAGAGTAGTCAATTTTGATGAACTTTATTTGAATAAAATTCGTTTAGTACCGACTGTGCGTATCACACGCGATACGTAGGACAATGTACGCATTAAGATGAACAAAATTAGAGTGGAAGATGGAAACGGATAGAAACCTTATTGATTCTAATTGCACTGAATTTATCACTGTATTATTTTCTCATTTGTATGACTCTAGGTATCCTGTAGGTACGCATACCTCGCGTGCACGTGCTTTTCCAAAAACCTCTGCTACCCCGTGCGAAAGTAGAAACTTTGAGCTTTAAAATGAGCTAAAGTTGATCACCGTACGATGCTCTTTTCGCCAAGTTACATTTGCTCAAAGATGCATAATTTGTCCATCGGAATAATTTGATCCTTTAATTTTGCTCCCAAGATTATTATTCGCCATCGTTTCGCGCGACGCAAATTGGTCGAAACACCGATTAGAATTGAGACAGGGTAGAATTTGAGATCCGGGTTTGGAGGTGAATCGGCGTTCCTCGCGTTTGGATCCTCGAGGATTGTCCCATTGAAGAGGAGAGGGAAGACCCTCGACTATCGAGGGTCGTCGACGGTAGCTGTAGCCAAGCTGTTGTTGCTCAATTCTACTAGCTGCGATTGTTTTTGTTACACCCGTATCTGAAAGGACTCTGCAATCGGTTAGCAGCGATCGTGCTACGTTTCCGAGTAGCAACCTCCTTTCGAGCTCTCGAATAAACGGTGAAAGGGAGCAAGGCGGAACCGCCACTTAAAACCAGTAAGTGGTTTGTACCGTTCCTTGCCGATTGTCTTAAGTCTGAACTGCTGATATGGGTAAACCAACGCTAAGTCTCTTCCATTTCACCCTTTCCCTTCCTCCCTCTCCTTTATTACGCGTTGCTTTAGGTCCGCTATTTCCCTCGAAATCTCCTACGCTTGCTTCTTTAACCCCTCAGCGACGATCTTCGCGCGATACGTGGATTAGCGGTGGGCGATTCTACTCGATTCTTTTTTTTTTTGAAAATCGATTGTTTTAAATCGCGAAGCAGTTCGCGAGCAGAATGGACATTTCGTGGACTTCTGGTAAATCGAGGCGAATCGGATTGAAATAAAAATTTGGTTGATAAAACGATCGATAGGATATTGGGTGAAGCGCACGAGAAGTGAAGGAGGTGAAACGAATGATTACAGTGTTCGTTATTTCGATCCGATTCGCCTCGGTTTACCCTGTTCTGCATTTTGATTTTCATTGAAAACTGTTTCAGTCGTATAACTTAACGAACGATTGCATCGTACGATAGAGGCGTTCATAAGTGTCTTAGAATTGTTTCGCACTTTTCGATATGAGTTACAAGTAATCCTCCAGTCTCGCAATCTCCCAAATTGAAATGGAGCGAATTCAAATTGCGTTTATAGTAATTGGCCTTTTAATTAAATCACGAGTGTAGCTCGTTGTTATAAAGCAAGGAGTTAACGGACAGCAGAGTTAATAATTGAACAAAAATCCCGACTTCGAAGTGTAAATAAGCGAACAAAAATTCGTTAAACATTGCTTCGCTTCTCCCGCAATGGGTTATTAATGGGATTTATTGCGTACGTTAAACGAAACGAGTAAACGAGTTCCATAGTGGCGACTTTTTTGTAAGCACCAACGCTCGATAAGCGCTGCATTTTCTCTCGGCGTTGCACTCGTTGCGTGAAATGTTTTCGTTTTGACAGCTGCACGATCCGCGGGAACGCATAGTTTCTTTAGCCTGTTTCTTAAGCACTCGCATTCCCCTATCTGGCAGGCAAACCCCGAGCCACTCACTGGCGCATTTTCAGACCGCTAATGCATCCCTCGATGCCTCACCAGCTACCTGCCTTGCAAACGACACACAAATGCTCTTCAAGTGCCTCTACCATCGTAGAAGGAGACGAAGTAGAGAAAGGGGGGGGGGGGGGAGAATAGGAACGAAGCGATTCTGGTTTGCCTGTTCTAGATTGCTTCTGTAAATACCGGTCGGATCTCTGAGCGGCCTATCTAACCTTCAACGTCGCTTTCTACTCCTCCACGGGTTTCTCCCCTTATTCCACAATCTCTTTCCATTCCACGGCTTATCGAGAACGATGCTTAGACCCGTCTAATGTAATTGATAGTCCGCGGATCTATTATTCAAGCTCGTATTATTTTTGTGGATAAAATTAGAGATGCGGGTGTTGCTTCGTCGTCCTCTGAATCATTCCCAGATTCACAGATGCGAAATAATTCAATTCATTAAATATCAGGCGTAGCAATAAGCGATTCGCTTGTTTTTGATTAATTTATCCAGGTTAAAATCAGGTTATATCATAAATGAAGTCATAAGCTAGCTTTGATGAGTAAAAAAGGGGTGGAATAATAATTTGAATATGAACTGTGTTTCTGATTTGTTAAAGGAATAGTGGACCATTAAGAGAGACAATTAAATATTAACTTAATACAGCTTCTATCCTACAATATTAACTAATGCAATTTCTTGCAAATGTTGCGCGTAGTTGTCGTATTTAGACCGTAATTCGCTTCGCGAGCCGCACTTGTCGTTATACGGCAAGGAATTAATAGGTTCGAGGAAAAAACCGATTAATAGGCTGGCAGCTGATAAACGTTGCAGATAAAAAGACTATTAATAAGCTTTCGCTTATAGCTAGGCAAAATGTTAAGACCCAAACCACTCCCGTTATCCATTTGTCGTTGCTGGCTTAACAGTGTCGTATTTTTACGCGCGCTAAACTCGGAACCTTCGATATAACGAACCCATTTAATACTTACTCAGAGAAAGGGTTAAATGTACTATAAATGCGATAGGAAATCTAATTTAATCGAGCTCAATTAACCAGTACTCGATTGGCAAAATAAATACACAGATGTACAAATACTTCGTTTGCAATTCCTAGACTGCAGATTTTTATGCGCCTATCGGAAATTTAAAGGTGCGAAAAATGCGTGTTATCTGCCAAATTATACAAAATATAGTAGAAACTGTAATCGTTGGTTTTCCAAGCTTCTTTAGCTGGTAACTCTTTTTTACGATACTTAAGCCATCCGCAGAAACACAAATACAGGTTGGCTTCGCTTTCCAAACGTCGTAAGGTGCACTTTGTATTTACTTCTCGCGTATTGCACACTTTTACGTATCTTCGTACCCGCATTTTTAAATTCTTCGTAGCTGCGTAAATATTTGCGGTCGGCTAATCACACTGTTACGCCAGTGTTTCGATCGGCGAGAAGTCGCGTGTCTTCTAATATCCCGTGAAAGCGTAATAATCGCGAGTGGATCGATCGGATCGACGCGGTTATTAAGTCTGCTCGTTAGAATTTACCAGAATTAAGCAGGAAAGACTGGGAGAGACGAAATAACGGTATAGAACGAGAGAGAGAGAGAGAGAGAGAGAAAGCGCGAGCCGGATGGCAAGAAGAGTCATGGAGAACACGGAAACTTGTTACCTCAAATCCCAAAGTAGCATGGGGCGCTAATGTAATATACATTCATGAGCGCCAAATCAACCCTTTCCATTGTCCAACGAAATTTGCCAGAGAACACAATGGAAGGCCGTCCTATGTAACACTTCTCTACCTACTTCATCTGCTTCCCTCTTTCATCCTTACGCCATCTTTTATCCCTCGACTTCGTCTCTTCCTTTCTGCTTTTCTTCTCTCCCCCTCCCCTCCCCCTTTTCCTCTTCTCCTTTTCACTCTTTAGCCCGCACTAGTCATACATTGGCTCCGAAAGTCTTGTAGATTTATTTGCAGCATGTAATTGGTCCATTTCTCCGGAGGCTCTTGTCGACTGCAGCTCTAACTTCTGCTTCGCGTTGTACTCGAAGCGCGACCGAGGAAGGGTGAAAATTTCACCGGGGAATAGAATTTTTCTAAACCCTCGTCCGCGTAGATCTTCGTTGCGAATCAATTCAGCCGCTCCGTCGCTGGAGAGTGCAAATTTTGCTTTCTTGTACCATTAACATTGTACCCTAACAAGACTACTGCACTTGGTATACATCTTTTTTTTAATTTTCCAAGACTTCGCATTAAATTTGGAGTTCATTTTTACGCAACATCACACGGGCACTGCATATATGTTCGTATTTAATATTTAAAAAAGGAAATATTAGGAGGTGAACGCGTCGTTTGAGCATAAAAACGCGACTGATGTACTGTAAGTAGAAAGTATGGGCATTTTTACGATGCAGTAAAGGCGATGCGCGTTACGGTGTTTCTTCTTTCCGTCATACAAACTGACCTGCTAATATATATAAGGATCGTTTCCATTTAAGTGGCAACACTTCAACTGACAGTAATAAGAACACTGGACTTTGTTATATATTTTCAATTAATTAGTACGCAATAAATCGTATTTAACGTACAAAAACATCATAAAAAATAAAAGAGCGGTTAAACTAATGTTGTGCTGCAAACCGTAAAGATTATCAAGTTAAATAACTTCTAAAATAATTAAACATCAATACTGCCACTTTAAGGTTCGCTCGTAACATTATTTAACTATTTTAGAAACTATTTAACCTAAGAATCGTTTCAATTTCGAGCATACGATTGTTCAACGTTTCTTTTAAATATGGACATTTTCTTATACGTTGAATATAACGAATTAATTACTACGTAATTGAAAATGTACAACAAAGTCCACGGTTCCACGTATCATCACTTGAAAAGTTCTCATTTAAATAGAAACACGTTTTTACATATATTAGCACGTCAGTTTGTGTAGCACATATAAGGTGCATAGTAAACGTCGCGCATTTACTAAATTATAACACTTTCCATACTTTCTAATTCCATTCGTCACGTTTCAATGTTCAACAGCACATTTACCTTCCAATATTTCGTTTAAAATATTAAGGGTAAACGAATATACAAAACCTATGTGTTGTCACGTAAACCGAAGTCCAAATTTAGTATAAAAATTTCTTCACTTCGACTAAATAAAGTAAATTTAACAAATATACGAATTCAAGTGTCGGATATAGAGACGCTGACAGCAATCTGAACATCTACTCTATGTTTAAAAAACTGCCTCTTTGTTGTTTTGGGGGATTAACGCCAAGATTATCGAAAACGAAGCCGTGTTTACTTGTAAGAAAAAAATCGAAGCGCCTAATGTTTGCAAATATGCATGGGGCGCGAATATGAAATGCAAATAGGAAGGGGTAAATTTATTTGCAAATAATCGAGCGGCGATAAATCCATCGGACGATCTCGTTGACGATAGTCGTTGGTTGGCAATGGGAAACATTCCTTGCCGGTTCTCCTTTTATTTTCTACTTCTGCCTGCCTAGCCTCGCCCCACCAAGAAGTTAAGCCCATTGATCACGCGCTCGATTACTCGGCTGGAGCTTGCCAGACACTCAGGGACAGCCATTCCCTTGCATTTGTCACCGCGTTTCACCACTTTTCCGTTTTCCTTCTTCCCCGGTAGATCCCGTCGCCAACCATTTTCCCCTCCCTCCGAGTGCCGATCTTTTTCATATCTAACAGTCGATTGCTGATAAATGTTCGTCATCGGCGATTAGCCCTTTCCATATTTAACAATTTGCTCGTTAGCGATCGGATCGGACGAAGCAGAGTTTGGCAACGTGCAGCTCGCGAAGCATTTTTTAAGTTACTTCGATCAGCCTTCCAAGTTACGTACAATTTATAATAAATGGGTGTATTGAGTTTACTATTGCATATTCATATTCGCTATCAACGTCGCGTACGTGTGACACATTGGGAAACGTAGATTTATGTATGGTATGATAGTATAGAACTATATTTTTATTATTCGTTTAATTTAATCCGCACTTTTCGGTTCACATTCAAACATAAAGAAAAATTCAGCGAAATAAAATTAGCATAAGGTGCACTAAGGAGAATGAAAATAAAAGCTAATCCCAAAGTGAAATATGAATCATAGGTGACGATTCTGTACGAAAAACTGAATTAAAAATGTGTAGTATAGAACTATATATAGTAAATGTATAGAATCTACACTTGCTGACAAAAGTTAAGAAACAAAGTAATGCGTTCCATATTTTTGTGCACTCTTTATTTTCCGAGGTACGATATAGATTAGAATTAAAAATAGAATAACTTATTGTTTATTAACATAATATGTAATGTTACCTTTTTACGTTCGTTTATTATTCTAAGCTATTTATCTCGAAAGATGAAGAATATACAGAACGTTGCAAATGATTACTTTCTTTCTTAACATTTGTCAGTAAGTATGTATACATTTCACGTATGTGAGGCATTGGAAAATTATTTTATATAATATTCATATTTACTGGATTCCAATCAGAGGTAAGAAAAAGTATGCAGAACGTTTTTCACTTCGATTATAAAGGCGTATCTTCGTTACTGGTCTAAATCAGACGCGTTTACATCACTGGTCAAACCGTTACTGAGCGAAGAAAGGCGGACGAACCGCGTACGAAACATAAACACGCGTTTTTGTTACCCCTACGTCATCGCGTTCGCCAACGTATTTACTTACCGGCTCGATATAACGATGTAAACATGCTTCTTGCGTCCGTGTCCTAGCGTCAATCTTACCAGTTCTGCGTGACGCGCGAGTGTTTACGGTGCGTGTTATCGACGCTCTTCAATCGAAGCCACGAATTTCAAGACTCCACGTGCTCGGCGATCAATTCGGTGAGAAAAACAGGGTTCGTTTCTTTTAGCTACTTTAATTCTCGTTATCTACTCGCGTCTTCTAATACATTCGCTACGAATGACGTCGTTTGGCGATTTCGTTCGTTTCGTGCTTCGTTATTAACCCCTTACCGTATAACGACGAATCACATTCGTGGTACATATTGTACTCTAAACGCGGTTAAACGATCGTATACTCGAAACTGGAACGATCTTTACGTTAACGACGTTCTAAAATAGTTAAATAAAGTTATTTAAAGCGCGAACCTTTAAGTGGCGGTACGTGCTACATCTACCCTAGATATTTAATAGCAAAATACTTCGATCGGAGTATGGCAGACTTAGCGTGCGTATTAGCGTCGAAAAACTCCGTGTCAATAGTTATGGGTTAAGTTTCGCGGCCAGTTTCTCGTATCTCGACGTTCCCGAATGGCTTTTCTTCTTCGCAGTCGCAGGAAAGTTTCCACCGCGTCTGGCATCGCCCTGAAGCTTGTCTCTTACGACGTTGCTCGCCTGTTATTACTTATTTTCTATTATCGAATATCTGTTCGGTGTTATCACTGTCACTTGAGATCGTAAGGGAGAGAATCGTTGGCGCGAGAAACGGGTGGAGTAAGGCGCTAGCTCTTCCGGAAGAATCGAAGTTGAAGAGTGTAGCAGGATATAAAAAGGGGAATAAAAAAGAAGATTTTTATAATGAAAACTAAAGTTTGTTACGGCGTGCAGGGTGGAACTGTAGGTACGTAGTCCCGGTCGACGTTACGGGATTGATTCTTCTTCTCCTTTTACTTCTTCTTCTTCCTCCTCCTCCTCCTCCTCCTCTATCTTTTTCTCTTTTGCTTCTTCTTCTTCTTCTTCTTTCCGGGAGAAAAGTTCCGACTAACGGCGCCGGCTTCCCTCTGGGAGTTTTATTACGCCGGAGACGCGCTTATCCCAGCCACAGATTCGCGCCAACATATCCCCGGCTGTCGATAAGTCTACGGTCGTACGAGAAAAAAGGGCGACGGGGAGAAAAAACAAGTAGAAATAACTGGAAAGTGCGGCAAGAATGGATTCAGAGATCATTTCGTATCCGACGCTCGATTTTATGTTTCTTCTCGTCTACGAAATTATCCGCCATCGAATTCTATCCGACAGCGCGACTTAATACAGACGTAGCTCTTAGAATATAGCATTGCTCTTCTCAAACGTCTCCTCTTTTCAATATCATTTTTTACGATAAGAATATCGTCGTTTGGATTGATAACTTTTGGAAGGAATAGCTGGGTAGAGTGTTGCAGGATATCCTTCTTTTAATTCTAATGCTCTCCTCGCTTGCTTTCTTCTTCGTCTTCTTGTTTTTTTATTTCTTTGATTTGTAGCGAAACAATGAAGAATATGTGACGCTTTAGGAATATTATTGTTTGTATAGAACTACATAAATTGAGAATATCAAATATGTATATTAAATATCGTGAAAGAATACTTAGAAATATGATACTGAATAAAGACTAGTCTTCGTATTGGCTTACGTAAACTTGAGAAGAATAGCACGATTAATTGTGAAATCGCAGTAGTGGTGGTACTTTTCCTAGCTTCGAATTTGTAAGCTTGGAAATTGGAAGCCTTGGAAATCCAAATGCTTGGAAATTCGAAGGCTAGGAAATCCAAAAGCTTAGGAATTCAAAGCCTTGGAAAACTATAAGCTTAGGAATTCGAAGCTTTAAAAATCAAAAGGCTTGGAAATTCGAAGCCTTGAAAATGCCAAAGCTTAAGAATTCAAAGCTTTAAAAATGGAAAGGCTTGGAAATCTAAACGCTTAGAAATTCGAAGCCTTGGGAAACTGTAAGCTTGGAAATCGAAAGCCTTGGAAACAAAACGCTTGGAAACTTGGTGGCTTGGAATCCAAAAGCTTGGATATCCAATAGTTTAGGAACTTCGTGGCTTAGAAATCGAATAGCCTAGTAATCGAAGAGCTTACGTATCGAAAAGCTTTTGGAAGGTGAAAGGCGTCGGGAACTCGATGGCTGGGGAATGCGTGGAAAAAAGGAGAATATTTCAATTACGGTTAGAGGAAACAAGCGTTAATGAGTTTTGGAAGCAGATGAGGCAAATTTTTCGAGTTGATTTCAGTGTGGTCGGATAGTTGGATTCGGCGGCGGGGGTGTAAAGGGGGAGGGGGGTGGACGGGGACTCGAAACGCGTAATTTAAATAGGCAGACAGCCAAGGAACGCGGTGGCGGATTCCATTAAAACTTTTCGCTTGGCTCGTACGAGAAGTGACACGTACTCTCGCATACTCGAGCGAAGTAATACATTTTAAAGAATTTCAGACAAGAAATTTACATTAGAAAAGTTTACCAAGGGAATTAAATAAAGGGCACTTTGAAACGTATTATGCTGGCCAGCGAATAAAAATGTCAACGATAAATTTCCCTTAATTATACTTTATAAGAAGCTCTTGCTCACCTTTGTCAACGAATAGAAACGAGTCGAATTGATGGGATACACCTTAAGGAGGCTTCGCTAACGTTTTAGAGAAGCCACGCTCTCGCCGAATTCGCTTGGCTTGAAATATGTTACGGGCATCATCGTTTTGAGCAACATTTTCCTTGCGCTTACGTTACATGTGGTGATTTGCTTTACTTTTCGAGATATTCGCAAAAAAAGTATAAGCAATACACGATTGAATTGTACGTATACTTGCGTTCGGTTCTTGTATTGTGTAAATGCAAAGGTTTCGATGGATTCTGAAACCTGCTTTTGTTTGCTTTAAGGGAACTAAAGTGTGCTTTAATGATAAAAAGAATCGGGTGATAAATGTTGTAGAATCGTAGGTAAATGATCGAAAACTATATATAATCGATCGAAGGAATTATTTTGAGTGAAATGATACATTGAATCCATTAAAGCCTTCGCGCGTACTCAATATAAATACATTGCGATGTCCAAGAATCACGAGTGAACTTGAACTTACAAATTTGGACTCGTCTAGGTTAATAATTTAGCTGTATAGTAATGAAATAATGTATAGATTGTTTTATTTTAATTGGTAACTAATTTAATTGATTAGGTTCGAGTTAGGTTCGGGAATGCTCGGGAATTTGATGCCTTGGAAATCTAAATACCTGGGAGTTCCTAGCTTTGGAAATTCCGAAGCATGGAACTTCAAAGGCGTGTCAACTCAAAGCCTTCGAAATTCCACTGCTTGGAAATCCAAACGCATAGAATAATAATCCAACGCGAACCAAACCACTGAAGTTCGATGTAACGTTAGCAACGGTATTCTACAATTATCTCGAAAACCAAAGCCAACCTCCTATTATTTCGAAAGGAGAAACTTATTTAGTATTTAGTACGCGAACCTACGGAAATATTTCCAGTCGCATTGGAATTGGCGAGAACGTAGCCTTGCTGTAACACGACGTAGGTTTCTCCTAATCGGGAATGTTTGAATTAAGGGGAGTTGTTAGGGGTAGAAGGAAAGTAAATGGCGGCGAGGGATAACAAGCACAGTTAGAACATGACCGAGCCACCAAGTCTTGTAATCCGAACGCAGACACCGTTTGTTTGATCTCGTCTTAGATTTTGCAAAGTCAACGGTAAAGCCGGTTCCCCGGCTGGTTCACACGTTTCCACGTTCAGCAAATACATCGGTGCTTGTTGTCGGCTAGTCTACTCTCTCGCGTCACTCCTCTACTCTCTATATCCTGCTGCTAGACACTCGCTAGAGATTCGAGAAGCTGACTTTCTCAGATCGTTCCCCCGTCATCTTCTATCATCACAGTTACACCGCCTTCCATCCGTTGATTCATTCACGGTGATAATTTCGCAAAGCGGATTAACCGCACGCCGTACGAGCCAGCCCCGTTAATCAATGCTAAGTATCATCTTAATGCATGAGGATTGCGCGCGAGAATCGATCGAGAAACGATGAACAGACCACGGATTTGCATAAGTTTATATGTTTATACGCACATGTATAGGGGGAAGTTAGTCGAAACCGGGGTAGCTTGTCAAGATTCTGATCCACTCGAGTCTATAGCTTTGAATATTTTGTCGATAGCTGTGGAAACGTTCTCGATGTAAGCGTTACTTTGCTCCTCTTTTGTTAGTTTAATTATTCTAGCTAACGTTCTTTCACGTCCAATAGACGAAGCTTCGAATTAGTGTTGCAACTAACTGCAATTAGTATTGCAACTGTTTAGTCAAGATGAATAATTTGGAGCCGGGTAAAGCACAATACTCTGATAAATAATTTGTTACGCGTGACGAATTTTAGATACCTTACAACACAAATGCATTGAAAACGATTGAAGACTGTAAGAAGACACTGGTAGCAAAAAGCAAAAACAAAGACGCACAGAAAAATTGTGCTAAAATTGAAGCTACTTCGTTTTGTCCAACTTTCTCCCGCAAGATGCAAATAATAAGCAACGATAAAAGGTGCTTCGTAATAAATTGATAAGGTGCAAAGAAGCTTGGCGATTCCGCGCGAAGGTGAGCAATTTTCGGGCTTTCGCAATTAACGGATCAGAGAAAGCAATCCCGTATTTGTTTCTCGACTCGCGCGTTGCCAATTGCGCAAACTTTTGAAGGCTCGCAGCTTGGAAAGGTTTCCGTCACAAAAGGGCTGTCGTCGCTCGGATGGAGAGTTACGGATAAAAATTTCGGACACGGTATGAAGGGGATCTTGGACAAAAACAACAGGGTGGCGAGTTCTCACGGCACGAGGCGTTTCAGCATTTGCCTGTCGCGCGCAAATATCGCGATCCCGCCGACGACGAAATCTGCTCGGTTAAAAAAAAATTCAACCCGCCCGTCCCGCCTACTTTTCCACTCTGTTTTTTCTGCCTCGTTTTTCGCGCAGGCCATTCTCTCGGCTGTTCCGCAGTTCCCACCCCCTTTCTTTCGCCAGCACGGCACGTTCAGCGTGGATTTTGACGGGGCTTTCGCTACCGTGCTTCGTCCTGTTATCGCGATATTTCAACGGCCCTGGCGAGAGCCCCTATTCCTCCTCGATACGTGCGAAATGTAGAACAAATAGACCAGGATCCACTGCGAAAACGATAAATCCCGCTGTGACGTCGACAATTTGCCGAATCCTCCGAACGAGAGAGCAAACGAGCGGAAAAAGCATCGCGAAAGTAGAAAAAGAATCTCGATCGGCTTGTCCGCCGCCCCTTTTTACGTCCGTCTCCATCGTCACGCGCAACGAATAATAAATATCCCTCGTCCAAATAATCACTGCGCCGTTCCGATAGATACACAAAGAACACCTGGACACTCGCTCGCAATTTTTTCCTCTACACCCTCACGCGTCCCGTCCTCTCTTTTGTCCTACGATTTTTCTTTCCCGCTTGATGGATGCCTCCACGCGTTGCAACGTTTCTCCTTTTCGTCTTCCACCGCCATTTCGTTTCTATGTAGATTCTTTTCTTTTTTCTTGCATGTTTTCCCTGCATAGAGGGACAAGATTTACGCGTGGCTTTCATTTCAGGGCTAGAAAATTCGTCTTCCCTTTGACGATTCGGAACGATGCCTTTAGATAGGGATTTTATACTTTTCGTTCGTTTCATTGTAACGCCGTTGTTAGCGGAGATCATTCGCAGATGCGTTTTACTGAAATACGGGTAGTACTTTTCATTGCCCATTAGTTGTAATTTTATACCCTGCTCGAAATAATTAGGGGATCAATTTTGCTAGCTGTATCGATTTTTGGATATAGACTAGACAAATTGGCGCGCTATTCGCTCGACGGATTTAATATAACACCAGAACCGAAGTGATACGGAAACAGTGGCTGCGATATTTTCTAATTGCGATCCTCTACTTGATTTAAGCATGCTTAAATATTTATTGCTTAAATATTAATTACGAGTGTATCCAATTTACCTCGGGGGTCGTTAGATAATTTTAACAAGGGTTGCTTTCGTTATCAAGCCGTCAATTTAAATCATTTCCATTTACGGAATCGTTCTCTCGATCATTCCGTTTAATTCTTCGCTTGTATCTCTAATCGTTAACACTGGTAGTTATCGTTTAACAATGTCGATGGTTCAATCATTATATTCCAAAAGAAATATATTCAATTTGTAAATTCTAAAGCTACGACTCTCGCCGCTTATCGTTACAATTTTACCAACATTTACTTTCCTTATCAATCTTCCAATTCAATCTTTAACCACTTCCGGTCAGAGAATCGTTCTCTCGATATCATTTCGCTTATTTCTTCGCGTACACCCCGCAATTGTTAACGTAGAAGTTTCTCGTTTACCAGTATCGACGATTCGATCTTTGTATCCCAGAAAACTTGCACGTAATTCGCAAATTTCGAAGCCAGCCCCTTTCGTCCCTTATTAATTGCGACGTGAGTTGCTTTCCTTCGCGATCCTTCAAACCAAAACACACGTTCACCTCTTTATCCGTTTCCGGTTACAGACCCGTTCTCTCGATCATTTCGCGTGATTCCCCGCGCGCAGCGATGGTAATTGTTAACACAGAAGGTTGTCGTTTAGCGATATCGATGGCAGGATCAAACTCGCGTCGCGGCATGTCGCATGTCCGTCGGACATTAGCCAGAGAGCATTACTCCTCGCGCCGATCGTATTGTCGGTTGTTGCGTTCGCCGCGATAAGTAGACGTTGCAATTACAGTTTGACGTATTAACGCCGCGCCGCCGCCTTGGATATCTCTCCGCGTGTGTTTCGAGCCTCCCTTCGCCGGGCCTCCGGTTGCTTTATCTCCGATACAACCCATTCCTCCTAATAACAAGCTGCAAAATTGCCACTGTCACGAACCGCGAAACGACAAGAATTAGACGCGTGTACGCCATCGAGTGAGTGCATCGTCCGATCGATCCAACGAAAATTACAACACATCGCGTCGGCTTCGTTAGCTCCTCGCGAACGAAAGCAGACCACGTACTTACCGAATACCCCGGCAAATCCAGCCGAACGCGATAGGGAATAGAATTTACGTAATGGACGCTATTTTCGCAGTTGCGGTTGCACGTATTCCGAAGGAAGCAAGGGATGCATCAAGGTAGAAGGTAAAAAAGGAGGAAAAGGATCGCTAATGTTCCCAGGGATGGTTTCACGACGATCATTTGCCGAAAATACGGTAGCTCCGGGGAGGGTAAACGCGCGGATAGAACAGCGGATACTTTCTTTTCCTCGGGTACTCGGGGTTTAGACCGACTTAGAAACCGGCGCACGTGTGCGGCCGTGTGCAGTTCTCTCGTGACACGCCAGCCACGTACAACGGCGGACCCATACTACTTCGCTCGCTAGCAGCCAGCGCAGCGCCAGGGCTAAACGAATAACTTATGCGTTCTGAATAAGAGACCAGCGCGCCGTCTGGCCTGACGCTCTGCATTACTACTTCGAGGAACGCGACCCACGCTACTCTATACATACGCCCCTAGAACGTTTTATAGTCTGTCAAATAACCGCACCGGATCGCCATCGCTTTTCCACGAAACCCTACCGCCATTCTAATAACCACTCCGCTCTGCCACGTTGCCTGCTATATCTATCATTCCACGAAAGGAACACCTACACTTTCCAGGCGATCTTTTTTTGCACTTTCAAATTAATTTCGAATCGATCTAGGGGAAAAGTGGGTAACGCTTGGTTCGTTGAAACGCATTGCTGAGAACGTTGAGTAATTACGGGCTGCAATGCGTATGCGGCGCCGAAGGGGAATATTTTTTATGTAAATTGAAATATAGCGGGGTATCGTGTGGCGAAGCACGTAGCTTCAAAGTACTTGATCTATATCTATTCGTTTATTCGGTATACGGTATCTATATATTGTTTTGTATCTGTGGAGCTGTAGAGAGGGGATAGAATAGGAAAAAAGAAGAGTGTTGCGTTTCGTCCTGGGCCTGCTAGTGGACTCATCAGTAAGTAAGGCTACCTAGCAGACCCTGCTTTAGACACTGGGATATTGTAAGGAAGGTTAAAGGCGGTATTTACATATGTTGACGAGGTAGTTTGAGCGAGCGCTATTCGTTATAGTCAGCATTGAAATATAAGTACCTATACGCAGGTACATATTTAAGGATAATGTATCCCAAGTCCATGATCTGTAATAAAATTACCGTGGTCATTTAATACGATGATAGCATCGAAACAAAATTTTGGGGCAGCATTTGTAAACGTGTGGCGATTAATAAAAACTAATTTACCATTTTTTTCCGGAAAGTTTCTTGACTATTGGCCACTGTTAAAGTTCGAAATTGCCGTTCGCGCCAGTGTATCCTTATTTTCTACTCTAAATTATCGTCCAGCCTAAAACAATGGTAAATCGTTGTGGTCGCTTCCAGCGTACCAGTTAATTTTCTCCCGATTCATGCTTTGCTTTCGACGATCCACAAAAATTTGATCTTCAGATTAGCACGGCGAGGCAAGGGATTGAACGGCGGGAAGTCGCGAAACGTTTGTAGTCGCTCGTAAATTATTCGAGCAAAGCTGTATTAACGTTACGGGGAGACCATTAGTAGTTAATCAGCTGGCATGTAGTCGCCGTACGCCAATCAGAAAGCTACAGCAACGGGCAATAATAGCGGAGGGCAATAGAAACCGCAATTATTAGATTAAAGCCTATAATTTGTATCGAATGGAAAGGCCTGCTATGTTTCGAGTTCAGATTGAAATACGAGCCCTCGGAACCGCGGGCAGGCTAATTTTTCACGTTAATCGGCCATTAATGTCCGGATTAATCGAGTTACTCCAGGTTCATGCTAAGGTACAATCCGTATATCCTAGCTTTCATGATATTGCGAATTGTACCTAGTCCGCTTATCTGACGCTGCATCGATCATATATAAAGCCCGGAGCTGTATGTAGACTCTCCTGTTACTAAACACAGGCATTTGCAGTTCCAATAGTATTGCTGGCTGTAATACGCGTGACAGGTTCTTTGGTTACCATTGTCCATTTGATTTCGTCACTATTGAAACCGAATTTCCCATACGACCTCCGACCAATCGCCTTCGATGTTTCCCTACGTTTGCAACATTATTGCTAAACTGTCCACGAGTGTGCCAATCTGTTCGTTTACAATCGAAACTACATCTAAATGTTCCAAATTCGGAGCGTTGCAATAATCGAACCTTCGAATTCTATGCTTTTGGACTCCGAGCCTTCGAATTTCCTAGCTTTGGAATTTTATTAAGCGTCGAAATTTCTATGCTTTCCAGTTTTTAAGCATGCAGATTTCCAAAGCTACGAACTTCTAAGCGTTTCGATTTCCCAGCCTTCGAATCTCTAAGCTTTTCGATTCTTTACATTTTGAGTTTCCAAGCTTTGGAATTCTAAGCTCTCGAATTTCTATGCATGCAAATTTCTAAGCCTGCAAATTTCCAAACCTACGAATTTCTAAGCCTTCGAATTTTCAAAGTTTTAGATTCCCTAGACTTTGAGCTTCCAAGCTTCGGAAATCCGAGCTCTAAAATTCCTACGCTTTCCAGTTTCCGAATCTACGAATTTCCAGACTTTCGAACAAAGTTCCCTACGTTTCCCAAACAAAATGGCCGTGGTCACTCGGTAAAAATTCCAACGTCATTTTCCATCCGCGCCAATAATTCCGCGACGTCTAAACGTACAATTAATTGCGAAGATTGATCCGAAGGTAAAAGTTTCGTGCGACGGGGTTTTCTCGTGGAAAAGGTAGCGATGAAATATTGGCTAGGTGTAACCGGAAGAAGAATGGCGCCAAGGGCGCCCGGGACTTTACCAAACGATCGTGTCTAAGAAATTGGAAGTTAAGTAATAGGTTGACGTTTGTTGCATAAATATGGGGTGGATGGTATAGGCGACGTTGCATAGCTATTTACACGAACGTCTATACACACGTGGCTTTCTCACACTCCGATCCCGAGTTTATCGACCTTCGACACGTTCACCTATGCTACTGTGTTTCCAAGCTAACGCAGAAGTTTCGATGGAACGATGCAATTCGGTTGCGCCTTCCAACCGTATCCTTCCATCTCTGTACACACACTGTACGCAATTTCTGTCTGCTTCGATTTTCTGATTTTCAATCACCGCCAATGTCCCTATAATTGTCACTTTAATTCGCTTACTCGATAGCGAACGAATGTACGAAGTATCGAGGCTAACAAAATTTCACTACTAAATTTGGACACTATCTTTATGTAACGACACAAATGGACGTTGCGCGTGTGTTTATTTTAATATTTAAAACGTAATAGTATCGCGTTTGAGCATTAAACGCGCGACTAATATAAGTAGAAGGTATGGAGATTTTTGTAACGCTATAAAGGCAATACGTTTACCATTCATTCTTTATCCGTTACACAGAACTGAATTGTTACTGTTCAAGTGACGGTACGAGGGACATTGGACTGTGTTATATATTTTCAATGAACTAGAAATTAATATATCGCATTTAACGTACAAAGAAACAATCATGATTTTAACTAAAGTTGTGGTCCAACCTGGAACTATTCATAGGTTAAATAGCTTGTAAAATAATTAAACCAAGTTGCTTAAAGCAATAAGCTTAAAGTAGCAGCACGTGGGACATCTACCTTACATCAGTTTTCTTCCATATTTTCTCTCCTTTCGAGGAACCACTTTTCCATCGTCGTTTACCATTTCGACCTCTCAATTAATACGCGTACGCGAAAGTTTCCGTCGCGGCAAACAAATATTGGCTACGATATAGAAAGAATCGTTGCGCCGTCAACTAAATCGCAAGACCATTGCTAATTGCAACATTACTCACGCTACATTAAGAGCGAAAGAAGTGAAACAGCGAGCAAACTAAGAAGAGCGCTCGAGACGATAAAAATATCCAATTAGATCGCTTCTTGTCCAACTCCTCACTTAAATCCAGCCCAAATCAGTTTGCAATTAACGCCTTTTTTTGTACTCTGCCAATGTTCCACTCCATTTCCTCCCCGTTGACTAAAATCGTCCCGACATTTATTAGCCTTTAATTCCAGCCCCGTTTTTTTCGTTTCCACGATTAACGGTTGCCTAGTTTTTTGCCGAAGTAACAGTTTGAGGAACGGGAGAGAGGCTTA
Source organism: Eucera pruinosa (assembly GCA_028830335.1). NCBI lineage: Eukaryota > Metazoa > Arthropoda > Insecta > Hymenoptera > Apidae > Eucera > Eucera pruinosa. The sequence goes on from JAMYCR010000007.1 coordinate 19,820,288, forward strand.
TGGGAAGTACAGAGTCGTAACGCGTTAACATTTCTGAACGTTTACGTTTGCTACTCCTCCGGCTAAGGAAATTCTGTTTGGTACTAGAGAAACAGGATAACGATCTTTGCATAACGAGGTTCAGTTAGGATGAGTAGCCGCTTCGGAGAATAAAGGGTGCACCGGGGTCACTAAGATAAGGAACGGTAAAGCAGCTTCGTTGAAAAAAGGAGCTATACTTTTTGCGCATTATCATATAAAAGAGGCCGGGCTGAAATTCAGTCGTACAGCAAAAACATGAAAGATGAAAGAGCCCGGCAATTTATAACGTGCTCAAAAAATGTTTGCACGCTATTCTACGTTAATTAACTACGATCAAATATGCACGGTATTGAACAATTTTGTTGCATCGGTCGAACAATACTGAAACAATTGTCGAACTACAAAATTTCTTATCTTTTAAGACAATTAACGATTGGCGTAGGAAAATTGTTGAGAACTGCGACTCCATAATTGTTTCGTGCGGGGTAAAATTGAGATATTGAACCGTTTCATAAATTCTTTAGTACTGTTAAAAGTCAAGATTTAACATTTTTATGTATTTTCGCCAGATCGATTTTCACTCGTTTAAAAGCAAAGCAAATTAAAGGCAAAGTTTCCCCTTTCCGAAATAAGCAATACTTTTAATACTCGCAAGAGTCACAAAAGCGCGTTAAAATTAATGTTAGGTCACACTGTTAAAAAGTTTTGAAGCGCACAGGGTTAATCGTACACTGCTCAAAGCAATTAGGATATTATTAGATGCACCAATAAATAATCCACTATTTTTGTAAATGGACTGGCGAATCTACTTTATCAAATGTTGAAATTCTAAACTATAAAGTCGATGCAAGACAATTGCAACGGGTTAGAGTAACGCTAATTACCAGACTGCTTACTAGACTATTTACGCAAATTCGTATCTTTGCAACCATAATTAACCCCTCAGCGACGAAGCAATTCTCAGTTCCTCTCATACGAGTGTAGAAGATTTATGCATTTAGAAAAACTGTACGTAATTCTACCTAATACCTATCGCGGCTATTGTTCTCGTCTAATTTTGATTCTGCTACGAACTGACGTCGATACGTCAAGTCCGTAACTTTCCATGTTTTCATTTGAAATCGAATTGAGTAATAGAATCATCCAAAATTGCGATTCCCTAATTGTTTTGAGCAACGTAGAATAGCCACTATCAAATGTAATTCTACCTGTGAATCTTCCGCCTCCGAATGCCCGGCGTCAAGGGGTTAAATAATTCAAACTTTGCCTTACAACGCGATAATTTTCAATCCTCTGCCCAGAGTGATCTACAACTATTCCGCTACATATAGAAACGCATCTATGTAACGTCACGTGAGAACGCGTGACTTAACATAAACGTGTTCCCTACCTTAGCGCAACTTTTTCACCGTGTAAAACAACCTGCCTGGTTGCTTTTATTTCCGCCGCCTGTCCAGAAACCGTTCGGCCCCGTACAAAGACGCGTGGAATCTAGTTAAAACTCCGTCGAAACTGAAATTTAAATTAAACCAATCATCGTTCTTGCCTGGACGTTAAACGGGGTTTAAAGTTCCGGCCGAGTTTCACTCGGGACGCGCAAAGCAGGGCTAAGAATGCGAAATTCTTGCGTCGCTCCGGATACCGAAGAAATTTCGAGGTTAGAAGATGTAGAAGATGAAGAAGAAGAAGAAGAAGAAGAAGAGGAGGAAGAGTTAAAGAAGAGAGACGGTAGAGAATAGGCAGCGTGCCAATGGAGCGCCAAACCCCTCATCGATCGCACGCCACCGCTGCTCTCATCTTTTCCTCTCTTTTCACCATTCCGCTTCTCTTTCGCCCCTTGCCACGCTTCTGGATGCTTCAACTCTATTCCCTCTCGCAGTCTCTCGTGCTCACACGTATCCGCGCACACGTGCGCAGGGCGAAAGGGTTGGCAACGTGCCAGCACACACTGATGTAATTAACACCCCGGCCTGACTCTGACTACTCTCTTCTTCCTCGCCCTCTCCGCGTCTCGGGTTCTACCCGCGCTTTCTCTGCGCTTTTGCCACCCCTCGAGAGAAGCAGCAACCCACCGGAGTCGAGTGGGTTAGAAGCGGTTTCCTTCTCTTTCGGCTTCCTCCTGCTTCCTTACCCGCTGCGGTATTTACAGCCGAACAAATCAGCCGATCTTTCGCAATCTGATCCCCTTCTCTCCTCTTCGCTACCCTCAATCTCCGCGCGAATCCTTCTTCTGAAGTAAGTAACTTCTTCTGAGTAACAGAGGGACACTCTGTTACCCGGTTGCTGAATTTCGCGGAAAAATAGCAAGCTTGGGGTTCGGACAGAGATGCTGAAGAAAAGAGAGGAGCATCTACGCGTAGGGTTAAGAGAAAGGAACACCTTGTTTACTTATCGTTAGTACCAGGTTAATTGCAGTAGGTTAAGAAGAAGTAAGAGAACAGGTTTATTTTGTTGTCTACATTACGTAGCGACTTTCGAACGAACACGCTATTCAGAGTCAAGTAGCGTCGTCGATGAAACAAAGGAAGCGCACAGTTTCCCGCAAACGTACATCGTTACTCCCGTCGGGGACCGCCGCCAAATTCGCATCATTCCTGTTTTCTTTCCAACACGTAGATTTCGCAATCTATTGTTAGTTCGAGGACACGTCTGCGTTTTGCACTGCAAGTGCTCTTTCGCGCGATACGGTTTTTCGTATAAGTTTGCGGTATCGATAACGACCGAAAGCGGTATCCACATCGGTTTGTCCATTTTTATCACGCGTCCACCTCTCAAACGTATAAATCAACCGATTTACCGTGGCGCGTACGAACGATTATATTATTTACCGAGTCAATCGTCGTACCATCTGGTATAATTTCCACGTGTTCTTGTGGCCAAGTAAAAACTAGAAAACACAGGAATAGTTTGCGTTTCGCTCGGTTTGCAAGTAACTTTGCTCCGTCTGCGAGTAACAGTGCAGAAACGAATACGGGACGACGTTCGCGGTATCGAAAGTTCCGTGCGGAGAAAAGAAGTCGCCTTAGAGTTGGACGAACGAGTGTAGAGGAGGTGATCACAATGGCAAGATGAATAGGGACGAGACACGGTGGACAATGAGCGAGTAGCCAGCAGCAGTTCCGAGTCTTTCGATTCCCGGAGGCGTCTCTCGTCTCTCGTTTCTCGTTTCTCGAGAAGAGGCGGGACAAGCCGGAGTCAGGGGTTGAACGAAGAGGTCGACATCGATGCGAGACGGTAGGGAGCATCCTGGGGCCAGTAGCCACTGAACTAGGCGTCTAATAGTTCCTTCTCGTCCAGCCATGAACAATAGCCCGTGGTGAACGCCATCAGCTTCGTACGACTCCTTCCGGAATAATACCGTTCGACGCGGGTCACCCGCTACACTCTACACTCGCAACCATAATTTCCTTCCACCGATATCTGCTCGCGTTCACTTCTGACTCGCGAATCTTCCAAGGGTTGCTTCGATGCTTTTTTCAACCCTTTCGTGGCGAGAGGGACAAATATGTTGTCGTTTGGTTCGCGTGGTCGTTCGATAAAGTAGAAAATAGGGATTCGGAATTTTTTAAAGTTGCAATCTGCGATGCAAAAAATCTGGAAAAATTCGCGGACGCGTATTACACTGACTGGAGTATCTCCTATTTTTTTCACAGGCTTTTGCGGCGACGAGTCGAAAGAAAATGGAGCTCGAACTCTGAATCACGTTTCAGTTTGCGACTCAAGGATAGAGGGTTAAAAATCGGCTTTGTGAAATTTTTTAAGGTTGGATTCCGTGGTCCAAAAAATCTGAGAAAACTCCCAGACATCTATCCTACTAATGAGAGTACCCTGAATTTTTTTTGTTCACAATTTTCCATCCAATAGAATAAAACGGAACGAAGCCCAAACTGTAAATCATATTTCTATCAATAGCTACCCTAATACTTGGAACAGAGAGATGAAATTTCCCAAAAATACTTTTATTCGCGTCACCTATCGACGAAGGTATCGCAAATAGAATTTTATTCGGCGATATTTCTAGCAAGCTAATTCGATTATATCTCGTTTCGGTAGAAAATTCATGACGAACTTATCGAGCGTCCGAATATATTGGCTCCGATCGTGAGCGTTGCTCAAATATCGCTGCGAAGTTTGCGAATGGACGGGCTAATACTTATGGGGGTTGGCGTAAGGTGTACGTATCTCTATCTGCGACCAGTAAATACTAACTATCCAACTAACTGAGCCAGGCTGCTCGAACTCCCGAGGAATCTCTCTTGTTGCAACGACTTATCCCTCTCCGCGTGTCCTCCCTCTTCCGTGGCGTGTGTTGCGCCGTGAAATATTGAAATAGCCGCTTCCTGGCACGTGTTTCTCTTTGGCGTAGCTACCGCCTGAATTTGTCGAACGGTTCCGCTGGTGGTTGCAGCGAATTTCCAGCAGAAATTTATTGCCAACCGACAAGCGATACCGAGAGACCACCCTTGTCTCTCGATTACCAACCTTTCCCTTTAACGCCGATCACTTTTACAACGTCCATTCTCGCCAACCGATCGCGCGTCATCGTTAACATTGTCAAACGATTCGCGTGCTCTCACCTCTAGCCTGACGACTCTTTCGATACGCCGAAAGGCTAGAGTAAAAACGCGAGCGAAAGTTACGAATTTTTTTTACGAAGGTTTGCAAATTCGCAGAGGTGATTATTTTATTATATTGTACTGTATTGTAGTTTATTAACTCTTTCGCTACGTGGGACGTATATATAGGCCATCGTTTGCTAAAAACACACTATTACACGTCATTTCTAGAAGGTTTATCGAATCAATTGTACGAACCGCTTATTTTAAAAGTGGCTTAAGTTCATTCGTCATTAAATTGAGATATTTAAGGCCTCTGAATTAAATTAAAGATATTGGTATCTGATAAGTTATGAAGGATAACATCGTAGTATAATATCTTTGTGTTTTTAAACGTATGTAATTCACTAATCTATTCGCCACATTTATTAATCATCATTACTTAGAAGGTAGGGCCCTAAATGGACTTGAGCCACTTTCAAAATGAACATAAAATGTACATAAAATGTCGGTACGGTTAGCGTTAATTATCCGATACTTGGTTCAACTCCTGCACGAGAATAAAGATGACACCGCGTCGCAAACGAAACTTATTCCTAACGAATCCATCCGCAACTCGTCCCAAGAATACGACTCTCGTCATTGTGAAGCCAAGGTTTCGAAACTCTCGCTGAAGTGCCCTTGCGCAATTAAGTTGGGATCGCGGGCGGAATTCGCGAAGCGTTCGTAAATCAAGGCGACGCGATTCCGTGTGTGAGAGTCGGACGGTTGTGAATTTTTCGCGAGCGATCTTTAATAAGTTTGGGAACGGTTGTTCGGCGAAGCGCGTTGTGCCGCGTGAAAAGCTCCACTTAAATTCGAGCTAAACTTTTTGTCAACTGGGATTGAATTAAATTAAATTGCGCGTTCTATTCAACCGCGAGTAACGGAAGTGGAGGCGAAGGCGGGGGGAAAGAAGAGGGAGGAAAGAAGGAAAACACATGGTTGGGGCCCCAGGGGGACGCGTGTGCTGCAAGTGGAGTTTTTCCTTTTTTGATCCGCCCGTTAGGTTCATTACTTCCTGACCTTTTCTGTAGCCAGTAGGCAAACAATCAGGAAACTACTTCCATTTAGTTCAGTTTGGATAAAACGCCCTTCGCCTCTCGCTAGCCTCCCGAAGCTTACCACTAATTCATCGCCGGCTACGGGAAACGCAGCCGGAGCATTTAATTATTCGCGATCCCGTAAGCGCCCCTCAATTTTGTTTCTCTTACCTTTTTAACCCAATATTGTACGGCTTTGCGCGCCTGTAGAAATTTCATTTTTCCCCGCTGCTTTAAACAGTACGCGGCACAAATAATATTCGTTCGCTGCAACGATCCGATTCGAAGGGAACATCTTACAAGCTTAACTTTTTTTAAGCCGCGTTTTTTTAGAGCTGCCGTTCAATTCACGCGTCTTCTATCTCTTTTCTTGGAAGTGTTCTTTAACATTTGAGCTCCGTAAAAAAATTGGAGATACTCTAGGTAGTGGAATATGTGCGTGGAAATTTTTTCAGATTTTTTGAATCGCAGAATCTAGTTGTAAAAAATTCCAAAAGAAGTCGATCTTCGATCCCCTACCGTAACGCGATATTTCTATTGCATTGTATATTTCTTCAAGTATCGATAGTTTAAATTTCTTTTATTGTTAGTGCAAATAGCCAACAATAAAAGCGATCAAATACTTATTAACGGTATCGTATTTATCGCTACACTTCCGCGTACTAATGCAAATTTCTTCTTTTCCGATTAAACGAACGAACAAGTAAATAAATAAAACGCGACCAAAGCGCGTTTAATTGAAAAATGCACGCGCGTGCGAATAGTTTTCGTAGCCACTACTGTATGAATTGGAAGTCTCCAATCAACGAATAAAATTATTTACGAGCAACGCTTGGGCGTTCGATTCTACTGGAACTAATTGCGTGACGCATTTATCATTCAAAGCATAGCTAATAGGAGCGATAAATCGCAGGGATCGCGAAAGTTGCGACATTCGCAGAGTTATCCGTCTGGGTTTCGCGGATCCGTCAGACATCGCGGCGTGTCAAACGCGAAACTTGTGTAAGGTAAACGTTGGTGATATCGAACAGCACGTAATATGAATCTCTGTCAAATCTCGCGAATTAAATAGCAAATTGTATCATTTCTTGTAAACAATATTTTGCGTTTTACAAACTCGGTATACCTACGAATGTTGCGAACTACGATTATAGCTAAAAGTAATGTACTTGCTGAATTTAAAATCTCTCGAAGCTCGGAGAACTATTTCCGAATTAAATTTTTCGCTTAAGATTATTAATAGTCAAATTGATTATAGGCAGCTATCGTAACGAGTAAATTAAGATCCTTCAGATTTAGTAGCTCTTTCATGCCAAGGAGCTATAAATCTGGTTTCCTTAATTCCGATACTGATTACTAATATCGCTAATAAATATTTTGTATCCGTTGAATTTTTTGATGTCTTAATAATATTGAATTTATTCAATTTTAATAATATTAAAGATATTAATGTCTTAATATCTTTCGTGGGCAGATAAAACGCTGTTTTGTAATTTTGTAATTTACGCACTATGAACAAACTGTTTATAGATCAATGGGTTTATCGCCGGTAAATAAAATGAAATCAGGTGTTCCGTGTTACCTACGGTTAGCCTAAGCACAATAAGAATTGCACATGGGTTCGGCCTGGCAGATGGCTGGCAGCGGGGAATAATTAGAAAATATTTGTCAGCCAGAAAATTACGCGAATTGTTATTCCGTGGGATTGAACAAAGCCGGGATTCCGGTTGCGTGTTTGTCCCGTTTATTTCGAAACGTTATTTAGTAAGCGCGCAATTTTAACGCGGCTCGTAACAATCGTACCCACCGCACCAGCACCACCGCCGTTGCAGGTGAAAAATAGAAACGAACGCGCTCTCGGGACACCGTCATCCGTGTAATTTTCTTTCAGATAAATAAAAACTGCTTCCCCGCGTGTATCGGGGCTTTTCGAAAACGACCGCGCCGCTATTTATTATCCCTTTGCGGCGAAACGCGTTACACGGATTATGCGGGTAGAATGATAGTGTTTCCCCTTTCTTACACGACGCAATGAAGTATATTTAATATTGAAGATTAAATATTATGGTTTAAACTGTTGGATTTTTTCATAGATCCCTAGTTCATATTTTGGAACAATGTTAAACGCTTTCTTTTGTAAATCTGGGGAAATAGCACACGAAGTTACAAACGTGCATTCGATGACGCTTTGGCATTACCGAGGGATAGTGTAAAAAAAAAAATGGTTAGTCCGCATTTCGTGCCACTGTCGTCGTATATCTGTGCAATTGCTGGTTTTCCCCCACAGAAGGGTACGTAGGTAGAATTTCCCTCGGCACAGCCGAACCACGCTCTGTTACCAGTTCTGTACGAGCCCTTAGAAAGAACGGTTGCTGAGTTGACAGCGTCGCTCACACCTGAACATTTGTACATAGCTTTTTCTATTTTGAATTACTTTAATCAATATTTGTTTTTGGAAGCAAACTCTGTAAGTATCCAACATAAACAAATGAAATTTGGATATAACGCATTTGGTGTGACTGTCTCCATCTCGCTAACTCAGTTCTCTCTCTCATTTTCTCTGTAAACTCGTTCTCTCACTCTATGTACTCGCTCTTCTGTGTCACGATAAAGACTGACTTCTTTTCATAACGGACGTTCATCGTAATACCATAAACAATAGATAGGACTCTCACGCATCTCATTTTTACCACAGACTACGTAGTTCTGGACAAAACATTCGTACTCGTTTAACATTCGTCGTACACATTCATATACAACCAACACTCACAGATTAAACGCCTTCCTTTTCCTCTCCTTTCTTTTTCTTCTACTTTTTGTCCTCCGGAGATTTTTTCGGACGACTCTTGGAATAATTTCGAACCGGTGGCTTTAAGAATTAAGTTACGCAAAGTACAATTTACGACAATTAAGGTAAGGGGAAATTTGATGGAAAATCGACGCTGGTATTTGCAACGAGTGGAAGAGGAAACCGCTGGGATTGGAGGAATGGAGACGAGTTAAGTCGGCTGAAGCTATGGAAATGAAAGTATTACCAGCAGGAAGCAATTAGAAGGACGTAGTAGGTGCCTAGGGATTAATTCCAGAAAGGCTGTAGAAACATCGGCGAAGGGGGGGGGGGGGGGAGTAATGACGGGGGAAAGGAAACGGTGCAAAGTGTTGAATAAAATTACCGTTGCTCGCACAATTGTTAAAACCTTCCGTAATAGAAAACGTTTTATGGCAAAACTAAATTAATTTCGATCGAGACTTAAGAATATACTTATCGTTTCTCTATAGCACGTTATCGAAACAGCTTCCACTCGTGCAATAAAATTCATATTATAATTGATAATATAAAGCATCCGAATATTTATATTCATCTTATTTTCATCGTAGTATCAACGGAAGCTGTTCTTTATTCGTGGCTTTAGCTTCGAGTTCCCGAGTAGCGAAATGGTTAATCGCTCTCGTATCGTTGGTAATATTTGCCGCGACGACCTCTAAAACAGCTTCGCAACCGATAATTCGGCCGCCATTGGATTAGGGTGCAAACGCACCCTAAGCGAAATTCTGCCGCGGATAGAAGATCAATAAAGGTTAACTAAACAAGCGCCGCGGCGTAAGAGAATGAGCGAGCGAAGGATAGGTAATTTTTATGGGGAGGAAAGTTCGCCGGAGAAGGTGGACGTGGCGAAAATCGGGTTTCTTAGGTTCTCCGGTCGATGGAAGAGAAAAGTTAGCGTGTAGCGTTGAGTAGTAACGCTAACTTCGGTATCGGGAGCCTGTAATACTCGTGTGCGCGGCCTAACGAACCGTTTCGACGCTTATCGCCGTCAAACCAAGTTCCCCGACCAACCGAATCGAAATAGAAGAATGAAACACATACAGGGGCCACGTAAAACGAAGCAGAATCGACGCCGTGCCTCTCGCCCCAGGGGAAGAAGTTCCAAAGTTTTTGCTTTCAGCCGAGTCATCGGTGCTCTAGCCAATGGCAATGAAACACTCGTGAGTGTATCGAATTTACGATGGAAAATGTTCATTAAGCCGTACGCGCGTCGCGACTCGGACTCGGTTAACTTCTTTGGCTCGACGAGGGAATGTTGTAAAAAAAGTAGCGAGATTTTATCGCATTGCAACGCATTCTGCGTTTTCTCGCATATTTAAGTTACCCATAGTTGCATACTTGTACACATTCGGATCTTCATCCTACCAACGAGATAAATCGGCATAAATGCTACGAAATTTTCGCGATTTATCTATCCTTAAAGTTCTTCTCGTTGCCCAATCTTGCACCGCGTTGTCCACAACTTCTCCATTAGCTTCGAAATTTACACAGAAACATTTTGCGCTAGATAACCGTCCAGGAGAGCGTTTTTAATTATTTTCCTAATGTCGTACTTAACCGGAAACTTTCGGCTCGTCTACGTACACCGCGGTTCCCGTATATTTATACTCGCAATTTATTTTTCATTCGATTGCGGATGCGGTGCGCCGCGATTGCATTGCAGCGAAAATTCGCGGCACAAATGTTGCTGGCGGTTAGGAAACAGGGAATAGAGAGGGTTAACCTTTTTCCGGCGAACGATCGGCGGTGCGCGCGCGTAGGTCAAACGTATAAAAGAGGGCAAACGTGTAACCAAGAGACTCAATTTGGAAGAATCGAAGAGTCACGGAGCGGAGAGGAGCGGAGCTCGTCGAAGGGAATCACTCGTGTTTGAAAGTCGAGTGGGAGAAGCTGCGGAAGCAAAGGAAAGGGGCTAAGTTTACGAGGTGGATCGCGGGCGAAAAAACGAAGGGGAGAGACCGCAGTCAGCAAAACGATCTTTGAGATTCCCCGAGAGATTCTCAAGGGTGGTCAGACGTTCGTCCGAACACACACACGCGCGCGCGCGCGAGTATCCATTGTAGGCAAGTATGCTTCCTTCTGTTGGTCGAACCGAAGAAACAATGGATTCCCCAGAGTAATCCTGGAAAACTGCTACGGGAAATTTCGTAAGACACCGATGATTTTCCGCTTGCTAACTCCGCTTCGCTACGAGAAATTAAATAAACCGGTCGGCGAATGCGAGTACAGTGTCGGGCGAAATTGCAACAACTTATCTAATCTTCTTATACATTTTTTTTATGTGATCTTTTTCCCCCGTCTTCGTGTTACGTTCGTTTCATACGTTTCCGTATACTTTGTATCGCATTTCTATTCTCTCCCGTACACGAATGGGGATTTAGCCCGTTTAACGAGTAAATAATAGTAGAACGAGTGTAACATCGATATTGTTATGGGGGTTAATTATCAGCCGCTAAAGAAAATAGCAGAAAAGCTTCGGTCCGATAAAGAATCGTTCGTGCATAGTTGTCGGAATGTCGTCAACCATCGCGGGCGAACAAAAGCAAGGTTTTCAGCGTCGTCGAAGCATTTTATCCGGAATTATTTGGCGGAGGGAAATTGTGCAGCGGCGGCGTTGGTGGTGGTGGTGGTGGTGGTGTAGCCTCTCGTAACGAAGCAGAGAGCAGTTTCCTGTCCGGGAATTTAACGTCGTTGCGGTGGGGAGAGACAAAAGAGGAGATTCCTCGGGACTCGGGGAACAGTCTACCGACGAATTTTGTAGCTCGACTTGCGTGTAAAAGCAGTGGACTGGACCAAAAGAAAGATCGGCCGAGGCACCGGCGTTGGGAAAAGTGCAGCTGGCTAGAATTCACGTTGCTCGAAACAGCGTGGCGAGTCGCGAAACCGCTTAAATCCGTGAAAAGGAAGGAAAGATTTTTTTGTGCATCCCTCCTGATGCATCTCCACCCATCGTTGTCTCTCAAGAATCTCTCTGGTCCTTTCCTTTCCTTTCGTCTCACAGTTCCCTCTCTTCGAATCTCCGCCATCGCCAACTACTTTCCCCCGGCTTAAAATTATCTTCTTCGCGCGTAAACAAAAGGAACAAGCTTCGCGCTTTGCTTCGAATATCGCCTCTGTTCGAAAGCAACTCGCGAGTCTTCAATTTCTCTCGAGTAATTCATTTCTAACTCGAACGATGTTGCGCGAAACTGAAGCCTTTTGCGTCCCTTCGCCGCTCGATCCTTTTCCTTTTCATCTTTCTCCGCGAACTTTTCCGCGCTCTCTACTCCGCTAACAACACGCCGAGACAATTGATTTTCACGCTCTCCTTGCGCCCTCTCTTCCATGAATTTCGTGGACTGAACTTTGTAACGCAATCGAGTTCTATTGGACGTACATTGCTGGCTGAAATTTGGCATCGTTGGAGTACTGATAAAAAGTAGAAACAGAAAGTGCAGTCATTGCAACGATTCATATGTCACGCCACTGAGAGTGGAATAATCCAGGGAGATAAGAAACGATCGGACGCATGCGTGAAAAGAATTTATTCGTTGCCTTTTTGATGATCCGTGGAACATATGTGAATCATTTATACAATGGGATTTCGTCGGATCGTTTAGAAATGTTCAAGCGAATGGACGTGTTACTTTCCTCGTACTTAGGAATAATGTATCGTAGTAATAATCGTACGGACCCCAGTTTCCTTTTACGATTAGTATAAAACGATTAATATTTATTAAAAGCAGAGAGGACTACTTATCGGCGATTATGGGACGCGTAATTAGCCTCCATATTTTATAAGTAGTGAATTAAGGTAGTGGTATAGTGGGGTAAATACAAAAATCTTTTCTGTCTGCGTGAGAACAGAAAACCGCACCATCCCTGAAGGGTTAACGATATAACGTATAGTATTTTTATTTGCCACGGTAGTTATCAAAATTGTAAGGGAAGTTAAAGGGGGTAAATTGAATTCTCCTACAAATATGGTGTAGCGGATCTCCTGCGAATATTCGCGACGGATCCTTACGCGAGAACATTCGCGACGAGACGCGGACAACGCGACTTCGCCCACACGCACGCATGGATCGACGACTCCAGAAATCGAACACTCGCGAAAACATAACAGTATTTAAGCAGTCGTCCTGCGCGACAAAGGCAGTCTCGCAGAGTCAATACGCCGAGTCAGTTCGTCTGTTATCGTTCCGTCTCTCTCTCTCTCACACGTCGTCGCGATCAGCTGCTCGCCATCGAACATCGACCCCGGTTTTTCGCCTGTTGTCGAACACGTTTATCATTAGAATAAGTGACTGGTCTAGTATAAGTGTAGCAATGAAGTTAGTACTAAGCGAAGCACGGCACTGCCATTTCACCCGCACGACCAAAGCTCCACAATCGCAAGTATTCTTTCCAATTTGTTTACAGCGTAACTCGTAGTTTAAAGATCAGGGGTTAACTCTTTGCACTAGAAGTAGTAGGAGTAATCTAGTTCGAAGTAGATTTGCATCAAAAGGTTAATAGTTTTTCTTAAACTAACATATATACGTATATCCACTGCTATAGCTGTTGTATTTCGATATCCGATATATTTTGTATCGCACGAGTCCCCGAGGGGTTAACCGTTATCATTGAAAACGTATATTACTTCACAAAACTATATTTTATTTCAACGCATTAAATGCGGGCTATTATTTTGCGAAACCGTATTTCTCCATGGTGAATTCGAAGCGCGAAACCTGTAAAACGATACGCGGTTGCTGGTTTCCGGAGCGATGTAACATTTTTATCGAGCGAACTTCACGGTTACAAGTTTGTCTATAAAAATAATTAATTCGCGACGGATAAAAGGTTTTCGAAGCTACGGTCTCGCGACCGTTTTTCCACGGCGGAAAAGGTCTAAGTTCGTTTCGCCGGAAAATATGCCGCGCAAACTTCCGCCCGCCGGCTTGTTTGTTCCTTTTTTCGTAGATTTCTCGGGTTAAACAGGTAAAGAATGTTTCACGGATAAGTCCGGCAATCTTTCCTTTATAGCATCAACATAAATTTACTTTGCTCCTTTTACCTTTGCAACTTATCGATGTCTACCCAACCACCTCCCCTCCCCCCTCATCTCTTCGCTTTTTGCCGTGAGAAAAAAAAGAAAGTCGAAGCAAGTAAATAACGTCATTAGAGGGTTTAATCTCCGTCGCTGTTATTTCTCTCGAGGAGCATCCCCCCCAATCGCAATATACTTTTTCAGTTACTTTTATCACCCTTCTCTCCTCTCTCCCTCTCTTCGCTTCCTTATAACTTTTAAATTGACTTCGGCAAACTATACTGAAAGCTCGCCAAACATGATTTACGCCGAGAACAAACGCATCGATCCGCCCCTTTCCGAATCATTCTCGTCCGCCGGAATCCCTCACTCGATCCTTAAACCTTTCGCTGCGAAGTTTACGCGGTGTTGTTGCTCGGAGTACAAGTTAGATTTTTTTTCGCCAATGTAACCCTTTGCACTTTTCTTACGTTGCAGTAACGATGACGCGCGCGAATTGCCTCGAGAATTGAAGCCGTGAGCTTTTGCTCACTTTGCGTTTCTTTTTTGTTTTCTTTTTGTAGCGTCGTTGTCGAACTGTTATTGTAATTCTTCGTTTATGACTCTATATACACTCCGAGGGTCTTCACCCGTTTGTTAGCAGCTAGTTAGTTAGTTCTTTATTTCATACCTTTCGATTTTGAAAGACTTCCGGTTACATCGAATCCTTATCTTAACATCTTACATAATCTCACTATACAATACTGCTTAAGTAATCTAAATTTGTAGACTATAATAATTTCCACTGCCTCGTACGTCTAAACGTAACTATAAACTTAAACCTCAAATATTAGACACGAAAACCTAAGCTTAGCATTTAATTCCCTATACTTGTAACATCTTTATCTTAACATATCCTATCCTATTCTTCACCCGTTTCTTAGTATATATTATATATTGCAAATATAGGCTAGACTTTCCGTCTCTATTTTTCGCGAATAGAAAGATTCACCTGTGTTTGTCACAGTTGAAAATCTACGCGTCCGACGGTAGAAGGAAATGGCACGTTTACAGGGTTCACGATTCAACGCAGAGTCGCCGATCGATCGGCTTCACGATTCCGCTCCGTTTCGCGTCGGTTGCTTGTTCCTCGAGCGAACCACTCCGGAAAAGCGAAGCTACACCCTTTAATTACTACCGTTTCTACGCGTACTTCTGGCGAAAATTGATTTATCGGTGCTCCGGATAGGTAGGTAGCGTGCTCCGGATTTCGCGCGGTCAATTCCCCGAACAATGAGCCGTAATAGTCATTTAAGACCGAGGGAATCGGATTTTAGCTCCTCTCGCCGTGGAATTCTCAATTTGAACGCGGTGGCGGGTGGTCAGGGACTCGATCGAATTTCGCGCAGCAAGCATCGGCATTTCTTTCAAAGACAGACCCGCAAAGCCGAATTTTGATACCATCGGCTAAGCACAGCATAGATCACTGATGTATACGGTGCATCGTAAATTTCCAAGTGAAACTCCACGTGCGTGAAAAAGCAGAGGTATTTTTATACCCCTTACGATTTCGAACGACTGCTTTAATAATTGTAGTCAACCCGACCATCGAAGTTGCGAAAGTTAACCCTTTGTAATCTCATCGTAAAAGTAAATTAAGTTCGGGTTATAGTGGATCAAACGATAGAATTCCAATATACATATATATATATATGAAGATATACTTCTATCCATAGGCATATCGAACATTGTATAATTAAATAAGTATATAGGTTCATAAGGACATCTCTAAAGGTGGGGATAGTATTAGTAGTGGTATAAAATAAATAGGTACAATGATATAAAGCAAAAATGTACGTAAAGTATAAGATAATAGCAGGTTAATGGAGTGAGTGCACGAGGAGACGAATGAGTGAGAATTCTTTTGTAAAACCACGTTTCCTTTTTCAAGACCGAAAAGGCTGAGAAGTAAACTCGTGTATACTTCTATACACATTATTGGGCATCTGGATTATACAGATCAATTACGTCGAAGACACTCATGCGTGGCGCAATATTTCTTTATAATTCCCATCGTTTTAAACACACCGCTGTCTTATTCCGGTCTAAATTATTAATGTCGCATGACGTGACGTTAAAATGATAAATGGGCCAGATAGTCCTCTGATAATTCTACCTAAGAATGAATAGTCTATCCTATGTTTCGTCGATGCACCGCTATTGGCTGCTACTCTGCTAGGAGATGGGGGTAGATCTATAAATAATCGTTCGATGCTTTTATCCAAATGGTTATCCGGCGGAACAGGAACTCGGAGTCGCGGCTGTTGGAATTGTTCAAAGTCCCAAACGTCGACTAGAGAAGGGAAGAGCGCGGCTAGGCGGAACGAAAGCCGTTTCCGGCTCTCGTTTGTTGGTGCACGTAGTACTACGCGAGCGTGGAATTTTAACCGGGGGGATCGAAATGATTTACCGCGGAGATCGCGTTCGAAGATCCGCGATCGGCGCGCGTGGCTCCCGCCTGCGACCAGACGCGAACGCGAAGAAAAAAAAGCTCGCCGTGTACGCAAAATAGCGACGCGGGCGAACGGGAGGGAGGGGGAGAGGGGAGGGGGAAAAAACGGATTCGCAATGAAAATTTTCGACGGGGAAAATTCTACTACCGCCGATTCGAATCGAAACCCGAGCGTGACGCGCAGCCTTTGTTCACCGGTGTTGTCGAAAAACAAAACGCTACGAAGGTCCTCGCGATTTATCGCCCCGACGCGACGCGTGTATTTTATTCCCGCGCGAGGCATAAAAATATAGGAAAATTGTATTCCGCCGCGCTCTGCGTGCTTAAAATATTCCCAAATTCGCCCTCTGCCACGCGTATTTTTCCGCGTCCCTCTCTAACCCGATATTTTGGGGCGACGTATTTGTTTTACCGCGACGGTAATTCAATCGCGAGTAATCGACACGTTATTCGCCGCATCGGACCCGGCGTATTCCATCAGCTTCGAACGATCCGGGGGAAGGCTTGCTCTGGATCGTTACGCATCGAGAGACCCCGTGAAAAGAGGAAAATATTTAGACGCGAGTCGTGTTGTTGTTGGAAAGCTTTGCAGCGAGGAACGTACTGTTATACTATTCGTCCGCGACAAGAAGGCACGCGAGTATTTAGATTCCTGCTCTCTGTATGAAGCTTCGTTTATTTAACCCCATTGCGGTACGATTATTTTATTACTTACGTATACTAGCGTTAACTCTACTCGCTGCTTTCGTATCGCGTTACGTACAAATTAATCGAATATCGTGGGCAACTTTTACTCAACCCTTTGACTACGAAAGGCGTATATATACACGCCCCGTAGATTTTATATAATACAACATAGAGTGGAATAGATGTTGGGAAGAGGAAGAGAAGAGGAAGGGCGACCTGTGCAACGAGGCACCAGGTACACTCGAACATTTGGCGAGGGATTGCAGAGAAACGAACGCAAGGATAAAGATAGAGGATGTGGTTAGTGGTAAGAAAGATGAGAAAGTAGAAAGACGGCTGGAGATGGGAAAGAAAAAGAGGGAATTGGCAAGAGATAGAAGGCAATAAGAAGATGTATACCAAAGAGGAAGGTGCAAAAGCAAATAAGGATAAACTAAAACTAAAATAAATAGGTAAGAAAATAGTTAAAAGGTTTACGGTACATAGCGTAGCTCTAAAGTCAATTTATTTAATAATTTATATAGGTGTCTAAGTTTCGTAGTTTATATAGTCAAAGTTATATAGTTTTTAATAGGTTTGGAATAAGTGGAAGGAACGAGTGATTGAGAAAAGAGGATAATTTGTACACCAAGTCCACATTTCATGGCTCTGATGCCGAAATAAAGTTTATTACTACTACTAATATAACATAGATTAATTTCGTAACATATCATTGCGTAACAATATTTTAATACGCATCTAACACTTTATTACTTTGAACTTCAAATTAATTTATTCACAAGTAACTCATTCGCATATTTAAACTATGCGCGTGCGTTTTTTTATCATCAATGCTCCGCATGCGATGGTCGTGCAAATATCGCGCAGCAGTCAAAGGGCTAATAACTCCCAATATCGTAATACAAAAAATTGTGAAGAAACGTCTGCTCACTTGTGCGAAAGTAGAGACTTCGAGCTTTAAATTGAGCCCAAGCTGATTACTCTGCGACGCTTCTTTGCAAAGTTGCAGCAGCTCAAACATCGACGCGTTTTCCCGTCGGAATTTTTTTCGTCGTTTAATTTCTTGCGCGGCGATGAACGAAAAGCAAAAGAGAAGCGGTGGAATACTTACCTAGCGCAACTGTTGATTTTGAATTAACGGGAAATACGGGAGCGCAAACTTTTGGTCGGCAATGTCCACGTATTTTTGCGTGTATTTGGAGGAAGTGGGAGAATTTTATATGTGTTTTACTCGTTCTTTCGTACGATTGAAAAAGGGGACAAAAATAATGTGGGCCACAGGAAAGGTAGAACTAAAGCGTGTGTGTGTGTGTGTAATTCACATCGGAGATCCGTATGCAAGGGGGACGGTATAAAATATGCAAACGCATACACGGCTTCGTGACTTTTTGCCGCTGCAAAACGAAGAGCAGTACGAAGTAAACAACTGATGCAAAATTCGTCGGATCGCGAGTCTCTGCATAAATTAAGGTGGACGTTAGGGCACTGTCACTTTCACTCGTTTATTTAATTGCAAAGGAACGTGAGAAGACGCATGACTAAAGTAAATCTCAATACTTAAGTTCGACTCCATTTTTACGTAGCAAAAGATGGACGTTGCATATCTGTTTATATTTAATATTTAAAAACGAAGTATTAGGAGGTGAATGTGCCGCTAAATGCAATTAAAGGAATGGAGCCATAAATACGGATTCGGTTCACCTTCCAAATATTACAAAATGCACTTTAGCGTTGATTATTTCCGTACGCTTTTGCGATTTTAAATTTTCCACCAAATCGCGTAATCGTCCGCGGTCTACTCGTGTATCGTAAATTCATTGTACAATTTATTTAGGCGTTAACTAGAAAAGAACTGGTTTATCACACAAATTCATACAAGTATTCGCGTATGAAAATTAATGAAACGAGATCTGGACAAGGGTTAAGAGTTTGTAACGCGTATTTTGCTTTGTCTATTTTACACATTTTTGTATAAAATGTACTTCTACTGTAATAGTATTTACATTCTGCCACGAATGCACGAATATTCAGAAACGTTCGAACGGTGTATTTATAATTGGTGCACGAATGATTGAGCGCAGCGTTTGTACATTTTTAATCAGACGCGAGATTTGATAAAGTAACCCGATATTAGGTTGCAGCATGATAAATGTCCTTTCGTAAAAGGAGCTTCAGTAGAACGATATTAGATTAACGGTTGGCGCAGCGTAATTAATTTCAACCGGGTTTGCCAGACCGCTATCGTTTCAATTTGTATCTTGAAAATTGTATTCGGTGGCGGTAATGACGGACAATGAAATTGTTATACATGGTAATTTTATACCGGCAAAAACAAGCCCCCGCGTACGCTTTCGTGCGTGGCGTTAAATAAATTAAATATCAAACGAATGAATTAAAGTAAAACTCGACGAACTCGAAGTTGAACAATGAAATATTTCAGGATAAAATCGGTTCACTCTTTTGCTTGAAATTTCTTCGTATGAAAGAGAAACTCCGGTATTAAAAGCATTTGAAAGCTGTCGAGTTCGTTTCATCGTACCAACGTTTAACTCCTGCCGCTGGTCATTTTTTATACTAATCCTTTCGTCGAGGCGAAGTTGGGCCTCGAGTTTACGTGTTAACGAAGCTTTATTATCCAAGAAATCGATCTCGAAGATTCGTAAATTTGAGGATATCGCAGCGGTTTTGAAATCGTTGGGGTTAATTTATCCACGCGTTGGTTCATGGAAGCCAAACCGGTCTCAACTACCTAAAACAAATCGTATTCATTATTAGGAAGCTCAACGTTAATTATGCACCCGAACAATAAAGTTTAGATGCGCAGAGGAAAGCGGGAGTTGATCAGTTTGGCTTCCAAGAGGCTCGATTGAAACAGTCGTTTCTCGCGGGTAACGTCTGAAGCTGGAAATCGAATCGAAGAATTATAATACGTGGGATATATTTGCAAGGGTGTTAATGAAGATCGCGTGGAATGTGTAGAAAACGAAGAACTTTGTTTTATTATATTCGTTGTGTCGCGAGACTTGGTGATGTCGGGTCTGCATTTACAAATCGTGTCACAAGCCATCCATTCCATTCGATATTTCTTGTCGCCATTCACTCATATCGCCGCGCACCCAATAATCGCAGTCTTTCTTCTCTTCAAGCACACACGCACACTCTTCGATGCGTTCTATTACTGTACAATCGGCTCGAACGGGACAACAAACGAATTATTTCGATACTTTTCTTCTCGATGGACACGATTGACCGAGTACAGGATAGACCACTCGTTTATACGCATAGGAAATTATCAATTTCAAATTAAAATTCCGATCGTGTAACAGAAGCAAAGGTTTTGAATGGTTCTTATTTAAAATTATATTTCGCCCGACCATCAAAGTTGACAATAATTTGTAATGCCAAGCAGTTTAAGAGATTGCACATAAAGTGTACATTTAAATTTGTCTCTTAACTTCATCTCATTAGCATATCACTGTATTATTCCATTTTCTTGTTCTTTCGCGTTACATTGACGACAGTCACTTATTAATTGCACGTCTGTTCACCGTAAAAGTAAATTAAATTCTGCCTACAGAGAATCGAACGATACAAAGATATGCTTCTATGCACATTACTGTAAATCTGGATTTCACAGGCCAATTATGTCAAAAGCAACATTTACGCGTCCCATCGTTTTAACATGAATTCAAATCCACAATCCATTCTATATAAGAATAAATAGTCTATCCTGTGCTCGGTCGATCCTATGTTTCGGTTTCGATGGCTGGCGCTCGCGGGAAAGAAGATCGAAAGGATTATCTCGCTTGTGAGTGGTATAAAATTTACAAAAGACGATCTATAAACGCATAGTGTCCACGACCGATGGCAGTGATCGCGCGATCGATGCAACCAGATCCATTTCAAACGGTCGAACAGCCTCCTTTTCTCGTTCGCTAATTTTCCTTCGCGCGAAACGAGAGAGAATCTATGTTTCTCACAATGTAGAGCCCTCGATAAATTTGTTCGAATAAAAAACGATCCCTTTGGACGTGTTCCGGTGTGTTTGGTTTCAAACGCGTCTCGTCGCATCGTCTGTGCTTTTTCCCGTTTCGTAAAATCGAAACGTTTTCGATCTTCCCCTCGGGGCGATTTCCCGATTTCCGTCGACAATTCGAGAGCAAGTATCTTCTTGTTTTTATTTCTACCGGTTGTAAGTGCGATATGTACCAACGGATAGTTATATCTTATAATACGTTCTTTATAATATATATATATATATATTTATATCTATATTTATATCTATATTTATATTTATATTTATAATACTTTTCCATCTGCATGTTACCGTTCCTGTCGAGCTAAGCGTTAGTTGCACAAATTAATTCGCTGCCTCTTTCACGAGCTTCCGTATTTATTTACAGAAAGTTCATCATTGGTTTAATACATTTTACGAGTTAACGTATTGTATAATCCACGGAATCCTTTTTTAAAATAAAATGATAGATTTTAGTACACAAAGGTGCGTAAGATTTTCCATGAATTAATTTGCGTGATATTAAATATACAAATTAATTCGCTGCCTTTTTCGCAACATTCCGTATTTAATTATAGAAAATCCACCACCACTGGTTTCATATCCTGTAAGATTTCATATTTTCTTCGAGTTTCCTTCATTATCATATATATAGTAGAATCCATAAATTCTTCCAAAATCCATTATCAAAATTATTGGAAAGTCGAGGTGTTGAAGAAGTTTGCAATTCTATGCTACTTTATATTTTCTTCGAGTTTTCTTCACTAATCGGACGACTCACAAATGATTCCCCTTTTTTAATAAAACAAACTGAGCAATTTCCAGTACGCAAAGTCGAACTATTAGCGATAATCGCTCCGACTTAATTTGTAGCACGTTAACTGTACCTGCAAATTAATTCGCAGCCTCTTTTCCCAAACTTCATCGTTAGTATTCATTTACTACAAATCATGAAACATAATTGTTAATTTAAATATTAATTACCACTGTTCAACATCTAATATTTCAAATAATCTCGCTTACGTTGAATTCCCTCTTTTCCCGCAAATTTTCATTCCGCAGAAAAGCGGTGCATTTGAGCGTCCAACGTAATAAAAGGCAAGTCAATTAATTCGTACAGCCAACACGCCTAATTTCGCGCATACGCGATCGTTAGACGATCGCGCGTACGATAATAAATATAAATATACGCCTTTACGGTGCGCTGTCTGTCTCACTGTTCGGATTGATTCCTTTCATCGCTCCATCGATTTTCCACGTTTCTATAAATTACCGAATATAATTATCTAGATAAATCTGAGAGGCGAAAGCTCCGCGGGCAAATCGATCGGACGAGGAGAGAAAGAGAGAGAGAGAAAGAGAGAGCTTTGGTAGTTTTCGAGTGCGCGCGAATATCGACGTGTTCTTTTAAACATTCCCTCCTCGATATTCCCCCGGATTTGCCCGGGAGACTTTCTGATTATGCACTTTCACAGTATACTTTTCGAGGACTGTCGATAGAAATGTTAAAAAATCGAGTCTCCTTTTGCGTGTAGGTCGGTCATCCATCGGCGGCCGCCAGTTTTCACGTTCCACTTAAATAATGAGAAATTGTACAGTCAAATGCGCAGAGATTGAGCGAATTTTACGGAGTTGGCTTGGAATTTTTGCATAAATCACAGAGGCTGCGAAAAGTATTCCCGGCTAGCTGGTATTTGAACGGCGAGAAGCGGAAACTAGGGACGCTATTCATCGTAAATTTACCCACAATTAATTAATTAAGACGCGTATTCATTTGCACCGAAACACGAGAGCCATTCAACGAATAGGAGACAAAATTTCCAATTCAAATAATGCCGAAATAAGATCTATTTATTTAATTACTTATTTAACACTAATCATACCTAGATCAGTCAAATGACCGGCTTTAAAATATTTCATTCAAAATCCTCCGTTCATTATTATCTTTTTTCGTTCATTTAACTTTACGACGATTCTTATATTGTCCAACTAATAAGTTTCCCACGGATTGGATTTCCTTTTGCTTCCTTCATCGCTTGGCAAGGTATATTGAATGAATGTACGTAAAATACCGGTACGATTAGTGTTAATATAACAGGACGAATTCCATTATTGCACGAAATAAAATTCACCGATGTGAAAAATATGGTACTTTTTGAATAATTAAATAGCATCCTCATTGTTAGCCTAAAGCAATGAGATTTCTTAATTGATTCAATATTCGTAATCTCTATCAGTTATTTAATAATGACAAGTCCAATTAAAAGGTACATCTGTGTGTAATTTTAGCTATCAAACAAAATCATTGCTCATAAGAAGCTGAAAACTCGCGTAGCGTGAAATAGATAAATTTTTGCGAGCGACTTGATATAAATCCACTTGTTAACGAATAAAAGCTTCGTTCTTTTACGAGTAACTTTCAATCATTATAAAAACGTTGCACTGTACGTGTTTCACATTTAGTTGAGATTAATTTTGAGATTAACGAGGCATTGAATGCAAAAACATCCTAACCCAGAAAAACTTAAACCCGTTTATGTTTTGCGATTTACAGAGCGTTGCTATTTCAAGTAACTCGTGATTTATTGTCCAACGATAAAAGTTCTCTACTAGATTAGAAAATTTCACGCGGTTTACGAATAAACGATTGATTTGCCTTTTGTCGTTTCCAAACTTAAAATGGGTTAAGTAGTTGCTTTTGCATGCAACGTCTGAATTAACTGATTACAATCGCTTTCTTTATCGACACGCGTGGCAGCATTTAACTACTACTAATCGCAAGCCAAACGAGCGAAAAAAGCGTAATGCTTCCGTTAACTTTTCGTAGCCACTGTAGTACTTCACATCCAGCTCGTTTCAATCGGGAGTAAAAGTGATTGGCGACGAGGGACGATTGTGATTTCTCGCGAAAACAATTGCGCGCTCGCTCCCGCGACAATTTCCTCCTCCTTCGACTCTCCGCGAAACCGAATAGCGTTTGATAATTGCTTTTCCCCCGATCGTCGTCGTCTGTGTTTTACGATTTCTCCAGCTCGAAGCTGGAGACGAAGAGGGGCAACTCGAAGAGCCGAGCGAAACGCGCGTCGTCGTTTAACGAGCAAACCGGTTCCGCCGATTAATTTGAGAAAGCAGTCGGACGCGTGTGGGCCGCTGGCGAGCGAATTTGAAAAATGCAATCTCTCTCCCGGCCTGGCTAAGCTGCCGTAAAAAATCGTCCGTTTCAGAAATATGCATTTTCCCTCGCCGAGGAATTCGGCGTCGCACCTGCGGATGCATCTTATAGGAGCAATTTAATCAGATCCTTCTGATCCTTAACCCAGCTGCGCTCGGTTGGCTCGCCAAATTCACGGGGGAAAAAAGAGAAGAACGAATACCGGGACAGGAAGGAATGCCAGTTAGAAGAAAACACAGCTGGGCTTTCCGTGAGCAAAACTTATTTCTTAACCGTGACTCTGAGTACGTTTAAAGGCGACTCGCAGACCACCCTCCACGTTTTAGTTGCAACAGCGATCGTTTTGTTGCGCCGATTCATTTCGCGATAGGCTTGCAAAGACGACGATTTATGGGATTCTTCCCATCGGGGCGAAAATTTGTACGATGGCTGCGATTTTTTTGCGGGGGATTTTTTTAATAGCCACGCGGAGATTTTCACGACTATTGAAATTTGTTAGAGATACGTTAGCGATTATTCTTGCAGCGGATTTGTTCACTGTAATGCGAATTTTTTTATGGCGATTGCAATTTGTTTAAGTCGATTTCTTTGACGGGAATTTGTTCGCAGCAACGTAATAATTTTTACGGTAATTGTTACAATTACTGCAATTAACTTGTTAGCGATTTGGTAGGGATTTGTAAACGATTTCTTTCTAAGGAACTTCTTCATAGAGACTAGAAAATTTCTCTAGCACCCGTGATTTGTTAACGATATCTTCAAAGTTAAACCTGCTACTTTTGTAATAATTTTATAACGCTAATCGTGTATAAGGAGAAACCCGTTAACGATAAATAACTGAATCGAAACAAGTAGAATCGAAACAAGAAAACCTGTGAATAAAGCTAGCAAGCGAAAGGAAAGTGAAATAATCGCCATAGTAGCGAAGAATCCCGCTTCGATTCGAACACACAAATTCCGCCTGTCGTCGCGACGAAATTCGCCACCGTGGCGCTCGAAATTTGTCGCGGTGATCCGCGAGAGACCTCGATTCCTATTAATCGCTCTTACAGGTTAAGAATACTTATCGATCGTAGGAGCTTAGCGACTAGTATGCGACGTAATTAGTAGGGTCAGTTTAGTCTACGAATCCTTTGGTAAATGAGTTGATCAACGAGCGCTCGCGCGCAACACGTAAGTAAGTGTAAGTACGTGCCTATCCTTTCCGCGTTACTCCGATCGAACACTCGTTACAGGAATTCCTGTCGTTCACGGGAACGTAAATTCCCATCCTACCCGCCGAAACGTTATCCTGATTTGTTGCACGGAAGAAGTTCGTTCCACGAAAACGCGTTAAACCCTTTGCACTGCCGGACCTCCCTTTAATAATACAGCAGCACTCTCGACTCCCGCGAGAACGTTCCTCTTGGAACGTCATTTTTCAAACCGGTGGGAATCATCTAAAAAACTATCATTTTTTAAATCATAGAATATATACTTCTCCGCAGGCAGCGACCCTTTAGTAACATGAACTGTGTCAAATGTATTAACTTTTACGGACCACGAAATTGCGAAGGAAATGGCAAAAAAACGATGTTTGACTTTAAAGCAGTGTTTCCCAACGTGGGGACCACGCCCCACAGCGTTGATTGTTACGGGGGCACGTCGAAAATGGACTCGTTCAGAGTTTAAGTTAACCGTATGGCGACTCTCACAATCAGTCGCTACTCGAGCCGCATAAACGTTAGATTATAGATACGAGACGCGTGTTTCTTCAACAATTCCCTAATGATTTCTTCATTGAAACCTATCATTTAAGTTTCTTCAGTGAACAATTGAATTTTTGAAAATTAAAACGTATGTACTTATATGTTACATAGGGATATAAGAATTTTAGAAAGGCTTAGGTGGGGCATGGCACAAGAAAGGTTGCAAAACACTGCTTTAAAGTGTCGGGAAGCAATGGAAGAAAAGGTTATTTCTGCCACTTTTAAAGGTTCACTGCCACAGAATATATGCGATTTTTTGTTTGCTTTAGATCGATAGTCTAGGAGGATAGTTTACCCTGTGGAATCGCTAATAAATTCTGACGTGTTCCGAGTCGTGAAATCCGAGCGCAAAGGGTTAATTGGAAGGAACGATCGACGAGTCTCGATGGAGAGTAACGTTTACGCAATCTTGCGGTAGCTTCTGCCGGACGATTCATTTGTGCTGCTCGTACACGCGACTTGTATCGGCTTTTGTACACTCTGTACATATATATATGTATTCGCATGATGCATGCACTTGCACGTGATTTTACCTGCTTGGCCAAAGCAATCTCGGTCCCATTGTAATAAATATTTCTGACGTATGGTCGCGGAGTACCGCGGGTGAAACAAATCTTCGAAACTCTTTTTTTCGTGGCTTGCGCGAGCTTTACATCCGTTCGAGAATGTGCGAAGCTAGGTTCGGGGTAAGCAATTTTGAACAAAAACTCGAATAGTTCAGTCTAAATATTCGAATGAAAATATTCAAATGTTGCGATTCGAATATATCAATTTAAATGTTCCAATTGATACATTAAATGTGAAGTAATCGGATCTAAATATTTCAATTAATATAATCAGGTTCAAATATTCCAATGAAATTATCCCTGTTGAAACGTTTAATTCGAAGTGTTGAGACACGAATACTTCTGTGCTCAAATATTCCACCTTGAACATTTGAACGCGAATGTTCGGCTTCGGATAGTTTTGTTTAAATATTGCGATTCAAGTAATCGAGTTAAATTTAAGACGGTCACAGTGTCTTTCCTTAAACATCTCGGCGGAGAAAGTTTGAGGGAACGCGTCTCGCTGTAAAGCTGATCTTCTATATCTAGCGAGGCTCTTTTCAACGATCATCAGCAGCGGAAGTTGGTCGGAGTTTCGTAGAATACAAAGGAATTCAACTAAAGAATCAGCTCCCTCTTGTCCTGTCTGCCATCCAGAAACTTGGATTCGGTTTGATTCGCGAGTAAAGAAGCGTACAAGCGAGAGAAGAAAGAGGCAGAGAAGGAAAAAAAAAGAAAGGAAAAGAGGCGCTGCAAAATCGATTTCTCGTGTTTGACGAGCGGACAAATCGGCAAAGAACTTAACGCGTCTTTAACCATAGAACGCAAACGTTATTCGATAGCAAACTTACGAGCTTTCAAATTTTCTTCCTTCCTTCCTTCCTTTCGTTCGTGTCGCGATATTGCAAATTTTATTATCTCTTTGGCTCCCAGAACTTTGTCGATAAAATGTAGATATTTATCGCAACGTATTCGTACTAATATTCCTAGAAACAGGTTACCAATTTACGTTAGAAATCGAATTGCCGCAATTGCCACGAAGAAACTACTCATAGTAATATCGTTAAGAATAATCTAGTAGCTGTTAATATACGTTAGAAGTCGTCGTACTGCTATTAAGGCTTGCGAGTCGCGAAATTGGCGAACGTTTGCGTTTTAAGGTTAATGAATTTCTGCGAAAGTTTGCGATCGGCCGTTGATGGGGAAAAAACGAAGGTGTTGCAACGAGCCAAAGGCATTCGGTGTTGAAAGAAGCTTGGCTGGCCATGAAGGGATATACCGCTGGCGAATAAAAGAAATAGGAAAGGGAGAAAAGGAAGATAAGGCGAGTTACGGTTGGAAAAAAATGGTATTAAACAAAAGCAGAGAAAAGGGTAGAAGATTCGCGAGGAGGGTAGATTTTAGTTTGGCACCCGGCAAAATTGCATCGTTGTTATCCAACGAAAATTATATTATGAAACGAAGTAAAGATTAGAACTTTGCGGGCATTTCTCCGCGAACCGTTGGGCATTTTGGGGTTGAACAAAAGAGGAGAAAGGCGGAGGTTAGCAATTAGAGTAAAGGAAAGCAGTAGACTCGCGAAGGGGTGGATTTTAGTTCGACGCTCGACAAATCGGATCGTTAATAGTCAACGGAAGTTATTGCATCGAACAAAGTAACGATTAGGATTTCATGGACATTTTTTCAACGCACCCTTGGTCATTCCAGAACTCAGCGAAAGAGGGAAAAATAGTGGACGATGGATTATTGTTCGAAGCTCGACAAAATCGGATCACTGGCTTCCAATAAAAATTCCTTTATGAAACAGAGTAACAATTAGAATTTTATAGACATTCTTCGACCTATTCTTGGCCATTCTATGGTTAAACAAAAGAAAAGGAATAAAAGCATGCGAGTAGAAATCGAAGACGGAACAAAATGAACGAAGAAGACTCGCAAAGGGGTGGATTTGAATTCGACTTTCAACAAAATCGGATCACCGGTTCCAACGGATATTATTTCACAAATTGGAGTAAAAATTGGAATCTCGTGGACAGTTTTCGACCCACCGTTGGCCATTGTAGGGTCGAACAAAAGGAGGAAAAAGTACGAGGACGAGAGAGTAAGAGAGGAAACGAAAGAAAGGGCGGGTTTGGGGAGTGGAAAGAAAGGAGAGTAGAGGAGTCGGAAAAGGGGTGGATTTTAGTTTGGCGCGCGGCCCACAGCCGCTGGGAAAGAACGCTCATTTGTCTTCCGCGTAGTGTAGCCCATGTTTCGCCTCGACTCAAGATGCCAGCATGGCCCTTTTCCGTTCTGAAACAATGCTCGAGTCTTCGAAAATCTTGCAAAGCATAATAGCTCGCCCTCGAAAACCACGGCTTCTCCAGGACTTTTCTTCCTTCTTCCCCCAATCTTTGCCTTCTCTCCGCTTTAGCGTTTCCCTTCTGCCTTTTTGCTTGTACCGGCGTTCGTGTTCGCGTTCGTGTTCGCGTTCGCGTTCGCGTTCGCGTTCGCGTTCGCGTTGGCGTTGCGTCGCGTCGTGCTCGTCTTCCATCTCGAGTTGAAGTGGTATTCGTCGATCGGGACCGGGAGAGATCATCGTCTCGCGAGGCGCTTTTGTCTGACAACGGCTCTTGAATGTTTCATGAGAACCGAAGGACGGGAAACAAGGCGGTTTTCATTATTGTGTGCCCACTTCCCCGTCTTGTTTTATTTTAGCTACGAGAGGATGTATAAATTATTCCTCGGCTCTTTATCCTCGTCTCGAAGCAATCTCGGTAAATACCGGACGTAACCCTTCATCCCCCTCATTATTCTCCCCCCACTCGAGTTCTGCTCGCGTCCACGCCAACAAACCGGCGAATCCTTACTACGCTTCGAAGCTTGCAAATCTCGTTGCTGCGAGCCCCGTTTCGAGCTTTATGCCTCGCGCATATTTCGTTTAATATTCGCAGGGGCTACGATAAGTATTTGCACGTCGTTTTATTCGTTCGATCGTGTAGGCGGAGAGAAAAAGTCATAGCACAATTTTTAGATCTTCGGTCTTCGAAATTCATGGTAGCTTTTGGTTGCACGAACAATTTTTTGAAGATTTGGAAGATGGTCGAATTTCTTCAATTTTCTTGGATAAAAGCAGCTTCCTTCTTCCAGTTGTTTCTTAGAGCAAAAGGATTCCCGAGAGAAGTCGAGTTAGGGATATGAAAGTAGAGGGCTCAACCTTAAAAATGACCCAATGAAAGTCACCGTAAGGCTACTTTTTACGAAGCTACGGGAATTCGAAGATTGATAGCATTTCAGTCAAGGATCGTAATGCTTATGGAGAGGGTTGTAGGTAGCAATTAATTAGCTGCAAGTATACGAAGATTTTCATCCTTTAATAATCCTCCGGTGCAATTATAGATGTCCAGAATTATGGAAGTGAAACGATGAGTCTCGTTAAAAACGGGGGATTAAATGCTCCAACTGGTTTTAAACTTAACCCTTTAAGCGCTACGAACGCCTATGTATATGCGGCCAATTTTAAATACCCATAATACGTAGCAGTTTACAAATTCGAGTCTTTCAACGCGCGAAATAATTTCGCCAAATATGAATTTAGAAGCATCGTTAACACATTCGTCGCGGATGACGCCACTTGGCGATTTCGTTCACTTCATGCTTCATTATTAATATTTATTCTGCACATTAGTGGAAGAAAGATGCATTATAAATAATTTAGAGAAAGGTTCAGCAAAGGTGGAAACGCAAAATGTGCAGCAATTGTAATATAATAGTCATTCGGTTGAGGAGATACATGACTTCTACTTTAAAGATTCCTTCGTCGCGGTCCGCAGCGTATGTGTTAATAAAGATCGCAATATTATTCCAGAAACACTGGCAGTAACTGGGACATGTATCGTAGCGAACGTTCCGATAAATAATTTTGGAGAAATTTGTACGGGCAAAGGGTTAATGCACCGCGCATTCGGAAGTTGAAAACAGTCGTCAGTTTTATAGAGTTCCGTTTAAACCGTGGCCACTTTTCCATTCCGTTCGCACTCGGCGCCATAAATTATCGACGAGCGACACTATTTTTTTATTTTTTTTCACGCGCGCTCTCCATTATCGCGGCTCGCGAACGACGATAGGTCGGAAGATATAAAAGTTCAGAAATATCCGCGGCGCGAGCAATTGCAGCGTAATTTATTTGCCCCGCGCGTTAAAACGCGCGCGGAAGGTTCGACCGCGGGACACGCGCGTTACGAAACCCATCAAAGGGGTTACCGTAAACGCATGAAAAATTGAATCCGGCTGGATAAACCGCGAAATATTCGGGAACGTTGTCAGCGGAGAGAATAAAAGCTGCTTGGTATAAAACGTGTAACGATTAATTCGCACAATTAAACGCGGTGCACGCGTTAATTTCCCGCCCCGCTCTCCACCCTTTCTCGGTGTCGGCGCACAACCGCTGCTTTTGCCGCATGGAATATTCGAAATCCCGTTAAAGGCCAGCCCGTCGCGTGTAACGCGGCCAATAAAACGATACAGAGCTTTCACCGTCACATGATTAATTATGACGAATCACCGCGCCGCCGCCTGTTTTCAACCGCACTCGTTCCACTTCTTAATTTTCCCCCCCAAAAATTCATATTTCCAGACACGGCCAATTGACCCTCCGCTGCGTTTCATTCGCGCAGCTCGCTACACGATGTTTTTGCGACCAAAGTTGCCCGAAATGCTGCTTCTCTCGTGTCCACGTTTTCGTCGAAAATGATTCAGTTTGTGCACAGCCAATTGATTTCACGCAGCGCTTTATTTGCACGGGTCGTTGTCGATTTTTGTAGCATTCTGTTTGCACAATTCGTTACTGATTCCTTTTTTGGAATTAAGTTGCACCAAAGGTTATTTCCTCTTCTTAATTTTCCCTCAACTATTAGCACGTTTATGCTACGCCGATTAATTTACGTAGCATACTATTTTCGCTTGTATTTTCCACAGTTCGTTACTGATTTCTTTTTTGGAATTAGGTTGCTCCAAAGGTTACTTCCTCTTCTTAATTTTCTTCCATCGATTAGCACGTTTATGCTACGTCGATTAATTTACGTAGCATTTTATTTTCACCCGTATTTTCCACAATTCGCTGCTGATTCCTTTACGTATTATGTTGTTTCGAAAATTATTTCCTGCTTTTAATTTCTTTAGCAGTTTATTTTCACTTGCATTTTTTACAACTCGTGGCCAATTCCTTTACGTGTTAAGTTGCTCTAAAAATTATCTCATCTTCTTAATACTAGATTTACGGACGTTACGTGCATACGTCGACAGGCTTCCGGAAAAATACGTATACTGCATATAAATATTCGAACGTAGAAGCGTGAGGACGAAGAGAATCACGTAGAATACGTACTCAGACCATTGTATTACGTAAAGTTAACATAAAGTAGTGAAAAATAATGTTTATGGTCTCTATACGTTTAGGTATGAAATCGGAACGGCGTCAACGTGACGAATTCCGTAAACCTAGTGTTAATTTCCCTCCATAATTATTAACGTTGTGCAACGCCACATGACTTCCGCGTCATTTTACTTGGACAGCCCGCCACCAATTTTTCCGCGACTCGAGCTGTACCAAAAGTTCCTTTTCCTTTTGCTTAAATCCTCCAAAAAGTACATTTTTTCCCTCAGTAATTTTACACCACGCCGAGTAATTTCCATACCGTTTTATTTCCGCCTGTATTTTCCACGCGTCTCTGCCAATTTCTCTGCAAAATTCTTCTCTAGGTGGCGCACAGTGTCAAACAAAACGGCGAGTACTTTAATAAATATGTAATACTCCTGTTGAAAATGTAGTGCATTTAACGTCCGCGAAAAAGATCAAAATGTCCGGCGGGAGGATGGAGTATAACTCATTGTCAGAGGTATTCGCGAGGCAGTTTGTCAGGATCGATTGGTAGCTTGGAAGCGCTGCAGGACGATTTCCAGTCTATCCATCGCATTGTCACTGGGGCGTGTCGCTATTTTCCTCATTTTGCCAATGCCTAGTTTCCCAATGCATCTTTCTCCCCCACTTTTATTTTCGTTGCTTTCTTTTCTCCCGTCGCGTCGCGTCGCGTTGCGACAGTTTTTAGAGCTTATCTACGTGCCACTCATTTGCTGCAGCTCTCTGGAAACTTCACGGCTAGCTGCTGGCCCGCTTAGATCGCCACGTCCACGTTTTATCCGTCCACCAACGTCCTTCCAAACTCTCTCATCCCTCTTCTCCTATTCGCCCTTCCTCCTAAACCCCGCTAGGCGCTTTTTCTACCGCCGCATTTTATTTTTTTCTTCCTCCCTCGTCTACCAATGGACACGATCGCATTTTCTGTCCAGCCTCGCCCGGTAGCTACATTTTTACAGCCTCTTGTGAAAGAACAGAACGCGCAAGCTTTCGTTGCTAGCCAATTTCCAGAGACGGAGGGCTTAGCTTAAACCCTTGACGCTTTTATTATTATTTGCTTCAGGAGTGAAAAGTTCGTTGCATTCCATAATTCACGGACATCGTGTGTCGAGTTTCTTACGTTTTTCAGTGCTTTCGATTCGCGAAGCTTAGAATTTTCAATGCTTTAAGTTTTGCAATGCCTTGTATTTTTAATGCCACGAATCTTAGAAGTGCCAAATTTGCGGAGTTCCAAATTGTTAAATTCACGATTTTATAGAGCTACGAATTCTCAATGCTTTCAGTTCGCAACGCTTCCAATTCTCAGTGCCTTGATTTTTCAAAGTTTGCAATTTCCAATGCTTCGATTTCCCAATAATCTAAATTCTTAAAACGCTGAATTTCCAGTGCTTTAAATTCCCGAAGCGCTGAATTCCAAATGCTTTCGAACTCTCAAAATTTGCAATTTCCAGTGCTTCGAATCCCCAACGTTTCGAATCTTTGAAGCGACGAATTTCCAGTGTTTCCGAGTCCTCGAAGCTACAAAACTTCTAAAGAAGCTTCGAATGAATAATAATAACCCACTAATAACTTGCCCATTCTTTCTGCAACATTCTTCCCATCTCGCGCAGCAAGTGTGACAAGGAACTTCCGTTGCAAAGGGGTTAAGAGGAAAAGAGAAAAGCTTCTCTTAAGTTGACCGAGGGATCTTCAAGTTGGAACGCTCGAAATCTAATTACACCGCGGAAAGATAACAAACGAATTTTAACGAGTCGGCCAGGCGACCTCGAATTCTCGAGGAAGGTTGCGTTTTCCAGCTGCTTTTGTCTCGTCCGCCCCTCCCACTCTCTCGCAGCATCGATTTTTCACGCCGAGATAATTAAGAGACAAAAAGAAGCGCCGAGTCTCTCGGCGTTTCAAAGAGACCACTGTGACTCTTCTCCGTATTAGCTGCTACAGTCAACCCTCCTACAACGCGGTGTTCTTACAACGCGCTTTCCATCTAACGCGAAGCGCGAAAATTGCGACAACCCTCCTGCAACGCGGTACTCTTCTTGTAACGCGTTTTTTCGTACGAGACAACATTCCAACAACTTAACCCTTTAAATCAGTGTTTTCCAACCTTTTCTGTGCCATGCCGCACCTAAGCCTTTCTAAAATTCTTACGCCCCCATTCGTATTATAAAATTTTATTTATAAAACGTCGCCTTCGAACCTTGGCGCTTTGAGAATAAAGTTTTTATACGTGTAACGCAAAACTAATCGGTCTGATTTATATGTACAATTTATTTCGATCTGAAATTCTCTTAACGTGGTTTCTACATAACGCGGCACGAATTAATCTGATTCGTATTAATTTCGAGTTTCTTATAGCACGGTTCCATGTAACGCGGTACGAATTAATGGCGTTATAGGAGGGTTGACTGTACAAGATTTTCGTGCTCCACGCGCGTCATACACCTATCCCTGTGGCGGAGGAAAAGAGTTTCGAATGGGGCACAAATTTCACGGTTGAAGGGAAAATTCGCAAAATTTTTACATCGCGAATATATCAAAATGTTCGCAATCCTTCCGAGCAGAAAAATCCGTGACTGATTTCCGCGCTGCGGATTTTCGTGCGAATTAATATTCCTGCGAACGCAATTAAAGAAATGGAACGCCCGAAATAGGCATTTCTTTCGGTCTTTTAAATACACCGGTGAGTCGAAAAATTATTGGCGCAGACGAAAAGACAGGCAGAGATACGAGAAACAAATAAATTATTCCTCGAGAATAATATAATCTTCGATATTTCTTTGCTACGAAAAATGAATGCATTAGACGTAGAAATTAATTCGGTGCTTTTATCCAAAGCTCGAGTTTCCAGAGAATGTCGAGACATCGAAGTTTGTTTAGAGATAGGTATAATACCATCACAGGATTTTTGATCTTACCACAGAGAGTAGAACTAAACCATTTAGATTTGTCTTGGGAAATTACCACTTATACATTTTACGATAGAATATAGGAAACGTTTGTTACTTATTCTTTACTCTTATTCCTTTTTTAATTAACGTACACGAGTTGTTTATCGTTTACGATAAACAAACAATTAATAAACACTTAAAGTATCATATGTTCGTGTCCCAATTTCTGATTTTTCGTCCGCGTCAAGAATTTAGCGACGCGCGCTTGGAATATTTTCGCGGATTGCGCGCATTCCCGCTTTGTCGGGCGCTCGCAAGTTTTCCATTAGCGCGCACGGGAGAATCCGCAGGGCGAGATTAAACGCACGCGACGTTGGAATTTTAGGGGTTGAATCGTAGATACGTAGAATCGATACCTCGAGACGCGCGAAAGGTTAGACACAGGTTAGCTGGAAAAATGATGAGCGATGCGGAGCGAGTGCGGTTGCGAGTGACGCGGTAGTGGCGAAGGTTTTCTTCTGCTTTTCCATCGGCTCGTCGAGTGGAGGAAAGTAGAACAGCTCGGAGTAGGAATCTCTACGAGGACTAGCAGTCGTCTTGAGTGGAGGAGTGTAAAAGGGCTGCCACACGCTCTGAAAAGTCCCCCGAAGCTGCGCCCGAACACTGAAACAAAATCCACGCGAACAGCCATTAAATAAATTGAACGCCATTCAATTTACCAGCAGCAGATCATTTTTATATGATTCATCATCAATTAGGTATCCGCTGGGCAAATTTCCTAACAGTAGCTTAGTTTTATATGCTTCATCGTTAACTAGATATTGGCTAGTCAAATTTATAAAAAATAAGGAAGCTTTCTCATTAAGATCCTTTTTGTTTCATCAAAATCCTATTTTTTATTGAAAAAATATGATTGTCGAAGGAGAAGAATACGTTTTACTCGTTCCTAACCAATTCCAAAACATCTATTAATACGTCTCAAACTTTAACCGGCCGCCATTTTGAAGCTGCGTGAACGTTTTCGAAATCCCTGCAGTGTCATGATCGGTGAACCTTCCCCTTTAAAATGCTTTTTGTTTCACCTAAATGCGACTTTTGGTTGCCAAGATATCATCGTCCGAAGAGAAGAGTAGTTTTTTACTATTCCCCAAACCATATCAAAACACCTATATTAAAAGTTCCCAAAATTCAACTCGCCGCCATTTTGAAACGGATCGAACGTTTTCAAAATCCCTCCCGTGCCATGATCGATGAACCGTCCCCTTTAAAATGCTTTTTGTTTCACCTAAGTCCGACTTTCGGTTGCCGAGATATCATCGTTTAAAGCCAAGTTTAATTTTTTCTGCGTTTCCCGGCCTCCGTCTACCTGACTACTGAACTGACCTACATCGGCCACCTTAACATTCGTAGTATTGCGCAGGTCAGTTTTACTATGTTTACTATGTCATTCGTAACTCAGCGCGCGCCAATCATAAGAGTAAATTTTAAACGGTCATATCTCGCGAACGAGTTGAGATATCGACGTGAAGCAAAAAGCAAATTAAAGGGCACATCTTTCTCTATCTCGCGAATCATCCGTTCTCCATTTTTCACGCTTGCAAGCGTAGTTACGGAACGAAGAACGTAGGAGACGCAGGAATTTTTGTTGAGGAAACTACGAATCCAAAATACTTGAAACTTGGTGAGAGGTTGAATCCGTGGTTTAAGAAACGTTGGAAATTTTTGCACGAGGAAGTTCGAAGAGCAATAGCGTCTGCGTTTCGCTATTGATAAAAGGACGGTGCGTAAGGATGGTGAAGTTTGGGAATGTTTTGGAGGGAAAGTATGCATCGAAACGTCTCCAAACTTGACGCATGGTTGACGCTGACATCGAAGAGTATTTGAGAATTCTTTCGTAAGGAAATTCGAAGTACAATGGCGTCCCCACAGTCAGATATGAATTATGCGTGGTTTGGTTTAAGTAGTTGTAATCTACTATCGGTGCAGTCATTGCAGTCATTGAAATTGGACGTCTATGAACTGCGAAATTAATAGCTTTCCTCGGATACTGTCTGAGTAATCAACCATGGCGCGATATATTTGTTTATAACAAATGACCTACAAGGGCTAGTTGCAAAAAACTGTAAGATAACATTCTCGGGACTTTCTTGTCTCTGTAAGGTAAATATTGTACTTTCATTCGAATAACATCTCGAGTAAAATGTCAGTCGTAACGTTGTTCGAATAAAATTTTACCCGTAGAATTTCTTCGAATAATTTAGTCGAGTAAAATATGCCGAACTCTGCCGTGGCTTGAATTCGCGAAGTCAACCTCGCCGATTTTAGTTTAACTTGAGTTTGAGAAGTAGGTTTAGTAGAGGGCGGCTCACCCGTAGCAGGAGAAATTTGATTTTGAACATTTTATCTGGCGAGTTTCAACGTAGAACGAAACGGCAGAGGCACTTATGGACTTAATTTCCGTTCCATTCTACCCGCAGTTTACTTTTGCAACATGCTCGATGGTTTATCGCGGAGAAAAGGCAAAGGGGAAATTTAATAACCGCGCTTGTGGATTTTTATGCCACTTTCCATGGCTGTATAAATAAAATTAATGAAACGGAACTCGGATAGGGAGTTTCGTTTGAATAACATTTCGTATAAACTCTTTGAATAGTCTTCGAAGAGAAAGTATCAATGAAACATGTTTGAAGCGGGAAAATAAAGCTAAGAGAAACGTAACAAAATTGTCCCGTTTCTATAAGTTTAACCAATGTAATTTCTCTTTTTAAGCCTCTGACAGCTTTTTCTAAAAAAATCTAAAATTCGTGTATGTAGAAATATATTATACTGTAGTCTTCTGGAAATAATTTAATTATCAAAAGGGAAGAATGTTCTTTTTATCGTTGCCGTTTATTCGAAGAATTTATTTATTATTCGAATGAAATATGGTCAACTTTGTTTTATACGTCTAATTAAGAACAAAATTCTATCATTAAAATAGTTGTAATAGGGATACCCAAACGAAGATTATTTTTACTCGTACACAAAGAGTGTACCTAGCTATTAGTCTAACATAATATTAAAGAAACGTACGAAGCTAGTTATGTTTCTCATCTTTCCTTACTTACAATATACTTCTATTAGGGTTGAAAAGAAAGGGTTCAAATGTTACGAGAAAAGTCGTGGCTAGTCGTAGCGTTAGTGAGAGAATAGTCATTTTTCTTTAATAAGATAGTCATTATACTTATGTTACAAATATCCCCACGATTATTATCCCCTACATATATATACGCACGTCCTTCGTAGCGAAAGGGTTAACAGCAGCCTATAGCTCTCGCCGGTGAAAGGGTTAACTCGATCCAGAGAGCAGGGCTCTGTTAATCAGTCGGTAATAAAATTCGAGTGAAACGGAAACTTATAACCTAACAGCTCCGGATTGATCTGGAAGAAGTTGGTATCGCGGAAAGCTTTCAGGCGGGGGCGGCGGTTCTATGAAGGATCCGAATGAAAAAAGTTAAATGAATCTCGGAGGACTGGAAGTTGGGGAATGTCGACGAGAGGTTGCGGAAGGGGAGGCTCGGCTTCGGGATCGTGCTTTATCGAGTCCCGTCCCCCGTTGCAGGGTATTGTTTAAACGATCCGTCGGCTCGGAAAAATCCCCGACACCATAAAGCAACGAGCAGGAGTGGGAAACCCTTCGGGCCGGCAATGAAAACTTGAAAAGTTCGTGCTTTTTCATTTTCAGCAACGGCCCAGGCATCGCTGAAAGCGCAGACGATGCTGATTTCCCAACGGGTATCGTCCATCTATAAATCTATACCCCGAGGTTGTTTAGTCGGGGCTATATGTGTGCACGCGTACCCGGCAACTGCGCCCACCGTGTATTTTTCATCCCTCTCACCCCCTTCGTTCGCCACCCTAACATCGCCTCTCCCCGCTCCACGTGCTGCTCACATGCACACGGCCATCGAAAGGAAACTTTTATCTCGCGAAAGTTTATTTCTTCCGGCCGAGGAAGCGGCGAGCCCAGAGGAAACGCCAAAGATTACGCGTGTTCCTCGAATCGATGCAGTTCGGCGATTTTTCGGCAATTTTTGTTCCACTTCGCGGTAAACGCGTCGTAATCGTCGAAGGGCTTGGTAAATATTTCTCGCGTCGATTTCGAGGCTACAGCGGTGATGGAAAGGGAAACTATGGAGACGGAATTATCGACGAAACGACGAGGCGAAAAGGTAACAGATAAATACACAGCTGATGAAAAGGTTGGAGGAGTTTTACGGTATCATAGAAAAGCTTTGGGATATTTTTAGGAGGCTTATATTTAGTCGAACGATTTCGGAAGTTAATGGACGCTCCCGTTTATGTAGAAGCTTGAAATTGGGAAGCATGCAAATCTGACGACTTGGTAGTTTAAATGCTTGACAATCCAAAAGCTTAGAAATCCAAAAGCTTGGAAATTCAAACGCTTAGAAATGTAAACGCAAATTGAAGAGCTTGAAAATTTGGATGCTTAGCTATCCAAAAGCTTGGATATTCGAAAGCTTAGAAATATAAACGTATGGGTATCCAAAAGCTTGGGAAGTCAAAACGCTTGGGAATCCAAAAGCGTGGATCTTATTTGGCTTCTTATATCTGCTACACAAACTGACGTGTTAGTTAATACACGTAAAAACGTGCTTCTATTTAAACGAGAAATTTTCAAGTGACAGTACGAAGGACCGTGGAGTTTATTTTACACTTTCAATTATATCGAACATACAAAAAGGTGTTCATGAATAAAAGAGCGGTTGAACAATCGTGTGCTCGAAACTGGAACGATCTTTATGTTAACGACGTTCTAAAATATATGAATAAAGTTACGCGCGAACGTTAAAGTGGCAGTACGCGGTACATCTACCCTATATGCTTCGCGGGTAAAGGGTTGCGTTCAATTTGCGCGAAGACTAAGCTGGCCAAAGGAAGAAACGTTACTACACTACATTTTTCGACATATTTTTTCGCTGCGTAGAATCGCCTGGGTTCTCGGTTGCATTAGCAGAATTTACGGAACGACTAGTACACGGGGTGGTTGGTTTTCCCCCGTGGCTTGCCAAGAAGCTGCTAGCTTCCTTTTTGCTCCGGCTATTCGTCGAGGAGGAACGCTAACGAACGGGCAGAAATTATGGGACAACGAAATATGTAGGTTGGGTAGAGGAAAAGCGACACACCAACGGTAGCGAAGTTGTCGTGGGGGGGAAAAGATGGTTCCCGCAGCTTTTCTCCCCGGTAATTCCATCATACGGAGACAGAGTGCTTTCAGCGCGGGCGTATGTTCGACGAAAATGTTGCGCTAAATGAGACGAGAGAGAGAGAGAGAGAAAGAGAGAGCGAGCTTAAGTAGCCGGCTAAAAATGTTCAAGTTTTTAATTAACTTTCTCGGAGTTCCGGCTCGCCAGCAGTTTCCGTTTTCGTCAAGGGGGAGGGAGAATTTTCTCAAATAGCGCGCAACCCGGCTCAGTTAATGCGGCGTGTAATTGAAATAGCGCGCACAATGAAAGCTCGCCCGGGCTAATCGACGATCGAAAAATGACGAGCTTGCGGTCCATTTAATCGAACTTCAACCGCAACGCGTTTTCCCGCCCTATCGATATACACGCGTTCGCGGTCAAACAACGAGAAGCGGGGGGGAAGACACTCTTTTCGGTTTGCGTTCCCGTTCGCGTTCACGTTTGCGCCGCAATTCCTGTAAAATACGTAGAGCTGCGCAACGCTGACTCGCAAAGGCCGCTGTTATCCTTTAATCGCAATAATCGTATCTCAGTTGGCTGTCGCGATGACTTTCCCTCCCCTCGTGCAGCTGCCTTGGCCACCTATCACCGGTTTATCTCGTTGACGTTTCGCAGCAGCGAGAAAACACACGGCTGCGGAAAAAATTGCTGCACAAAAGAAGAGGATAAACGCAACACCTGCGAGTTCTTATTCCTCCCGGCTAATTATTGCGTTTCGTTATTTGCTGGACTCGCAATTAGGGGAGGATTTAGGTGTCGTTGCGGGGGAAAATTGCGGAGCTATTTCCTTTTTTTTTTTAAATTGGGAATTATTAGTTACCAGTGGACCGTGGATTTTTATGCAAATTCGTTTCTCTGCGATTAAAAATAATGAAATAGAAGCTAGAGGATAGCTTCATCCCTCGAGCATTCAAATGTCTTCTCTAATTTAACTATTTAATTTAACTATTATGTTTTAAGCGCGTAAAAATTCGCAGTCTGGTTATTAGGATACGATTATAATGTTTCTCTTATGGAGTGGTATTCCTCGATATTTAATTCGTTTCTTTGGGAATTAGAGAAGTGGAAGCTAAACAGAGGAGAGGTTCATCCCCTGAGTATTAAAATGCCTTCTCTAATTTCACTGTTTCATATGTTTCCGTACTCTGCGTGTGTTCCGTACCTATTTACTAATTCATCATTCCCATAAGTGCGTACAAATCCGTAATTGTGTAAGTGCGTACAATTCGTAAAATGATCTCGCAACATTGTTACAATTTTAGTAATTTCGTCGGTCACGCTAAATGTTCTGGCGTTCCGATATTTCCTCTAAAGACCAGCGCAACTCTCTGTTACAAATCCTAGCGAAGATTTGCGCGAGGAAGAAACAATATTCACGAGGGGAGGTAAAGAACGGGAAGAAAAGATTGACACTAAAGGGTAGAAGAAACAGCGAACACCGAGATGGCTCAAAAGTTTCGCGGGTGAAGTTTCAGCTTTTTAAGCTCTTTTGCCGACCTCCGCGACTCTTCTGGTCCCGGTTCAGGGTTACCGCAATGTTCCCAAACCATTCGAGACTCCAGGGATATTTGTTTAAGTGCCAACATCGACGCCAATTTGCCGCAAAGTAATCGCTTCTCGAACTCTTTTGCCGTTTCACAGCTCGCAGCGATCGAATCGTTCATCGCTTTTCTGTACTTATTGCATCGTTTTAACGCATACTTCTAGTAGCCCATAACTATTTCTACAGCCCGTGTATTATTCATTCGAAACAATACTAGACAAGTATCAATCCTTAATGGTGTTTTCGTTGAATTGACTCTGTAGAACAATTCAACAGAATTAGAACAAGCGTGACTAGCTATTGTAGGGCAAGGGGTTAAATAAATTTTCAAATAATTACATCAATACCCATTGAATCAACCCAATAATTGCACTTCTGAAAATGTGAATTTCCATAAAAATCCGCAGTCTAATGATTTAACTAATCATCGCTTCGCGCACAGTAATGTCTCGCGTATTATTATTCGCGAATGCACGTATGTAACTTCGGATACCGACGAGCAACGGTGTACTTATTCGATTTCATATCTCATTCGCGTTGCTCGCAGCTGAAGCTCGAAGTCCGGAGAAGGGCGGGGGTGGAATTATGAAAGTCGGACGATAAAAATTTCCTACCTGCTTTTTATTTTTAATTCCTATTGCGCCGGACGCGGCGTAAAACAGAGGAGCACGGTGATATAAATTGGCTAACGTTCGCAGGCGTAATTTTTTAGAATTACTTCTGCCGGTATCCTGAGGTTTTTCCCGGAAGCGTCGAGGGGAAGGGGCGGAAGGGGCACGGATGATCCTAAAACACGAGGCAAGCGGCGATTTTACATTCGCGTTTGCCTTCTTCCTCTCGGGTGCAATTAAC
This sequence comes from Eucera pruinosa, assembly GCA_028830335.1. Lineage (NCBI taxonomy): Eukaryota > Metazoa > Arthropoda > Insecta > Hymenoptera > Apidae > Eucera > Eucera pruinosa. The sequence goes on from JAMYCR010000007.1 coordinate 19,862,364, forward strand.
TATCCGGCTAACGCGAGCGTATTAATATGCAAAGGAGAAAAATGATCCCCGGCAAATCGCATTCTACGCCAGCGTCAAGCTTTCGTAACGAAAAGAGGATGATTCCCTTATAGTACACGTGTCGGAGTACTCGAATTGTCGAACTTCTCGAACATCGTCGAATCGTTCTGATAGGAGAACTCTCGAAAGAATCGAAACCATCGACGAAAAATAGAACAGACTATCCATTCTTATGCGAAATCGTCGGTCTTTCTTAAATAAAACAACAGCGTGTTTAAAACGATAGGAATTGTAAATACATGCTGCAGTAATTAATAGCTTCCGATGTACGCGATCTCTAACTGCTAGATTTTTGACAGCTAGGGGAAGAACATTTTTTGGCAACGGAAACTTTACGGTTTACGTTTTAATCCCGAACGACCGAACTTCGTTTTATTTAATTCGCGTTTCGCGGAGCGGCGAAAGAAGGCGAAAAAGGAGCGGATGATGAAGAGAGAGAGAGAGGGGGAGGGGAAAGCAGCAGAATTTTTAGTTCATTCGTAGTCGTCGTCGTCGGCGGCGTCGGCGGCGTAATATTTGCGAAATTAAATTAAACAGTGAAACTGTTTTTTATCCGAGCCGGACGAAAAGCTTGTCAAATATTTATACAGCCGGCATTGCAAAAGCTGCGAACGTAAAAAATTTACTCGCTGATAAAACCGCCGCGCGCGGAAGCTAAAAGCCGATTCAATCTTCTCGAAGGGAGAAAGAGAAAGAGAAAGAGAAAGAGAGAGAGAGAGAGAGAGAGAGAGAGAGAGAGAGACACACATTCGCAGGGAGGAAAATCGAGCGAAATAAACTAAGCGGATGCCGGGAATATTGCAAAACGATGGAAATGCGCGAAGAAAAATTGCGAGCAAAAAAAAAGGGAAAGTCCGCGGAGTAACGTGGCAGAACGGACTTGCAGAAGCTCTATTTTTGCAGTTCGCTGCCCGCCCCTTTTCTCTTTTCTCTTTTCTCTTTTCCCTTTCCTTTTCGTTTTATTTCACCCTCCTCCTCCTCCTCCTCTTCCATCTCTCTAGCAACCCTTAACTCTACTCCTTCTTTCTTTCTCATCCACCTTCGCATTCTCGTTTCGAGGACAATTACACTAATGCTTTCGCCATTCTCATCTTTCAGGGATGCTGTGTGCTGCAACTTTGGCGGCAGGAGGGAAGGCACGGCGACGCTAACTCCGAGCCAAAACAAATGCAAATGTCGCCGAACTGAGTAAGTAAACGCAATAAATGTTCCTCTGCTAGTTTCTTGTCGCGAGAAATTTTCGCAGCCCTCGCAAAAGGGCCGCGGCGTTTCGCGCGTCGAGACAGCGGGGGATGAAAATTCAAATGTCATCGGCGCTCTGGTTATTTTCGTGGCGATGCTTTTAGGTCGGTCGAGTCGGGCTTGAAAACGTTTCAAGTTACTTAATTTAGGTCGAGGAAAATCTGATTAATCTAAGCGAAGCTTTAACATCGATAACATATATTTCAAGTACAGCTTGATTGATCTAAACGAAGCTTTTAAATCACTTACTTCTATTCAAGTAAAGCCTGATTAATCTAAATGAAGCATCCAAGTCGCTTACTTAAATTGAAGTAAAACTTGACTACTAATAAACGAAGCTTTAAGGTGTTCTACTTAAGTTGAAGTAAAACTTGATTAACCTAAACGAAGCATTAAAGTCGCCTACTTAAATTGAAGTAAAACCTGATTAATTTTAGTGAATTACTTAAATCGAAGTACTGCTCGATTGCTTTAAATGAAGCTTCAAAGTCACTTACTTAAATCGAAGTAAAGCTTGACTACTAATAAACGAAGCTTTAAGGTGTTCTACTTAAGTTGAAGTAAAACTTGACTAATCTAAATGAATCATTCAAGTCACTTACTTGAATTCAAGTAAAGCCTGATTAATCTAAATGAAGCATTCGAGTCACTTACTTAAATTAAAGTAAAACCTGATTAATCTTAGTGAAGTATACAAGTCACGTACTTAAATCGAAGTGAAACTTGTCTAATATAAACGAAGCTTTAAAGTGTATTATCGAAGTTGTAGTAAACCTCGATTAATCTAAACGAAGCTTTAAAGTGTTCCACTTAAATGGAAGTAATATCCGATCGTTTGAAACGAAGCTTTCACCTAGCATCGGTAAATTCTTCTAGTTTATACAGCATCGTTTCTTCCAGTTTATGGAGTAGCGCGAACGAAACGTTTACCAAACATTCGTACGGGATCGCGGCAATTCTATTTGGCGTTGTTCGGTAAATTTGATCTAACTCTGCGCGCGTGTACGGGGTAACCGTTTCGTTGGACAATGATTACCGATAGTAAACGCGTTTTCGAGCCAGCCAAACGATAGCCGAACACTATCGGCTTTAGTTCATATTCCTACAATTGTTACGTAAACCACAGGACCAGCTCTATTGCAAAACAAATACGCGTTAAACAATTAATGCGTATGCGACGTACGTATGGTATACGTTTCTGTTCTACCGTGTTTGCGTGGCCGATTTTCGATGCCCCTTTGCACGCCAAATGCTTTTCCATGTAACGCGACAGCTTTTCAAGCGATTTGCGGTTCCCACACACCTTTCTATCACTCCACGACCAAACACGCTTGTATTTTGCTTAATCTTCTACGCGTATTTTACCGTTGCCCATTTAGCATACAAATTATTAACCCTTTCGTTGCTGTTGACGTTAAAAATTCGATCGCAGTCTTAAAGCGTATTTTACATATTATAAACTTTGGTGGCAGCTAAAATTGGAATAGATTAGGGAGAATTGAACCTATGAACCTTCCAAACAACCTAATTCCTCGCTATAGCGAGCAACGCGAATGCTAGGCCGCGAGTGTTGGCGAGGCGCTCGAAGGCAAGTATAAAGTGAAGTTGTTACCGGCCGGCTCGAATATTCATTATTCAGCAGCGAACCGAGGTTAGAGGGTCACGAGAGGAGAAAAAAAGAAGAAGAAGAAGAAGAGAAAAACTGAAACGGAAAAGGAACGAAGCAACGAAAGGAAGAACTATGGCTCGAAGGTAGTAACAGAGAAAAGAATTATCAATTAAAATTACGCAACACGCTATACTGTTGCAGCATTTTTCCGCGAGCTCTCCCCGTTTTCTCGCAACCGTGGCAACCGTGGGCAACAATGAAAAGGAGGCTTTCCACTGCTCTACGAGGAACCGCCCTCGAATAAGAAAGCACCCTCGTTCGAGTATCATCGGACGTTTACCGCTGAAGCGGCGCATAAAAGAAATGGACGCGATTGTGCCAGTGGCCCCTTGTGTTTAACGAAATTTCATTGCGCCATCCTTCAGCGGAAAAATTCCCAACGAGGATTCGTTGAACAGCGAAGACGTTTGACATTCGAAACCGGGGACTAATTAGGCGAAGGGATATTAACATTTTCACCACGCCGTTGAGTATATACATACGTTTCGGGGGTTGCTTTATGCGGAAGGAGACGGCGGATATTTATGCAAATTTATGCTTTTGTCAGGTGCATGCTACAGTTTCAGTCTTGGATTGATTTGTTCGTTGCTTTGAAAACAATTTTGTTTTCTCGCGATGGAATTTGAGGCTTGACAGAAAGGTGGTAGCAAGTCACACGAAATACTTGAATGATTAATTTGTAATACTTCTGTTGTACGTATTATAGCTATAATGCTTGTGCTACATGTAGTATAGTTGTAATACTTGTACTATACGTAGCATAGTTGTAATACTTGGGTTATGTGTAGTACAGTTGTAATACTTGTGCTATACGTTGCGTAGTTGTAATACTTGTGTTGTATGTAAATATGTAGTATTATAGATATAAGTAGAAGAATGTTCAACATGGAGACTCACTCTATTTTGCATTAGACGTACATGTTGGTAATGAACGAAACCAGCATCGATGTCAATTGTTTCATGATCCATTCTGTTTCTTACCAGCACACCAAATTCCCAATATTCCGCATTTCTAATGTTTCACATGATCAAAAGCTTAGAATTTCCAATGCTTAGAATTCCCAATGCTTCGAGTTTCCAATGCTTCGAATTCCCGATGCTTAGAATGCCCAAGATTAGAATAACCAATGCTTTGAATTCCTAATGCTTTGAGTTCCCAATGCTTTGAATTCCCAAAGCTTAGAATAACCAATGCTTTGAATTTCTAATGCTTTGAGTTCCCAATGCTTTGAGTTCCCAATGCTTTGAGTTCCCAAGCTTCGAATAACCAATGCTTTGAATTCCTAATGCTTTGAGTTCCCAATGCTTTGAGTTCCCAAGCTTAGAATAACCAATGCTTCGAATTCCTAATGCTTTGAGTTCCCAAGATTAGAATAATCAATGCTTTGAATTCCTAATGCTTTGAGTTCCCAAGCTTAGAATAACCAATGCTTCGAATTCCTAATGCTTTGAGTTCCCAAGATTAGAATAATCAATGCTTTGAGTTCCGGAATGCTTTGAATTCCTAATGCTTCGAGTTCCCAATGCTTTGAATTTGCAAAGCCTTCAATTCTCAATGTCCAGCTCTGAAACGTATGAATGCAGCGAGCAAAATTACCGTATCGCCCGAACAAGTTGCGAACCCGAATCGCCCCGTAGCAAAAGAGTTAAAAGTGTTCAATTTTTCCCTAGTTCCCGTTTACGAACGCGCGAAACTTTCCCGGATTTGATAGTTCGCCCGGGCGACGTCGTATATTTGCCACGGAACGGTAATCTCGCTCCGAAAAGGGTAATATTCCTACGAGCAGCACGCCACCCGCAGGATAGAAACCCGCAGGAAAGAAAAGTGAAGTTGTTACCATCGATCTTGCCGGATTCATTATTCACCGAGAGTTGCCGCAGACCAGAAGTCGAGAGGTAAAAAAAAAAGAAGAATAGAAAAGAAAAGAAACGATAGAGAAAGGTTTGCCGAGCGCAAAGCGGAACAAAGAGAAGAAACGTGCAGCGAAAGGGTTGAAGATGTTGCACCCTCGATACCGTCGACAAATAATTATCGCCGGATGGGCAGACAGTGACGTCAGCATTTGCAACGCGGTGTTTAAATGAAGCCAGCAGCAGCGTTCCTCCTATCGCGTGGCATCGGCCTCGTTGATTCTCCGCTTCGATTAACGTCTCTCGCGCTTCGATTTCGAGCTGCAAGACGCGCTCGCGGCCCAAACGCGTCGCAACCAGTTACACAACTTTCTCAACTTACCGGCAACTTTCAGCTGATCCGAACTGAAGCCTGTCGACGTCGAACACGCGTCGGCTGCGACGTACAACTCACCGCGCTGGAATTACGCGATTTCCGAGTAGAAATGCGATCCTTGAACGTGAAATTTTCAATTCTAGTCTCGCCGAAAGCCTTGACGCGTAGAAATGTGGCCAAAAGAGAGCTGCGGCGATCTCGATGAACGAATCGGAGCGTTGAAGTTAACAAGACCGATAACCGTGCAATTGTTAACAGAGCCTAATAGTCTTAACCATTTGCGGACGAACACTAGTAACACTTAACGAAGTATTTCGCTTTTCTCGAGCCTGCTATTCGTCACTGCAAACCCTCGCTGTCCCCTTTATAGTCCTCTCTCTTCCTGCTGCTACAGCTATCCACAGGGTGGCCTTATAATTCCAATACCATAGTATCGACGAGATATTGTCGAGCGAATTAACCCAACGAAGCCATTAACTAGTCTTTTGTACAAAGCACCGCACCGTGCCCAAAGAAATCCTCATAGAAGAATGTTAGGCGACTCCGAACGCATTCTGGGGGAACTGCGAACGGAAAGATCTCGAAGATATCGGAAGAGGAATCGCGAAGACGATCCATTCTTCGATCGATTTCTGTGACTTAACGACTAGGAAGGGAATCGTCTGATTCGCGTTACGGATGAACGGAAGGAATTCGCGCTCGATGAGGCGAGAAAAGATCCGGCGAAGGAACCGAAGGCGTAGAAATGAATGGGCGGGGATGGTTCACGGAAGGGTGGCAGAGCTGCTGCTGCAGCTGGCTAACGAATGATAAAGATGGGTAAAAGGAACGCGTTTGCATGACTTTGGGCAAATGAGATTTATGCCCGATGCCGGCGAACGAGAACGGCCGATAAAGAGCCGAGCGATTGGGGGGAAAAAAGCTGGAATCAACTTTCGGCCCTCTGCCAAATATTTGCCGGAGAATAACCCCCTTAAACTACGACACGTTAAGAGAGGGAGCATCTTTGGCGAAGCGGAATAGTTTCACGGCTTCTCGGCCTGATTCCACCGGCGAATCCGGATGAGATCGCGGGGGAAAAAACCACCATTGTGCTCCTCCATTTTTCCACTGAAATCCATCAAGCTTCGGCTTTTAAGTCGGTTGGTTTACCGGGGCTAAAAAGCGGCGTTTCAACCGGTGGAGAGTGGCCTTTTGAATTAACCCTTTCGCTGTTAACTAAAACAGTGTTGCGTTACCATTGCGAATGGCAGTAAGTAGCACGCGATATACTTAACCCGTTTAACGATATGGCCGAGCATATGCGCACACTTTTGGATACGACACGTTAAGTATATCTTCTTGTTTCTTTTAGAACTGCGCGCAAGTTAAAGGCGAGGAAGATCTTATAAACTAAAGTAAAATAAAATGCATCGGTTAGCCCGAGGTAGAGAATCTTAATCTATTTTCTGAATTCCACAAAAAAGGGAAATTATATTTATGCTTACTTATTAACGCTGCATAAAATCGAATACTTATACTTCTTCCAAACATGTGTTTATTTCGAACACCGATCATTTTATTCGTGTCGCGTTTATAAAATGAAAATATTCGCTAACCCGTATACGCAGCTAATTTTAAACGCAACGCGTCCAATTTAAAAATTCGATTCTTTCGACGCACGAAATAATTAGCGTAAAATGTTGACCGAACATGAATCTGAAAGCATCGTAGCGATTAATGAAGATCGCAATGTTCATATTAACCCTTTCTATAGGTACGAATACTTGGATAATCTACGTAACTAATTGTACCTTAATATTGCTGTACGAATGATGCTAGAAGTTACAGCGTGCAACAGGAAAGATACAAGTATATTTTTAACGAATGTCAGGCTAATTCTTGAGGGCGTCCATAGTAGCGAAAGGGTTAAACATCACGTATGCGTGCTATCCGTGAAAATAAACGTAGAAACGCGGCAATTTCGCAAAATTGCTTAGCGCTCGTAGGGTTTAAGGGTTGGAAGCGAAGGCGAATGATCGGGATCCGATTCTCGATCGCGTTGGAAAGTTTGAGAAGAGTCTCCGGTGATCGAAGAGCGGGAGCGAGCGTGGAAGCAGGGTAAACCGTCCTCAAAGGCAATTAATTGGAATGTCTAATGAGGGCGTAGGAAGTGTAACGTATGCCGGTATCCGCAACATGGTTAAGGCGTAACTGATACCAATTAAATCCTGAATGAGCACGGGGGTTGGCTCAGTGTGTACCTTATGTGCCTGGGAGGATCGGCCAGGGTGTATTCTGTGCTTGTAACACGAGACGGACGAGCCTCAAGCATATCCACGACAAGTACAACAAGAACAACAACATCGGCATCAGCATCAACAACGCCGGGGCAAAAGCCCAAACTGGTTGACTCGAAACATGCTCCGAACCCAGGACTCGTTCAAAGGAGAACACACGTACACCAACCTTACTACACGCGCGCCCGGTATACTTCGTCCCCTTAATCCTAACCCGATTCTCCAGAAGCTTGTAGCAATTTTCGCCGAATACCACTCGCAAATCTTTAAGACGAATAACCGTAATTAGCGCTTTTTGAGTTCCCAAACCTTCCAATTCCCAATGCTTTGAGTTCCCAAAGCTTAGGCTTGTCAACGCTGTGAATTCCCAATGCTTTTAATTTGCAAAGCTTAGACTAGTCAACGCTGTGAATTCTCAAAGCTTAGAATTCCCAGTGCTTTGAGTTCCCAACGCTTAGAATTCCCAATGCTTTTAATTCGCAAAGCTTCGAGTTCCCACTGCTTAGAACTCCCAATACTTTAAATTACCAAGCTTTCTCCAATTTCCGCCAATTTCCCCAATCTTCTCTCGCTGAACCGTAAAAGTATCGAAAGCCACGAAAAGGAAGCAAAACCGAAGAATAGAAAAACAGCAAGGGTTGAAAAGCCATCCGCGGCGAATTTTAGGCTCGACGAAGTTGAAAAAGGAATAAAGGATCGAGGAATCGGCGATCAGGGGTGTGTTGCATAATTCAAAATGCTTCCCTGGGCGAGTTGTTAATTATTCAAAGGAAGCCCGTGAAGAAGTCAAGCAGAGTCTATCGGCTCGCAATCGGAAAACGAAACTCTATTCTGGGTGGCGGCGGAGCGTCGACTAATACACCGGGGAATCCACTCCATTTCCACCTCCAATTATTTATGGAAAGCAGAAGGGAGGATTTAAGTGTCCCCGGTGTGCCTTGCCCATTATCATTTAAACTAGACTCTGAAAGGGTCTCGGTTATCCTCGCTCGAATAGCCTCGATCTTCCACGAGCATGTTACACGAACAACCAACGGGGAAGAGGGGGGGGGGGGGGCAGGGATGCCTAATAGCGTATTTTCAAAGCAAAGGGAAGAACGCAATTTGGGAAAGAGATATCCAGCCGACTCGATTTTCGACGAGTTTTTTTTTACGCCAACTCGAATAACAGAGTCGCTTGATTTCCCGTTTTTGCAAGCGCGAGAAGAAACCGGAATGGAAAGAAGAAACACCCGCAATCTAATTAGGATTTAACCGAGTCCGAATGCGAGCAAAGCGAAGGTTCGAAGAGAAGGGAAAAATAAAAGAAGAAAGGGGCAATTCTGAAGGGAAACAATTTGGTGGAAAGAAATGAAGCAACTCTTGTAATCTATTAGATTGTCGCATACGATATGGCCGAGTTTACGTAGCTTAAAATATTCCAATCGCTACGCGATTAAAAATGGTATCTCTAATTTTTATAGCATGTCTTGTACACCGTGGTGAGTATCAGGTTCAAGTGAAATTTTTAGCTCTTCATTGTCGATCGTTTCTTTTACGCGATTATAAGGTGCACTTTCGAAGTCTTTCTTTCGGTATAAAATTTGTCAAACAAACGTAGAATTGTTCTATCTCTCCCTGCATAAATGATATTGATAACAGGTATAAGTTACAAGTTTAATCTAAAAAAACGTTCTAAGAAGAACATTCGAATTCGACTTCCATTCGCGGTTCATTTTATTTTTACTATCATTCTTTTTTCGATACCGTTTACGATCTATCAACAATGTTAAATTCAGCAAGCTTCAAGCTTCCTACTTTCTACTTAAATAAAGCGTCGCTCTGCGGTGTTACTCGCGTGTTACTTAGACGTTACCTCGAAGCGTGTTACTTCGATCAACCGATGTCTAAAAAACGTCGAACCGTATAAAAACCAGCCATTTCGCGTGCAACAACTTAATATAGTTCTTGTAAAAGATCGGTCGAAAATGATGTCCGCGATAGGAATTGTACGAGGGAAAATGAAAAGATAGAGAAGAAGGCGGGCAATCTAATCACGGCTTGGCGAAGACGAAAAGCGAACGCAGCGAGGCGCGAGGCAAAAGAGGGGTCGTCGGAGAATGGCAAAGGGATGAAGGGGAAAAAAGGAAAGGGAGAGTACACACGGAGAAGAAACCTTTCGAATCAATATGCGCCGCGAATCAGCACGATGGACTTCCCTCCGGTCTATTCGACAAAGTAGCAGGCTGGGACTGCGAGATGATCGTGAAAGCGACTCAGCGGCAGGTGATGGGCTTTTCAAGGGAGGCCCTCCTCACCGCGCACACCAGAGACGGAGATGTCGCGTTCGAAGGGGTCGACCGCCTAACCAGAATTCGATTCCTCGATCGAGGCGCCGAGGAACGCGCGTAGAATGCACAAGCGGCGTCTTCTCCTCGTCGCGCTTGCTTTACGTTTCCTCCGGTCCACCGCATGGGCCGACTTAAACTTCGACAACCCAACGAGAAGCAGTGACCGAAGACGGACTCGGCCCGTCTTCTGAATTTCTCTTACGCGATGGTTCATTTTTAACCCTTCGAGGAGCAAAGCAAGCGTTTCTGTCTTACGAAAAGCACACTTAATCGCGTTTCAAATCGGCGCAGAAGTTCGAAGCGAAGGGTTAAAGGATATCTGTTATTGAAAACCCAGAAATCGTATGACGAATGGAACACCATTTGCGCGACTTTTTGCACCAGGAGGTGTGAATTTTCCGATGAATATTTTAACGAAAAAACGAAACCAACCTGAAGGTTTTTTTTTTTTTTTAACTAATGGAGGCGAAAAATGAATTTCACCGATGCGAGAATTGGGAGAAAGGATATTTTTTCGCCGATATCTATGGGAGAGTCCGGGTTTGTTATCCGGAAATTATTCGGCAAATGAAATGTCGGGTAAACAGCTTTTTCGTGCCATCCATTCAATGAACTTGCGACATAACGAACGAATCATTAACCAATCCTGCGTTGCTGTTTTTTGTACGCAAAAGCCGGGAAAGAATCGCAGCGTTAATCGTGGTTCCTTTTTCGTCGCCATGTGCTCTGCAGATGGATTCTCGCGAAAGAGTAATATACTTGTATATAATCATACTTCGAACCATATTACTTTATACTTTTGGTACCTGTTGGAATGCAACGATGATGCCAGATGTGTCAAGCATCGACGGCCTATGGTTCCCATCTTTCAGGCATCTTAAGCCGTGCCTTGTGGAGGGGTTGTCCGTGGTGCAGCCAAGGGTTTTGGCTTTTTCGCCCTTGTGGTTTAGTTAATAGCCGAGAGTCGAAAGACACACTTGTCACTGTCGTTGCGTGCAAGGCAAAAAGTTTAAAGTTTCCTATAGCTCTTTACTTATTCTTATTTCATTATAGACTGTACACGCGAATCCATTGTTATTTAATACGTTAATGTATTATATAATAATGTTACTTTTTCGGCTGACTCATTTTTTACGATGCACACACGGAATTCGACAAGAAAGCCCCACCAAATACTTTGTGGAGCTGTCGAGATGGGATAGGACATACGTAAATGAAGAAGCGAATCTAAATACCTGTGGAGCTGTAGAGATGGGATAGGATAGGAAAAAGGAAGGGTGTTGCGTTTCGTCTTGGGCCTGCTAGTGGACTCATCAGTGCGATTACCTAGCAGGTCCTGCTTTAGACACTGGGCTATTGGAAGGAAGGTTAAAATATGGACGAGGTAGTTGGAGCGAGTGCTTTCGAGAAAGTTATTAGTGGTGGGTGCAGGAGAGCCGCCACAACTTTATAACAAAAACAAGCAAACAGAGCTGTACAAATCGCGTCTCTATCGGTGTTAATATTCATCGTAGACGGTTCGATATTTCTTCGCCATTTAATCGTTTTAAACAGCGCGTGCTTCGCGCATTGTCTATCCGCGAATAATCGCGTACGTTTTAAAATGAATTTTCTTCCGCGCAATTTTTCTACGCTATTTGACGCGCAAAGGCGAACAAATTTGGAGCGAAACGAAGCGGTGGCGATGCCGCGAAATTTAATTCCATTAAGTTGCACGGCTGTGTATCTCTCGATCGTAGCTCGAACAAGAATTATTAGCTCGGCAGATTGGGCGAGTAAAAAGTGGGCAATTTAATTAACCAGGGAGAGGGCTGGGGAAAAAATCTGTTCGCGTGCATTGATCTCCGGCGGAAAACGCCATCTGCGGTGTGTAATTGGAATACGAACGAACCAATTCCGAAATCCATTGATTCTTGCGGAAAAAAAGATCCTGAGCTTCCAATTACCGGATCCAAGATAGCTAAATATCTTCTTTATTGGGAGAGATTTGCATTCGTTATTTCGCGAAAGATTTCTCTCGTAAATCGGCCGCGAAATGTTTGAAATTTTGCAGAATTTGCGCCGCGAATCAGCTTCGAAATTCACTGACTTTTGTGGTAGATTTATATTACACTTTTTGTATCGCAGATTTATACTTGTTCCAAGTAGATAGATATTTATTGCTCTCCCAAGAGACTCCAAGTGGATTCCGTTTCCTTACATATTTACATTTTTGACTATTTACCAATAACAATAGCTAATAGTAACTTAATCTACTCTATCACTCAATTACTCTGCTATAGAAGATAAACTGCACAATGCATAATCTTCCAAGTATTCCCTCCCCCCGTTTTGTACACGTTTCCCTCGCCTTTCTGCCAAGTATCTAATTCCAAATTGATCCGAAGGCAACGAAGTCCAGAGAAAATCGAAGTCAAGACTAAAATTCGCGCACAGCTATGCTTGAAATAATTTTGAGGTATCCCAGCGAAAGGATTAAACGAGCACATCGGTAAACGCAATGGGGTGCGGCGTTATTTTTCCGCGAAATAACAGCGGATGTAATTTGGCACGCGGCAACCGGCGGGTTTACAACTACGATGCAAAGATAAGCCCTGTTATTCGGAATCGGTCGAAAATCCGCTGATACAACCACCGACGTTTCGGCCAATTGAATTAATTCCGGTAACAAGAAGGCTGCTAACGATTATTACAAAGCTCCCTCCTCATTCGCGAGCCATTTTATCTGCTCGTTGAGCTTCATTGCTATCTCCGTGCTGATTTCTCAATCAAGAATCGTTTCGCGAGAAACGTATCGGGCGAATTTTCGCCCGTAGAATTCGCGAATCTTTACGATTACAAAAACGCACCATGATGTCAACGTTCGACTCGATACTATTTCGTGAACTATTAGAAACTTTCGCATACAGTGACGAGTTATACTCGTGACACGAATTATGGCGTTGGTTCAATAAAAAGAAATTCTACTTGCCACAAAGTTAAATTTTAACTTTCTAGTTTCAGCTCATAAGATTCAGAATCACTGTTTGAAAATTACACACGTCTGACGTTTGAATACTTTGCGTGCAATTGTTACGGCTGTCGTTGCCGTGGCGTGGGTAAACGCACAGGCGTAGTATCAGGGGTAAAAGCTTAGATAAGGATGCGATAGGAAAGTCGGACGAACCGGTGTCTGTTTCACCACCGGGAGCCAAAGGATAGGCGAATCGTTGCTGAGCCGGTGTCTATTTCACCACCGGGTGCCACGTTGGTTAGTTTCGTGGATGAGCCGACGTCTATTCTAGCTTAAATCGTATTTCAGCCTTCGTAACTATATTTAACCAGGCATCAAAGATAATACACGCGATACGTATCGATACGATAGTTAACTGTTTCGATACATCTCAAATCGTTTTCAAACGTGTCACGCAAGTATCAATTCTAAACGTAAACGTATCGATAGTATGAAGCATGTATCGCAAAGAAGCCTGCGAAGAAAACCACTTATTCCGCCGCTGCTTTCAGGCAGCTGGAAGAAAGCGCAGCTTCTCTCGAACGCAATAATAATTCCTTTTATGGTTGAGACCGCGAGAATTGTACTGCGGCGTTTAATATCCGTGGTTGTAGAATTAATTTTGCCAACGGGACCACCGGTAGAAAGCGGTAACGATAACGGCAATCCCCTCTTCCCTTTCACTCGAGCGGCACTAAACCGCGATATAAAGGCTCGAATTAAGGAAATGGACTTCCAGCAGAGCGCTCGGACACGAACCTCGCGTAAAGCGGACTCTTTGAGTTTTGGAAAAACGAAGTTTAACGTTGAACGTGTCTCGCTGACCGATTGCAATCTCCAGCACCCCCCTAGCTCTGTCGCTTTATACTCGTCGGAAGCCCCTTTATTAACCCTTTAACCGAGGAGAACACACCAATCCATCCGCCATTTTCATTCCCTTCCGCTCGACGTTCGCGTATTAATTAGGTGGTTGCATATGAGATGTGCTCGATTTCACGTAGCTTAAAAGTTTCCTAATCACCGGCTGATTAAAAGAAGCACTTCTAATTTGTATAAAACGTCTATGACGAACATTCGATCGAAGACAAATGTTTCGCTTCCTCGTAGCGAAAGGGTAATCGTTCGCATGATTCAATAAAACTCATCGATGCAGAAGAACGAAGGAAAGGATTTAATCTTCCCCGAAGTGCGCGGCGTGTTTCCCATTATTTAATTACGTCCTCCGAGTTTACAAGACCGCGTTGATGGTTCCGGCGACGCGGTGCACAGCGCAGCGCGTATTCTTTCGCAGTTTTCAACCCAATTCCCGTTAATTAACGCGAACGGCCGTTCAAGCGTGAATTTGGACGGAAGTTAATTCGACGTAGCCCAGTTGCTACTCTAACGCGCGGAGCTCCGGCTCTCGCTTTTTACTCGGCCAGCGAAATTACCGCCGCGTTTTGTTTCTGCGCAGGGTTGCGTTCAATTTCTTACGCGTTCGTGGGAACGCACGAAAGGCTACTCCCTGGGCGCGAACGACAGCAATAAATCGGCCTGGTCCGCGCCCCGAGGAACGGCCACGCTCCAAATGAACTCCTATCGCCGTTGTTCCGCTCTCCGGCGCGCCGTAAATATTTCGTCGCCGCCGCGAAGAAGAGAAAACGGCAGCGGCGTGATCGCGGTTATTCCTGAAAAGCGGTAACAGTTTCGAGCGCCGCTGGTTAATGATGCATTAACGTCCGCCATCTCCGAGGCTCTAAGCTTCGGAACCAGAGAGACGTCTTCGTCTTTCAAGAACGACCACCCGGGCTATTGTTACGAGCTCGCTGTTTCTTCTCGCCGGAGAATTTCGCCATCCTCTGCGAAATACGCTCCATTCGAATTAACCCTTTTACCGTGAAAACGTACCGTCCGTCCGCGACAAGGGGCAAGGTTTACGTTCCCGTTCTAATTACGATCTACCATTAATCCTTAACAGCAACCACATTATACGTATCAACTGTATTAACGACAAAATAAACGAGCATCAAACCAATCACAGTCTATCAACGAGGATCCGTCACGATGCACTGCGACGCCAGCTAATGGGTCCGTCAAAGCGATCTTGCAAATCGCCACTAAACGACACCGAAACACGTTCGTATCTTTTAAACGAGTGCTCGCAAGCGCATCGAGTTGCATTAAAATCGAATAAGGTCACGGCGAAAACGTTGCACGCCGTGGACGCGGTGAAACGACTTTCCGGCGACTCCACGTTTCCTTCCTGCGGGATAATAGTTTCGGTTTGCGTTGGTCGGAGAAACGCTGAAGCAAAATAGAGCAAAGAGAGAGAGAAAGAGAGAGAGAGAGGGAAAGATGGAAAGCGGAAGGAAGACAATGGAGGCGATCAAAAGTGTCCCCTGGGAAGCTAAACGAAAATTACGAGGCCACCCGTGACTCCTTACCGTCCCGGAAGCTTCTTCCTCCGTTGCTTCCCCTTATGGCGCGTAAAAATGGAAGCCACGCTTCCAAGGACAACGAGAAATCGTGCCCACGGGATCAACTCCGATAAAGGATCACGGCTGGCGAGACGAATGATATCGTGGCAATAAAAAACCAATAGAATATCGCGCACGTCCGATACATATTGCTGAATTAACCTCTCACGGATTCCCCCGTTTCTTTTCTCTTTCTAACTTCGGGCTTTCCCCGTCGACGCTCGTCCCGAGGAATATATCCAGACAAAACGATGGAATATCTCTCCAAATACGAAACGGATATCCGAACGCGATGGATTCACGCGAGATACCTTTTTCCCTCGAGCGGCCGGGAATTTAGGTTTCCAGGTTGGACGCGCGAGGCAAACGACGATATTCCGTGTCTGTGTTTCAGGCAAATGAAACGCTGACGGCGCGAACGCGGCTGCGTTTAACTCGCGTTTCCGCGCATCGGAGGATTGATAAGGAAAATAAGCATCGGCGATGTTTGGAAGTTTAGCCGCGAGGTGAGCAACTTCCTGATTTCAATTAGATAGGTATGATCCTGATACGGAGGTAAACTATTAAGCAGGTAGGTATTACGTAGATAAGAGTAAGCTATTACAAAATAACCGATGAACTGCTACAAAATGACTGATGTAAAATGATGTTATGTATAATTCGAAGTTGCCTATTCGCTAATTAATTAAAGCTAGTACTAAATGACGCTTACTTTACGCGAATATAGAGCGCGAAACTTTCTGAATGTAGCACGCGTAGCAAACTGTCAACAGTTTTAAAGTAAAGTGGCAAGATAGTAAAAAAAAGATAGCGAAGAATGAATGGAAATCAAATTTGAATGGACCTCTTATACGAATTTAAATTAAGTCACATTTCAAGGGAAGCTTATTCTTAATGCAGACATTCATCATAATAACATACACAATACTCTCACTCATCTCATTTTCACCACAGACTGCATAGTTCTAGACAACACATTCATACTCGTTTAATATTCGTCATACACATACATATAAAACCAACACTCGCAACTTTAAGCTGCCTAAAATCGGCCATTTCATTAGCAACAACTTAATAATCGTGCAATGTATATTTCCGGCTCGAATTCAGCTCCATTGCTACTTTCATTTTCCTTTTTCGATCGCCTAAAATGTACAACTATCGCGTTCGCTTGTACATTTTATACATTACCATCTGTATTACTGTGAAACGCGTCGTATAATATGCACCTAGATATATAAAATCGCGGATGAATGTTACATAGATTACGGGTGACTACATAAGCGACAAGCGTACACGATCATACGAGCGATTCTCATTGTTTTTGGCCGCTAAATCGGCCTGCAAATTTATCGCAGCGCCCTGCTGCATTTCCCACGTGGCTCGCGTTCCAAACGATCTCGTTAAACATTGTTACGTGACTGATTACTTTTCGCAAAGTTGCCGGAGTACTTCATAAAGGTCTCGTTAAATTTCTTCGATACTTTTTCCATTCTTGTCGTGTTCCTCTTCCGGGTATTATTCCGCTGGAAATGCGTTCTTCTTCTTCTCCTTCTTCTTGCATCTCGGTAGAAGGAAAGAAGATTCTTGTTCCCCTTGAAAGAGGAGGCTTCGAGATGGAACTACTCGAACTCGATATCTTTCTCCGCGTCGCTGGACTCGTTGCGTCGAAATGATACGTGATTCCAGGACAGTTGTGTTGCTTCTACTCCGCGAGAAAGCAAGCTACTTCGCTTTTCCCTTCTGCCCCTGATCCCGGCTCGCTCTACTACTATCTCGCCTCGCGCGTTCCATTCGCGACTGCCAAAGGACCTACTGAATTATGTATGGCCGATGGTAAAACTTCCACTCCCTCCCGGAAAGATTGCCGGAATTTCGTGCAGCGATACTTGCTCCCAAGAGGATTGCTTTTGTTTTCAAACTGTGGAATCAACGAGTAAGAACCCCTCGAACACTGTCACTTATTTCTCTATGCTTCTTCGGCGACCCTCTTTTTCTCCATTCCCATACACCGAATATTCCTATGCAGATTCATCTTTTCGGGGACGCAAACGAAGGAACGAAATCTAAATGCAGATTTAGATTCCCTTAACAGGCCGAGCTACCCAAACGTATTCAAAAAGCTGATTATCATTTTTCGTACATCGTAGGGTAGATGTCACAATCCCTGACACCCGAACCATCAACCATGACTTCGTTGCGCTATTTTTATTATTTACTTATCAAAATCTCGTGTTCTTTTTTTGTCTATTACGATGCAGTGTCTCTACTATGAGAAACGAAATAATAGAACTCTAAAAACCTCTATTCTTGTTCACAAATCCGATAATTTAACGAAGATAACGACCGAGCTGATACTGTCATCCCTAATTCACGTTCTGGCAACACGTTCACTGTCACCTGTTACGCATATTCCTTGTATATAGTAAACACTGGTGACGGTAGCAGTACAGACGTTCGTTTCCAACGGCAAATACTGTCGTGACGGTATGCGTGAAATGCGTAAATTGTTTGTACCAGTTACCGTCACTTGAATATTAAATAAACGATAGTTCAACGAATCGTTAACCTACCATTGTTCGTACATTCTACGTTCGTTAAAAAAAAAAAAAAAAACATGATCTTTCCTTATAATTTGTAACTCAAGTATTACAATGAAAACCTTCTCTTAAGTACCACAACTTTCTCTTTGATAGTAGAACAGTCTTTGTTTCTCGCTTTGTTTTTAATCGGCACACGCATTCTTTCATCATTTTATACAGAAGAACGATAAAGAATGTTAAGCGTTGCTTTATTTCATTACATTCACCGCACTTAGAATTCAACGTTAGATGCTTTTCCACGTATAACATTTTAGGGTTTCGTTGGTATTTTGGAGAAACGAGCTTACAGTGGCAGGGAATGGGTAGGTGACAGTACGCGGCTCGTTTACCATACCCAAAAGATTGACGCAAAAGATCCAACAACGGAGGAAAGAATTTTTAACGAGCTCTGTAATGGCCTGTGCAGTGGTCGGCGATATCAAAATCGGAATTTACATAATTAAGGCCTGACACGGCGGATTACGAGAAGTCTCTCCGCGGTCCCTCGCAGATAAACGGCGAGCGCGCGGCGAACTTTTTTATTAAACAAGTTTCCGTGAAAATAAGTTAGCCGGCTGCCGAGGAATTAAGTCCGCCGTAAAAATTCCTACGATCCTTTCGGTGTCGAGCCGCGTTGTCACTCGATAAACTTGAAAGATTAATCAAAGAATACGAAACAGGGGCTGGGGGAAACTCGCCGTTTACCTACCGCGAACACGCTTTATCTTGGAACGCTTGAAATTCTTTGTCAGAGCATTAAAATTCGGTGAAACGAGTAGCTACGGGTTAATCGAAATTAAATAGATCGTCAAACGATGCCATAGCTTTGTGGCGGACTGTCCAGCGTCCTAAAGGAAAGTTCCAATGTTTTTGTTTCCCGAAGGGCCGCGTGTTGCGCGCGACCGAACTCAAGTGCGGGCTATAAAGTGAAAATTGCCAGATCCTCGGTTCGGAGGAAAGGACAGTGTTATTTAGCTTATTTAGTTATTAGTTATTTAGTTATTTAGATATATTATTTATTTTAGTTATATAATTTTTAGTTATTTAGCGATTTAGTTATTTAGTTATTTAGTTATTTAATTATTTAGTTATTTAGTTATATAGTTATTTAGTTATTTAGTTATTTAGTTACTTATTTATTTAGTTATATAGTTATTTAGTTATTTAGTTATTTAGCTATTTGTTTCTTTAGTTATCTGGTTATTTAGTTATTTAGTTAATTAGTTATATAGTTATTTAGTTATTTAGTTATTTAGTTATTTAGTTATTTACTTATTTAGTTACTTAGTTATTTATTTGTTTAGTTATTTAGTTATTTAGTTATTTAGTTATTTAGTTATTTAGTTATTTAGGTATTTAGTTATTTAGTTATTTAGTTATTTAGTTATTACATTAATACGTTATTTAGTTATTTGGTAATTAAATTATTTAGTTATTTAGTTATTTAGTTATTTAGTTATTTCGTTATTTAGTTATTTAGTTATTTAGTTATTTAGTTATTTAGTTATTTAGTTATTTAGTTATTTAGTTATTTAGTTATTTAGTTATTTAGTTATTTAGTTATTTAGTTATTTAGTTATTTAGTTATTTAGTTATTTAGTTATTTAGTTATTTAGTTATTTAGTTATTTATATATTTAGTTATTTAGTTATTAGTTATATAGTTATTTAGTTATTTAGTTATTAGTTATATAGTTATTTAGTTATTTAGTTATTTTTTTATTTAGTTACTTAGTTATTTAGTTATCTAGTTATTTAGTTATTTAGTTATTTAGTTCTTGTGTTATTTAGTTATTTAGTTATTTAGTTATTTAGTTATTTAGTTATTTAGTTATTTAGTTATTTAGTTATTTAGTTATTTAGTTATTTAGTTATTTAGTTATTTAGTTATTTAGTTATTTAGTTATTTAGTTATTTAGTTATTTAGTTATTTAGATATTTGTTTATACAGTTATCTGGTAAGTTAGTATTTAGTTAATTTAGTATTATAGTTATTTAGTTATTTAGTTATTTAGTTATTTAGTTATTTAGTTACTTAGTTATTTGGTTTTTTAGTTTTTTCGTTATTCAGTTTTTTATTATTTTATTCTTTTAGTTATTTAGTTATTTAGTTATTTAGTTATTTAGTTATTTAGTTATTTAGTTATTTAGTTATTTAGTTAATTTGTACCTTAGTTATTTAGTTATTTAGTTATTTAGTTATTTAGTTATTTAGTTATTTAGTTATTTAGTTATTTAGTTATTTAGTTATTTAGTTATTTAGTTATTTAGTTATTTAATTATTTAGTTATTTAGTTATTTAGTTATTTAGTTATTTAGTTATTTAGTTATTTAGTTATTAAGTTATCTAGTTATTTAGATATTTCCTTATTTAGTTATATACTTAGTTAGTTATTTAGTTATTTAGTTATTTAGTTATTTAGTTATTTAGTTATTTAGTTATTTAGTTATTTAGTTATTTAATTATTTAATTATTTAGTTATTTATTTACTTAGTTATTCTAGTTATTTAGTTATTTAGTTAATTAGTTATTTCGTTATTTATTTATCTAGTTATTTAGTTATTTAGTTATATAGTTATTTAGTTATTTAGTTATTCAGTTATTTGGTTATTTAGTTATTTAGTTATTTAGTTATTTAGTTATTTAGTTATTTATTAGTTATTTAGTTATTTAGTTATTTGGTTGATTAGTTATTTAGTTATATAGTTATATAATTATTTAGATATTTATTTATTTAGTCATTTAGCTATTTAGTTATTTAGTTATTTAGTTATTACTTATTTAGTTATTTGGTTATTTAGTTATTACTTATTTAGTTATTTAGTTATTTAGTTATTTAGTTATTTAGTTATTTAGTTATTTAGTTATTTAGTTATTTAGTTATTTAGTTATTAATTATTTAGTTATTTAGTTATTTAGTTATTAATTATTTAGTTATTTAGTTATTTAGTTATTTAGTTATTTAGTTATTTAGTTATTATTTATTTAGTTATTTAGTTATTTAGTTATTTAGTTATTTAGCTATTTAGTTATTTAGTTATTTAGTTATTCAGTATCTTGGTTATTTAGTTATTTAGTTATTTAGTTATTTAATTTAGTTATTTAGTTATTTAGTTATTTAGTTATTTAGTATTTAGTTATTTAGTTATTTAGTTTTATTTAGTTATTTAGTTATTTAGTTATTTAGTTATTTAGTTATTTAGTTATTAGTTATTTAGTATTTAGTTATTTAGTTATTTAGTTATTTAGCTATTTAGTTATTTAGTTATTTAGTTATTTAGTTATTTAGTTATTTAGTTATTTAGTTATTTAGTTATTTAGTTATTTAGTTATTTAGTTATTTAGTTATTTAGTTATTAGTTATTTAGTTATTTGTTATTTAGTTATTTAGCTATCTATTTATTTTGTTATTTAGTTATTTATTTTATTAGTTATTTAGTTATTTAGTTATTTAGTACTTTAGTTATTTATTTATTTAATTAGTTATTTAGTTGATCAGTTATTTAGTTATTTAGTTATTTAGTTATATAGTTATTTAGTTATTTATTTATTTAGTTATTCAGTTATTTAGGTATTTAGTTATTTAGTTATTTAGTGATTTAGTTATTTAGTTATTTAGTCTTCAGTTCTTTAGTTATTTAGTTATTTAGTTATTTAGTTAATTAGTTATTTAGTTATTTAGTTATTTAGGTATTTAGATATTTAGTTATTTAGTTATTTAGTT